>VWZU01006281.1:110457-123220 GCA_013397095.1 Sterrhoptilus dennistouni
CCCCCCCCAGCTATGCTCCTTGCTTTTAGGATAGTATCCTTAGCTTATTTATTTCTACTCTTCTGCCTCTAGCCTTGAATTCCTATGCTTTGTATTTAGGGATGTTTCTTTGAGGCACTGGAAGCATTAGCATCTTCTTTTCATAGTGTGGGACAGGAGAGGTTTGGAAATACACCACCAGCAACACCCTTGAAAACTCCTTTCCTATTGCTCTTTTTTGGGAGCATTTCAGCTCATTTCAGAACCACCTTCTAGCTCCTGATGTGGCAAGGAATTCAAACCAGGAGAGTGAGAGCCTGAGAATCAGATAAT
The DNA here is from genome assembly GCA_013397095.1 of Sterrhoptilus dennistouni. Classification (NCBI taxonomy): domain Eukaryota; kingdom Metazoa; phylum Chordata; class Aves; order Passeriformes; family Zosteropidae; genus Sterrhoptilus; species Sterrhoptilus dennistouni. The sequence continues at coordinate 110,770 of VWZU01006281.1, forward strand.
CAGATTTTGGGGGGAAACCACTTGCCAGATTTTTGAGAAGCCACCTCAACTTTCTGAGCTCCATCTGGGTACCTACAGCAGCCACTAAAATTTGGGAAGGCTGCTGTGAAAACTGTATGCCATAGTTGTGTCCAATTCTAGGGTTCTCTGTTTCTCCCAAGTCCAGGTTGCTCCAAGCCCTGTTAAACCTGGCCTTGGACACTTCCAGGCATCCAGGGGCAGCCACAGCTTCTCTGGGCCAGGGTCTCACCACCCTCACAGGGAACATTTTCTTCCAAAAATCCCATCTAAATTTCTTCTCTTTTAGTTTGAAGCCATTCCTCCTTGTCCTCTCACTCCAGGCCCTTGTCCCAAGTCCCTCTCCAGCTCTCCTGGAGCCCTTTTAGCCACTGGAAGGGGCTCTGAGGTCTCCCCAGACCTTTCTCTCCAGAGAGAGAGAGAGATGGGACAGGATGAACTTTAATCCAACTGAAACCATTCCATGACTGAGATTCCCCACCTTTCACATAAGCTAATTCCAGATAAAAATTCTATGAGACTCTCCTTTCATTTATCCTGACACTGTGCTTCAAGAAGGAGCTACTACAGGTCACTTTTTTCTGCATGTGTAATTGAAAGACAAATATCTAGATTTTTACACTGATTTTTACTCTGGCCCAGCTCAGTCTCCCTCAGTGTGGAAGAAGATTTTGAAAGGAATGAACTACGTAGGAATGTGATCCAACCACCCTGAAACAACAGTCCCTGCACTCTGTTAGTAATCAACCAACTCAGAATTGCCAAACTCTGACATGGAATTACTGATATATTCCAGAATCCTGGAATATCCTGGGTTGGGAAGGCCTCACAGAGGTCACTGAGTCCAACTCCTGCCCCTGCACAGACACCCGAACAATCCCGCCCTGTGCATCCCTGAGAGTGTTGTCCAAATGCTCCTGGCAGCCTCGGGGCTGTGATCACAAAGGGGTTTCTGTGCTGCACATCCCCCCAGCTGCAGACCATGGACATTCCCTGGTATGGCCGTGTTCTTCAACATGGGAAAAGACTCTGTAATCACAGCAAAAATTACCTAATGTACCTATGGACTCCCTGAACCCTTCCCCATCCTTGATTTACATCCTTGATGCTTGGATCATTTCTAATTTCTAATTTCAATGTTTGTTACAGTTACAATAATTTGGGATTTTTCAATGATTACACTTCCTTTGATGAAGACCTTCCCCCATGTGTGCTGTGCCAGGTTGCACACCTTGGTACATACAACTTCTGCTGTGAGTGTTTGGGGACAGTTTTTGATTCTCCTAAAAACAAAGAGTGACTCAGAAAGCAGAGTTTCTGAGGGCACAGCTGGTAGTAGCAATGAGAAAACTGGACACATTTTTCTAGAACCCAAATATTTTGCACTATTTTACATGAACCTTTTCTTGTCCAAAACACGATTTCTTCCTGATTTTATTCTTTATTTCTTCATTTCAATCAAAATTAGTCTAACTGGCAAAAAAACCCCAAGAAATTGTTCCTTCTCTCCACTCAAAACCTCAAAACTTTGCAATGAATTGAAGAAGAAGATTGAAATGAAAAACTCATATCAAGTGAGAGCTAGAGAATTGAAACACTTATCCTTGGTAAAAGGGAACATTGGCATTTTTCTCAGGAGGAATGAGGGCTGACTGGAGAAGGATTGCAATCCCAGGGAAACGTATGCTCCTGTCTTCCCTGGAGGACACATTTCCCAGGTGGGGACATGTTGTGAAAAGGAATTGTTCCCTGAACAAATAAATTCATTGGTGAGGGAGCGCTGCCACTCGTCTCCATATACTCTGAGAGAGATTGGTCTGTCAAAAGAAATCCTTGATGAGGTTCCTCTGTCATTTAAGGAAAGTGGTTAAAAGTAAAGAAAAGTGGTTAAAGCAAGTGTTGTCAGGAGAATGACTCCTACTTCTCCTACTTCTCCCTTAATGAAAATCTGTTTTCTATTCTTTAACATCAAACCTTAAATGCAGCACAACACTATTTTAGCAAGTGGACCATGCTAATAATATTTAGAATTTTATATAAAAAGTAAGATAAAGGAATGTTAGTTCTCTTCATTAGACAAGGTTCGTTGTTAAACTGCAGTTCTTAATTACTTTTCCTCCAGGAGAGGTTGTTGTGGAATGATCCTGAGCTGAAGGAAATATGAGTTTTAGCTCCTGTCCTAATAACAAAACCTTGCTCATCTCTTACAAGCCCTTCAGTTAATTATCTCCAAGAAAACCTCGATTAAGGCTTCTCTTTCTTTTTCTTGGTTCTTTGGCTTTGTCAGAGAAGTGCATGTTAATGAAATAACACCCAAACGAAGGCTCCTTTATCAGGAAGCAAAGCCCACGGATGATAGATGAACACTTCATTACCTTTTCTAGCCTTGCTTTCCTTTGACTGAGAGATAAACAGCATAACAAATTGCAGAACAGCAACAAAATATATATATATAAAACCCCACTTATCTTCACTAGCCAATAATTATGCACAAAAACCTTTCAAGTGTAATGAGAAATGAGGTGAAATGAGAAATATTTTGATCTGGATGGAGCTTAAATAAACAAGGAAAAAAAGAGCAACGCATATTGAGACTCTTTCCTCATCAATCAGAGCCTAATGACAACATTTAAATGACAGAACTAGGTGAACTCCACTGTTACAGCAAGTTTTAGAAGCTGGAGCAGAGCTGAGATTGCAAGATTAGGTTATTTCTGAAGCAGTGTCCTGACAAGGGAACATTTTGAACTCAATTTATTTCTCACCTGGACCAGACTATTAAAACAGTACCAATTTAATACAACTCCCAGGTGCCTCCAAGGAGCCCCAGCCTTATTCTCAGAGAGACCATCACTGCCCACAGGCCTAAAAGGCCCGAAAACTCAAATTGCACTGACTAAACGACAAAAACTATCCTGTTATAATTGTGTGTTCGGACAAGAACAATGCTTCTGAATTAATTTTTTTTTTACAGAGCACACTTCTCATGATGCAGCATCACAACAGGCCAGGGTGCTCAGAGGGAACTCAGACGGAAAAGGCATTTCACCAAAGAATGTGTGGCTCAGTGGTTTGGGATAAATGCAGGAGCACAGGGGAGAGGTGGCACTGATTGCAGAGTCATCATCCCATCTCTTATATTCTCCTTGAACTGGTAACTCCAAGTGGGGATTTGCATGGAATTTTTTGCAACATTCAGGACTTCATGATGGATCTGACCTGCCCTTTGTTTTAATCTGAGGTTTAATATCTCTCAGTTCTGACATTTCCATGCCCAGACTCTCCCATTCATTCTCCAGTTACATGAACCCTAATTTCTGTTACAAATATCTGTACAAGGGCAACCACACTGGTCATTCACATCTAAAAATCACAGGAAACAGAGAACATTATTTAATAGGGTTTAACAGAAGGAAGAAACCAGCCTTTGGCAGGATTTCATGCTACCTAATGTAAAACACCTGATTTGTTCCTTCTTCTACTGAGGTTATTTATGCAAGGAAAGGAAAAAGATGTCCATAAAAACCAGATTACCTAACACAGGATTTTACATTTGCATTATATGCACATAATTCTTCCCTGTGAGGGTGGGGAGGCCCTGGCACAGGGTGCCCAGAGAAGCTGTGGCTGCCCCTGGATCCCTGACAATGTCCAAGGCCAGGCTGGATTGGGCTTGGAGCAGCCTGGGCTAGTGGAAGGTGTCCCTACCCATGGCAGGGGTAGGATGAGATTATCTTTGAGGTCCTTTTGAACTCAAACTCATATTCCATGAGTCTATGAACCAATGTAACAAATATGCATCAATATTCATAAATATGTTTCATGATTCATAAGACAAAACCTCCTTTCCAGTTGCACAAATTCCACATGTATATTTTACATACATACATTGTGCCAGTTTGTGCCACAACCAGAACCCAAACCTGATGAGTCTGAACATAGTTTCCCCTGTACACTTAATACTCACAGCCTGAGGAAGACTGAGAAAACCAGGAACAGCCTGCCTTCCAGACTTCCATTTCTTTTCATCCCGAAGTGGAATTCATGATGCTGAACTGAGCTATTTTGATTGATGATTTTTTGGGGCACCCAGGTATGACAGGGTTTATGGCTCCAGCCTGCTGAGAGAGAGCAGATCGAACCCAGGGTTTGGTTTCTTCTTCCCACCCAGCCCAAGAAGACAAGAGAGCAATTTGCTGAGCACTTGTGTGCTGATTAAAAAGCAGGAGCAGCAGAGTCAGCCACCCATGAATTACCTGTCCAAACTTATCAATATCTCCCCAAATAAACACCATGTTTCAATTCCCAGGTTGGCTGATACAGTAGAATGGATGGAGGCACAGAAGTGATCATGAAAAATGATTTGTAAACAACGGGGGGGTGTAGTGGGAAATGCACTACCACAGGAGGCCCAGTAGCTGATACTTGGCAAAAGATTAAAAAATATTCAGGGGGCTTTTTAATATCCCTTTTATTTTTGCAGGTCTGAGAGTTTCGTAGCTGAATTCTACAATAATAAAAAAGGAATTCTGGGTTTGGCAAGAAATCAAGAAGAGAAAGAGCAATTGAAAGCTGTACAATTGTATTATAAAAAAAACCTCGAGACTATCAATAGTTTTCTGCAGGACAAATATTGATTTAGTCAGGAGATAAATATGCATCCATGGGAAGAACTCTGGAGAGTTCATTCATGCTGGAAATTAGCACATTGATCATGGCCTGAGAGCTTCTATCGGTTTCTTCCTTCCTGCAAGCATTTGCTGCAGGGATTCCTGAATTCTGAGGGAATTCTGCTTTTTATATAGCAATTCAGGATTTTCCAGTGATACCTGCAAAGTCCAGGGCCCCTGAAAACACCAGGCTGTGTCTGTGCCATCATGTATACAAACATAGGTCCTCATATGTGTGCTCAGAATTTTTTAAAATAGTTTTTAAAATAGAGCTCTAAACCAACAAGGTGGGGGAGAAAGAACTTTATTTACATTTAATAAAAGCTGCTCTGAAAGCAACACAGAGATTCATTTTCTCTTTCCTTTCCTTGCCATAAAGCAGGAATTAAAGCCCTGACCCAACACAGACACCATCAAAAGCTGACAGGTAATTAGGGAACCCCAGAGCTGCAGAAGGTTCTGAAAATGCTGATGAGGCATTTGCTCCACAAAAAACCATTAATTACACCTAAAATGGCTGCACCAAACATCAGCTCATCCACAGAAAACTGTGGCTGCAAAGGCTCACAAGGAACAGAGAAAGTGACATTTGGCAAGCAAAGGTCCAATTTTTTCTCCAGAATTTCTCATCTGGATTTGTCACTTATAGGGTAACTTGTGTAACAGGCCAATAACTTAATTTGAAGTGGGATTTGATGGAGGTTGGAGAGAAACAACAGAATGAAGGCAATATTTATTTTAAAGTTGGCTAAAAATCAATAATTTTTTTGTCTTGATAAACCAAAAATGTTGATTTTACCCTAGTCCAGGCAATCAGACAAATACAGAACTTGTCCAAAACCTCATTCAGGGGAAAAAAGCCCAATGTTATAAAAATTAAATGGAACTTCAATTGAAAGTATTTCAATAAGTGTTCAGTTTGAAATAGCAATTAAACAATATATACATATTTATAAGAAAAATACAGGTTAGTTTTAAACATTTGGATATTAAAATAAAGTGAGGATTTGGAGTAAAAATAAATTTTCATTTTTGTTTAATTGTTTTTTTACTACATGCATGCAATTAATGTTTTATTGGTATGTGTACTTCAGATCTTATAAGGCCTGGATTAGAAGAGGAAAGATTTTCCCACTTTTTTCCAGCTAAAGCTTAGAGAGGAACCTCAGAGCAATGTACCCTGAAGTGCATTTTTTAGTTCTGTTTAAATCAGTGTTTTATTTCCTTGGCAGAGTCCTACTAGTGCTGTGCATTGAAGGCATGTGTTAGATGAGATGGATCATGTCTGACATGGAAAAGGGAGAACAAAAAAATCACTTGATGGGATCTAAGTGGCTTGGAAATGGTGCAGTTTTTTTGCAGAGCCCATTTTTATTATTCTTATCGATGTGCTTATGTTTGTTGTGATTTCCACTTGATTTATGCTCGAGCTGCTGCTGAGGATCTGTTTAAGTCTATAAGCACATAATAAGAGACATCCATTGCCTCCAAGATAAACAGATGGAAAAGATGGAAAGGAAGGGAGAAGATAGAAAGTAATGATATTACAGGAATTTCAGCAGTAGGAAGAAAATGCACACGGAGAAGAAATGCCATTTATCAAAATCATAGGGAATTCCTGCAAAAAAAGAAAAATAAAAAGAAAGAAATGGGCTCAGAATACAAATGCAGCTTGGATTATCTTTGGTCTCAGGGTCAGGCTCTCTTTCTGGGAGTGTCCCTCAGGATTATGTGGGAAAGAGAGCTCTGGAAAAGTTTTCAGTGTGTCGCAAGATGCTCTTATTGAACTTTCTAACAGGTGCAGTGCTAAATATTGCTGCTATAAAAAAATCTGAAATTTCCCAGGAGATGAATTTAGGAGATGGGAAGAAGATTATAATTATGGTGTTGTATCCATAACACTAAAAGCTTGTAAAAATAGTAATAAAATCTGTTATCAAAGAAATAATTTCTTGTTTTTCTTAACTTGACAATAGTTATTTTCCTAATTATTATTCATAGACTCTATGGGCTTTCTCAGAAAGGATCATAAATCTTGAGAACAAAGAACAAACTAGTTCTTGGACTCAAATTCTTGGGGTGATTTTTCAGTCCCTTGTTTTTTCCTTAATACATTTTCCTTCACAGATATCCATCTCTTTTGGTTTTGTAGCCTTATTAAACCTTTTCATGCAGCTTTCCAGATAATTTCTAGAGAATCACACCTTCCAAACCAGAAACACATCAATATCCTTCATATTACTGGGAAAACGAGTGCCCAAAATATATAAAATTCAAAGATCTTCATCATCTTCCTTTGGAGGCAGCTCTCCAGGATGTTCAGGGATAAATGAAGCATTTCTAATGGGAAGTAATTGCTTTTAAGGTGTGTTTTCTTGGGTGGCATCATTTTGTCTTCATGACCCAAGCAGGAGAAGAGCCTCGATTAGCAGTGAGCAACAAAAGGCAGCAAATGGAACTCCTGAGGTTTAATTTAAACTGCAGATCAGGGCAAATTGCTGAAGCTGGATACAAATCTTTCCTTCCTGAGGTATATGAAATAAATGCATAATGACAATTATCAATAGCACTTCGTTTCTAAAGCACTTTTCCCTTCAACACCTCAAAGGACTTTATAAACCACGAGGTAGTTCCATACTGGGTGTCAATAAAAGGACCTGGGCAGGTGATTGGAGAGGTCCAGCAGCTTCACAGAGTTCTGGACGCTTCAAAATTGCACTAGGAAATGCCAAACCTAAGATCAGTGAGGTTCAAACCCTAAAACACAGAGGGAAACCCCTAAGACTATTCTTGATGCAGTTTTTTGTTTTCATCTAAAGTGAAAAAAGCAACTTTATTCATAACTTTCAGGTCTAAATCAAGGCAGATGTCAGCAGGACTCTGCTCAATATTTTAAGGTAATTTTGATCTCATTCTCACCTTCTCACCTTCTCTAAATTCATCTCCTTGGCCAGTTCAGATTTTTACATCATTAATATTTAGCACTGCACCTGTTGGAAATGTTCAATAAGTGCATCTTATAACACAGTGAGAACTTTTCCAGACTTCTCTTCCCCACCTAATCTTTAAGGGAAACTCCCAGAGTGTTTTAAGGTACTTGATGATGCCCAGTATTTTTGGACAAAGTCTGGAGTGAAACTCTGGAATTTTTTATGGCAATTGCAGCTAATTTTGATGTAAAAATAAGAAAAAAGCCTTGCACACCTCTTTTGTTCTATTTTTTAAGTTGACTGTATAATTTACATTTTAAGTGCTCATTAAGGTGAAAAATGTCAGTGCTGCAGAAAGAGCAAATAAATTACCCTCATGTCTTTTCCCCCACCCTTTCTTATTATTAATCTGGAGACCACAGAAAGGGTACTCTCAATTAATCTGGGAATGAATTTATAACATGTCAAATCCCATGCTGCTCCAAGCCCATTACAGTTCAGTTTAATTAGGCCTTTCTCCCTGCCTGCAGACAGGAGCATTTGTAGTAGGCTTTAAAATACTACCACTGCTATTATACAGTTACTATTGTTTAAAATCAATTATGTTTTATGGAAAGTTATTGCTCACAATTTTATTGCTCATGCTGGAAAACCGTAAGATTTCCTGTCTCCAGATGCTTTGCTGAGGGGTTTGCACTGGGTTCAGTTCTTGAGGTTTCCAACATTCATAAGGAACATTCATGGCTTCCAAAAGCTCTTTTAGGGCGTTTAGAGGGGGTGTGGCTGCTTAGAAATTCAAATTTCTGTCGTCTAATAAAGTTTGAAAATCTTTTATCATTAATCAAGAGATGAATCTAGAAGTGTTTTAGACTTCAGCCTCTGAAATCTTACAGAACTTGGCTTCAGAATCTTATTTCTCTCTTCCCCTCTCCACAAAAAAACCCCAAACCAGCCAACAAACCAAAAAAAAAACCTTATGAAAACACACCCAAACCACCTCCAAAAAATCCCTTCCAGCAATAGGCAGAAAGTCAACAAAAAAGTCCCATTTAGGTGACTGGTATCAAAGTCTTTCAATATCCAGAATTCCAAGATCCCAAATGCAACGTTTTCCACTTGTGCCTTGTGCCCTTGGTTCAGGATTCAGGATGGAGTCTTACCACACAGAAGGAAATTTTTTAACACCTCACAAAAATCTATTTCTCTGATGCTGTTTGATATTTATTAGTTATAAATATTGCTCTCATTAAAGAAAATTCCTGTTTAACGAAGGTTATCCACCTGCATTTGGGAACATATTGTTTGTTCCAAGGAATAAGCACACAGATGAAGCTCCAAATTCTATAATTTTAAATAATTCAATTCTGCTTTTATTCCAGTTCTTCCTGTTTCTGTGCAGAACTCACTGCACGCATTTTCTGTCCCAAACTTGTAGGTGTAAGATTAAATCTTTTACATAATTTCGCACAAGGTTGAAAATTTAGTTCAGAGATATTTCAAGGATAAATCATCAAGTTTCATACAACTCTTTTCCCCACCATTTGTGTTCACAGGGCTCCAAATACCCAGACCTTGGATAACCCCATTTATAAATGTCCTGTTTGAATAAAATATTATAAATTTCCTCAGTTAATTTACATCTGATTTAACTTGCTGAGAGGCTTTTGTCCTTTTCCTGTGCTCAGAAACTGTGCTCAGTTGTTCACAATGAATGCAGATTCTCACCCAGATGTCTGTATTTTCTACACTTATTTTTTTAAATTTTAGATAAATTGGAGTTTAATAGGAACATGTGGATAATTATTTTCAAGAGTTTATGGAGAGGAAACTAATCAAGAATTAATTCAAATGAACTTTAACTCCTATTTAGATTTTTTTCCTTCATTTTCACACACTGTCTTTTATAATTTCTGATGGATCCTCTTGCCTGCTGGAGCAGGAAAGGTCTGTCATTAGTGTTAATCACAGTGAGGATTTCACAGCTCATAGAATGTTCAAGAAAGAAGTGCCCAGTAATTGCACCTCCAGCCTGGGAAACATAGCAACTAGTTGGGTCCTGTTCCCAGCTGAGGAAGTGTTTCCTAGTGACAGTAAATTGCTTTTATAACATAAAAATGCATGATGATGATGCAGCTAGAAAAAATCCCCAGTGTGGGAACAAAGCAATGAATAAACAGTGACACAAGACAAGGTGATTCTGCCTCCTCTCTTTGCTGTAAAAAGTGGTGAGTTACTATTCAGTATACACTCAAAATGTTCCAAGAAGATATTTCCAAAGGAAAGAGATTTCATTTTTTCTCAAATGCTTCTGCTAACTGCTTTTTATTAAAATTTAAGGATGAAAATGAATGTTCAACCAGCTCATTGCTTAGTTTAAATGGCCAGTGCAAGTGGAGAAAATCAGTGTGGTGCAGTAAATCATTGTGAGGATGCTGTAAAAGCCCAGGATCCTCAGTGTTTGTCTTCCTCTTTCCCTGCAGTGATGAAATCTCCAGCCAAATTCTGCCATGAGTGTGAAGTTAACTCTGACAATAATTGATCAAGTCAGCCTGTTTGATAGGGGAGGCTGTTTTCCTCTAAATAAGGAAAAAGCCATTTTGAATTCTGATTGAAACTTTGTTGGGAGGAGGGGAAATGTGGTCATTTGTTTATCAGCATTTGCACCATGATCCTTACAGGGATATTTGAGGCAAAACAGCAATTCCCACCCCTGGCAGTCTGAGACAAGTTCCATTTCAGTGTTAGTTAAGCTTTAAAGTGCCCCAGGAACTCGGGATGAAGCCTGATATGATCATTTCCATATAACTGAGGGCAGGCAGTGGTCAAGTTTTCTACTTTTCATTGCCACCAACTTCTAAGTGCTGACAGACCTGGTGGGTGTGAAACCACCATATGGTTCTTCCAAGCTGGTTTCTTGGCCAGCTCTGCTCTTCAGATCCCATATAAACGAGTTATTCCTTTGGGTCCAGATTCCAGACAGAGACATGACTTTCCTTGGAAGAAGGAGCAGACCTTCTTACACGGAGGTTCTTAATTCCATTTTTCTTGTCTCTTAGGNCTTCTTTGGAAGAAGGAGCAGACCCACACTGGGTGGTAAGGAAGGTGTTTATTCGTGACTGTGAGTGTGAGTCCCGATTTAGGCTCTTACTTGCCTTTATGAACAGGGGCGTTACTGATGGAAATGATGAGGAGTGATTTAGGTACAGGGGGCATTGACATGGCCATTTTGGGGCAAAAGGAGTGTGGGGGATCCCTGAAGCCTTGGCTGAACCATCTGGCTTTGCCAGGGCCATCAATACCGGGTGTGTCCATAGAAAAAATACAACAGAAGGTACAATACACTGGGAGAGGGCTACAGAGGGGTACAATGGAGAGAGCAATGCCTGTTGAGGGGGATAACAACAGGGATTAGGGGAAGGGGGGTGGGGGTGGATGATCTTTTACAGAAACTCAATAATAAAAATCATACAGAACTTTAGAAAACCCAAAATGCACACTGCAACACCACCACACCTGCTAGGCCTTGGTGGGCTTTATAAAACCCTCTGGGGGCTCTGTCTGGTGTTCTGTTCAACCAAACAATGCAAAGCCTTCAGAAGGAGATCCCCGGCTGTGATGCAGTCAGATCAGAACACATCAGGTGACAAATGGCTGAGGAAGAGGGATGAAGAGCTTCATCAGGGCTATGTTTGGCTGCAGAGAGAGTTAAATCCCAGTTAAATCCCAGTTTGCAGTGAGGACTGCAAGTTCAAATTGACACTTTGAAGAAATCCGTGTCTAGGTCAGGAGGTACTGATCCAAACCTGGAGGGGTCAATCCTGCTGTGCGGCCTCAGGGCTGCCATTGGTGCTGTAGTGGCATTTCATTAGCACAACCAAATGAACGTGAGTCCCAGTCCAGAGGGAGCCTGAGCTCAGATTTCCTTCCCTTCGGAGCATGTGTGGCCTGTACAAGAGTAATTGTGGCTTTCCAGTGCCTGAAGGAGCCAACAGGAAACATGGACAGAGACTGTTTACAGGGCCTGGAGGAACAGGACACAGGGAATGGCTTCCCACTGCCAGAGGGCACGTATAGAGGGGATATCAGGAAAGAATTTTTCCCTGTGAGGGTGGGCAGGCCCTGGCACAGGGTGCCCAGAGAAGCTGTGGCTGCCCCTGGATCCCTGCAAATGTCCAAGGCCAGGTTGCACTTTGGGGCTTGGAGCAACCTGGGACAGTGGAAGGTGTCCCTGCCCATGGTAGGGATGGGCTTTGATGTCCCTTCCAACCCAAACCTCTTTGGGATCCTGAGATTCTTTAAATCCCCGTGTTCATCAGGAGCCTCCACCTGAGCTGCAGTTCATCCCCACACAGCATTCGGGAAGTTTGGACTCCAACAGACACTTTTCAGAGTCCAAGATCTACTTTAGATGCACTCCAGGGTTGCCAGAGAATATCCTAGAGCTTGGACAAGAAGGACAACCAGAGAGTAAATTGTTGGTATCTAAAATATGTGGAGAACCTGCAGAAAGGGAGGAGGTTTTTGTGCTTGAAGGAGAAAGTCAGACTAACTTTTTGAGGAGGTAGTTTAATAGTGAACATCATGGTAGTTCTGAATTTCCAATTGGCCTTAATGAACTTAAAGGTCTTTTCCAACCCTGACAATTCTTTGAGTCTGTAACAGCGAAGTAAGAACCCTTTGTATTCCTGAAAACACAGGAGTTCTCCAGTTTCAAGTTGGGAGTACAGAGCATCTCACCCGTTAGCCTTCAGTCTCAGATCAGTAATTTCAGGTGTGAAACTGAGTGTTTTGAGTTCTGGATGCAGCTTTCTTACAAATAAAATAAAATAAAAT
>VWZU01006294.1:8357-20206 GCA_013397095.1 Sterrhoptilus dennistouni
GAGCGGCCGGCCGGGCACCGGGGCGGGCACAGGGAGGGCAAACAGCCGGGCACAGGGGCGGGCACCGAGCAGGGCAAACAGCCGGGCACAGGGGCGAGCACTGCCCGGGGCACCGGAGCAGGCACCGAGCAGGGCACTGGAGCAGGCACTGCCCAGGGCAAACAGCCGGGCACCGAGCAGGGCATCAGACTGAGAACTGGACCAGGCAAGCAGCTGGGCACCAGACTGGGAAGCAGACCAGGCAAACAACCAAGCAATGGGCTGGGAAAGCAATGGGGCAGACAACCAGGTACCGGGCAAGGCAAACAATGGTGCACTGAACTGGCACTGAACCAGGTACCAGGCTGGGCCAACAACCAGATACCAGAGCGGATATGGACCCAAGCTTAGAACCAGGCACAGAACCGGGGACCAGACTGGGCACTGGACTGGGTAAACAACTGGGCATGGAACCAGGCACAGAAGCGGGCACTATGCCAGGCATTGCTGCAGTGAGCACAGAACTGGGTACCAAACCAGGCAAAGAACTGGGCACCAGGCTGGGCCATGTTGTAGTGGGCACTGACTGGGAACTGCTGCACTGGGTACTGCACCAGGCATCAAACTGGGCAAAGAACCAGGCACTGCAGCAGACAGGGCTGGCCTGGGCACCAAACCAGGGACCACATCAGGCAGAGCTATGATGACACTGAACCAGACACTTGAGCAGGCACAAAACCATCCTGGGCACCATCCTGGGCAGCTGTGGCTGAGCCCAGTTGGGTATTGCCACTGCAGGCACTGAATGAGGTGCTGAAGCAGGCGCAGTGTAACTCAGCACCACACCAGCACCACACCGGGGAGTGCCATGCAGGCCACAAGCAGGGACTGTGCCAGGCTGTCCCGTCCCACAGCACTGCCCTGCACCAACACGCAACATCCCACACCACTGCTACCACACTGTGCCCACCCCAGCACCCCAACACCACCCAGCATGGCACCAGGCAGCCCTGCTGCCCCTCACCTTTACTCCACGGGAAGGGACACGTGTCCCTTTAGGACACTGCAGCCCCTTTGGGACCCTTGAGGGACACCCAGCCAGCACTGCCACCCCGAGACCCTGTCCCTAAGGGTGCAAGTGCCACTCACTGCCACGGTTAACCAAGAACGGCAACAACAGGTCTGCCAGCCCTGGGCTGCCAGGAGCTCCAGCAGAGTCCCACAGCCCACAACGCCTTTGGATTTTTGGGAAGAGGACAGACCCATGGAGCCAGGGGCTACTTTTGGCTTTATCCCAGCAGGGCCAGGCCTGTGGTCCCCCCAGGTGCCCGTGGGAGGTGCCGTGGTGGCCGTGCAGCTGCAGGAGGAGTGACGGCTCCTGTTATTTCCGCGATAGTGCCGAAATGTGCGCAAACACTGCCTCCATTATCCGCCCTGGGCTCTGCACAAGCGGGAGAGTGACCCCAGCGTGTTTTGAAACGCAGCCCTGCGCTAGGTACACAACCCAGCGGCTCTGCTCACCACAGAAACGCTCGGCCTGCCTGGATAGAGCAGCTTTTGATTGTGTGGGTGTCGCTCCCGGAACCCTCCCACTGCTGCCTCAACCGGCAACACACCGGGTGGAAAACAAGGCTGGCCAGAGCCCGGGTGAAATCTGCTCCTAGGGAAGGACCTGCCGGAGCAGCCACGCTCTGCCTGAGTGTTAAGACAGTGCTGATGATGTGGTTTTTGAGGCATTCGGGGAAAACCCAGGGAAAGGGGATTTTTAGGTGTCTAATGCTGTGGCATTGGGAACTTCAGAGGGTGGTTTTAAAGAGCAGTGAGATAACATTCCCAGGAACATGGTGGGATTGCTGCAGTGTCCTGTGCAGGGCGAGGGGCTGGGCTTGATGATTCTTCTGGGTTCCTTCCGACTCTGGATATTCCACAATTCTATGAGTTGTTGGATGGACCAGGGGAAGGAGAAGTGTTGGGAGCAGCAGGAAAGGTGGAGGGCTGGGTGCTTCAGGATGGGTTCAGAGCTATGGAGTGTCTGTCCCCACCAGCACAACCCTGGGATGGCATCACTCATCCCATGGATGCCCTGTGGCACTCCCCAGGGCCAACAGTGCCCCTCCTGTCTTGGGACAGGCTGGGGAGGCTGACATATGCTGACTGTCCATGTGGACTGGGCCAGTGCCCTGGCAGCGTGAGGGTCCTGTGGGTGATATTTTGGGTAATGCTGTGTGTGACCACTCTGCTCAGTGAGGAGGCAACGGGGGACAGCCAGAGCAGACAGTGAGAGGGGCTGGAGGGTCCCAAGGGTGGGTGGAAACACCCCAGACATGCCATTGTCACACAGGCTGGGGCTGGGGGAGGTGACACCAGGAGCTCAGGGTGCCTTGGGGAGGTGACTCAGTTTCCCCACAGGGACACGGGCAGGGAGGCTGGTGGCAGTGGTGGCGGTGGTGGCAGTGATGGCAGTGGTGGCCGTTGGGCTGGCAGCAGCCTGTTGCAGAGGCTTCCTGTTTCTGCAGGATCCGGCTGGCATTGTGCCGCACAGCGAGGGGGGCAGAGCTCTTCTTGCACCTGCCCAGAGCATCTGCTAGGGAGAAAATCTCCATGGCAACTCTGCCGGCTCCTCCAGCCCTGTTCCACAGGGGACAGGGCGCTCTGCCTCTGCCTGCCCCCGCACAGCTGGGTGTCCCCATGGTGGGCACAGGCCACTGGTGCCCTGGGTGGTGGGCTCTGGGAAAGGACAGCATTGCTGCAGGCCAGCCCCTTGCCATGGGAGCCTGATCCCTCCCCGTGGGGCTCCAGGCCTCAGACTGACCACCACTGATGGGAAGTGACATCTGGAACTCACCAAATTTCAGAGGTGGTTCCCCGCTTTGCTCCCAGTTTCAGAGAAGGGAGGTGGTTTTCCATCCTCCCTGACACATCCCATCAGGACACACCCAACCTTCCTGTGCCTCAGCTGCATTTGAGACCTTTGCCCTTTCCAAAGTAGGGAGGGGGGGAATTTTGGGGGAGGTGAAACAATGTCTAATAGGACCAGGGCTCCTGAGTATGGAGCCAGCAGTGAGCCTGGGCATGGAGTGCAAACACCACACTGTTCATTTGGGCATCCTTCCCTGGATGGGGGCTGCCTACTGCCATCCGGAGCCCCAGCATCTCCTCTCTCCTTGTACGGGTGCAGGGGAAGGGATGGAGCTGCTTTCTTGGGCACTGCCTGTCTGGTGTCCCTCAGGAAGCTGAGCAGTGGCAGCCTCAGCCCACAAGCCCTGTGCACCCATCACCTGCTCTGCCCCTGCTGCAGGGCTCTCATGGATGCCCTGGACTCCATGTGGGCTCTGGAAGGGGCCAAGAAGGAGGTGAAGATTTTCAGTGAGACTGGAGAGGAAAGGGAGGGAAATGCAACTGGAAGCAGCACTTGTGAGGGCTACGGAAGCTCCTCACATCCTCTGCCTTGCCATTTATAGGGGCACTGTTGGGTTTTTGAAGGGCTGGAGTGACTCAGTGCCTGCAAAGCCCTCCTGGTTCCAGGAGTGTCTGGGATGCTGGGGGATAACCCCACCTCTCCAAAAGCCACCAGTCCCTCCAGACTCTGCCACCCCCGCACCCCAGCTTGGCTGCTGCTACCTTCCCTCTTCCTTCCCCCTGAACTCCAGAGGGCACTGGCTCCATCCCTGGCCTCACTGAGCTCCTTCCAAAATCAGGGCATTCAGGCAAGTCCTCAGCTACTGGAAACCCACAGTCTGCACTTTTAAAAGGGGAAAGCAAACTGCAGTGCCAAGAAGTTGAATGAGGGGAGCCCAGCCCTCACTCTGTGTAAGGGCAGGAGCATCCCAACTGCAGACAGATCCCTCAGCTGCAGTGGGATACTCAAAGATTTCATTTCTGCAGTCAGGATACAGCCAGTCCCCACACCAAGAGGCAGCTTCTGAGCCAGAGGGTTTCCAGAGGGAGGATACAGAGTGGGACAACCCAAGGAATGGCCTCTCTGCTATATAAAGGTGGGAAACTGAGGCACGGCATGATTTAGGGACTCAGTTAAGCCATGTGTGACAGGATGCAGATGGCCCAAATCCCAGGCTCTTCTCTGAATTGCTGCTGAATTCTCCCAGAGGCAAAAAATAGCAATTTTTGATTGCCTCTGAAGCACCCATTGAGGATGCTGAGCCCTCAGGAAGGAGGGAGCCATTGGTGGAAAGGATCCCAGGGCACCAACTGGAGCGTGGGGAGATGGTCCAGGCTGGGGGAGCAGGGGACAGAGGTGATGAAAGGACAACAGGGAACAGTTTTAAACTAAAATATGAAAGGTTTAGAATGAATATTAGGCAGAAATTCCTCCCTGTGAGGGTGAGGAGGCCCTGGCATGGGGTGCCCAGAGAAGCTGTGGCTGACCCATCCTGGAGGTAGCCAAGGCCAGGTTGGATGGGAGCAAAACCAACACAAACTTGTTCTAGTGGAAGGTTCCTTGCCTGTGGGACTGAATGACTGTTAAAGTCTCTTCCTACCCAAACCATTCTGCAGTTCAGTGATGTCCTCCTCAGGACCATGTTAGAGATGGATATTTGGGATGATCCATGAGCTGGTGTGTGTCCAGTGAGCATCTGCCAGTCTCTGTGCCCCTCCCCAGACTGGCCCAGGAGTGGCCAAAGCAGCACCGGGGATGAGGACCTGGCTGCCCTGGGAGCCATAAATCAGACTCACAGCCAAGGCACTGCTTGAAGGAACCTGGCTGGCTTCCTCCTCTGGTCAGTGATTTCCCCTTCCTGGGACCTTGCTGCTGGGCTCAAGCTGGCTCCTGGGGACCAGGTGTGACTTCTCCTGGATGCTTGGGGGACACCTGCACTCTCAGCCTGGCTTTCTCCCTACCCCAGCTTATGTGCCAGGTGGTGAAAGAGTTTGGCCTTTGCTGCTTGTTGAGAACTGCCCATGTGTGAAGATAAAACAGAGGGAATGTCACGTCCTGGCGCTGCCGTCTCCAGGAGCAGCCGAGGGGGCTGGGACAGGCTGGAGGTCAACACGAGGAGCTCTGATGGGCTGAGCTTATCAACCTCAGCTCTCTCAGATATCATCTGCATGGTTTGTGCAGAGCAAAAGGATCTCAGGGCTGTTTGAACCCCAAACCCCGTTTTGGAGGATTGTGTCCTCCTGCCCCACTGTGCCTGGACATCAGTGGAGGTCCCCAGCAGGCTGTGGAGGGTCTCATCCTTGCCAGGTATTGGACTTTTCAGGTGGCTCTGAATTGGGGTAGGAATGGTCTTGAAAGCCAGAGGTTCCATGAGCAGCCCCACAGTAGTGTGGCTCTGGCACCCACGAGGTGTTCCCACTGGAGCTGTCACAGAGCTCCAGGCTGGAAAAAGCTTTTGGATGCTTGGGACCCGGGCAGAGGCTGGACAAAATGTGGTCATCACCCTGATTTGGACCGGAATCTGCTATTTCAGTCTCTGTGACCTAATGCTCTGTAGGTGCCTTTGAAAATAGCCAGAGGGCGGCTGCAGGGGCTGGCTTTCAGCAGCGATCCTGAACTTGAGCTGTGATGGAGCAGCACCACAGCCCCACAAACCAGGGCAGTTCAGCAGAGACACCCCGAGGAACTGAATCTACTGAATGTGGAGTGAGGAAAAACGTTTGATCTGGAGATTGCCAGAGCTCCAGGTCACTGCAGAATATGAGAACAGGAAAAGGTGGCAGAGTCCGAAGGGACGATGCTGAAGTCATCAGCAGTAAAAATGGCACCAAAATCAGCCTTTTCCTGTGAAATAATTTGGCTGGAATGAAATCGTTTTTCCTGATGGCAGCCAGCCCCTTTAGGGGTTAACTGCAGCCCTGCTGAGAGAACTGTAAAAGGTGTTTCCGAAGTATTTCCACTGCCCTCTTGGTTTTTATGGGCAGGAAAGGCAGGGCAGGCCTGCCTGGGCAGTAGGGTGCTGTCGAAACCCAGCTGCCGGATGGCCGTGCACATGGAAAGCAGGTTTGGAAAAGCAAGCAGGGATTCCTGGCTGGACATCAGGAAAGTCACCCAATGGTACAGATGGATGCAAGAAGGGACCCCTCATTGATCCACCCCCGAAGCCATGGGGATGGTGAAAGTCTTCCCTGGCTTGAGGGACAGAGTTGATGGGGTCACTTCCACATTGGCTTATGGAGGGGCTGGAGAGCCTGTGGAAGGGGTTGGGTTTTGGGGATTGGGGAGTTACAGTCAGCCTAATTCCCCATTCTTGTTGACAGCTGGGACCTTTGCAGGTCTCAAACACAGGAGAGGATGGAGAGGCACCTCACCCTGCTGATGGTGGTCCTCAGGGGCACAGTGGGTAGGGACACACAGGTTTGCAGGTCTGAAGGCCACAGGAGATGCCATGATGCTGCCTGGGTGTTCTATCTGCCCTGGGGTATTTGACTTCATCCATGTGCCCTTGGATCAGGCTTGAACACAGGGAATCATGGAATCACTAAGGCTGGAAAAGCCCTCAGAGATCACTGAGTCCAACCATTAACCCAGCACTGCCAAGGCCACCACTAACCTGTGTCCCCAAGTGCCACATCCACGTGGCTTCTGAACATTTCCTGGGACAGTGATTCTACCACTTCCCCAGGCAGCCTGTTTCAATGTCTGACCACCCCTTCTGGGAAGAATTTTTCCTTAATATCCAATCTAAACTGCCCCCAACACAATTTCAGACCATTTCCTCTTGTCCCATTGCCAGCTGCCAGGGAGCAGAGCCTGACCCCCACCTGGCTGCACACTCCTGTCAGGGACTTGTGGGCAGGGAGAAGGTTCCCCTCAGCCTCCTTTTCTCCAGGCTGAACCTTCCAGTTCCTCCTTCAGATGCTCCTCATCTTGTGCTCCAGACCTTTCCCCAGCTCTGTTCCCTTCTCTGGATACACTCCAGCCCCTCAGTGCTTTTCTTGTCATGGGTGGCCCTGAATCAGAACTGAACAAGAGGGACACAGAGGGTGCTGGCCACTGGTGTGCTGGACACCCCAAAACTCACCCCAAAAAGCCCATTGCATGGAGTGTGGCCAGCAGCAAGCTTTGCTTTCACCCATGATGAGCTTCTGGGGGGTTCCCCCCTGCCTGATCCCTCCTTTCAGACACTCCCAGCCCTCATGCTCACACCGTGTGTGCTCCTTCTGGCTCCCCTGTGCAAATCCTGGCTCTCCTCTTCCCTGGGCTTCCAGGCCAGGATTCCAAGTGCTTTATGCTTAAGCTCATGTCCAGGATGCAGCAAAGAAGCAGCAGCCAAGTCTGATTTGGGCAAAAAGAAGACTGAATTCCCTGCCCTGTGCAGACAGGACATGAAACAGGAAAGTGGCCACGAAGTCACCTCTCCCAAGCATCCCTGTATTTGTGGGAGGATCCTGGGCAGCCCACCTGGGTTGGTGGCTGGGCAGGGGCATCCCATGGTTAAGGATAAGTGAAGGAAAGATGTTTTTTGCTGGGGTTTCTGTGGCTGTGTGTCACAGCTGTGTGCAAGGGCAGCTGGCAGGAGCCAGTGCTCGGTGGCCAGGCTAGCCTGGCTGAATTGAGGGGAATTTCTATTTTACTCTGTGCCTTTTCTCACTCTCAGAAGTAATGAAATGCAGGAGCCAGGATTAATGCACCATTAAAACTGCAAATTTCAGCACGCAGCCATCAGGAAATACAAATACTCGGGTCTACTGTCAGCCCTACTTCTGCCGTGACAGCAGAGGAAGGGTCTGGCACATGGCTGACCTTTGCTACCAAGAAAAAATCTCCAGTGATGCTCAGCTTCTGGCTCTTGTCTCCCTCCCTGAACCCTTCATCCTCTCCAGCTATGGCTGGGCTCACACCCCTGCCAGCACTGAGGGGCACAAGGGAAAGGGAAGGCACACGGGGATGTTTGGGCTCGGCTGTGCCTGTCCATAAAGGGTCTCACACTCCAACCCGAGGTTTGGGGTGCTCCCAGGGGGCTCAGGTTGGAGAGTGCAATGGGGTGGAGGCAAACTGGGCTGGGGCTGCTTTGTCTGTGCAGGGATGTGCCTGTCCCCAGGCCACAGAGGATGACAGGGCTGAGGAAGAGGAAGAGAAAGGCTGCAGGAGCCCTTGCTGCAGCTGGCGAGCACTGGCTGTTCCACCTCACAATTGTGCTGTGCGTCGCTGGCAGGGACCTGCTTTTCCATAAATTTGGGTGGAAGGGAGAGCTTGGCAGAGCCCTGGGCTGCAGGGAAGGATTTACAGCTGCTCTGGCTGCTCTGTGTTCTCCTTGCAGGGCTGGGGCTCCTGCAGAAATGCCCTGAGGGAGGAGGAGGAGATGGAGGAGGGAACCCACGCTGGCATCCATCCAGGGAACAGGGTCCCAGCCAGTGCTGGATCAGGGGAGTTGGGGGAGGTGGAACAAACAGGGATATCCTTGGTTCACCCATGGATCTATGGCAATCCCAGGGCAGGGAAAGCTGAGGCAGGGCAATGGGGGGACCCCCATGCTGGACTGGAGGTGGGTGATTCTGTCCATCATGGGCACAGCTACAGTCTGTGATTTCCAGCAGTGGGGAATTGGTGGGGAGACACCTAGTCCACCTCTGGAAAGGTGGTGACATCTCTCAGTTCCAGCCTGGCCAAGGGCTGTGAACCCCTGAAGCATCTCAGCCTCTGGGGAACTTTGGGGAACCTGGAGAACCTCATCCTATGGAGCATCTCAGGGCACCTGAAGCACCTCATCCCTTGGGGTCACCTGGGGCACCTCATCTCCTGGAGCACCTCAAGGCTCCAAGGACACTTTCTTCCATGGAGCCCCTCATCCCCTGCAGTCCCTCAGCCAAGGCCACTGGCCGCTGCCAGTCCCAGTGCTGAGCACCATCCTCCCTGAGCAGGTTTGCTGACAAGGAACACCTTCCCACCACAGGCCATGGACTCCTGCCTGGCTGGCAGCCTGGCAGGGGCTTCTGGGCAGTCCCTTCAGCTCGGGCACTGCAGATCCATGTATCCCTCCTGGGGTCAAGCCCAGGGAGTGCCTGGGCTGGGTCACGAGGGTGAAAACATGCTCTGATAGCTCCAGTTTGCTCTGGGTTATCCGAGGGTATGAGCTGTGCTGCCCCAGAGTGCTTGGAAAAGACCGTTCTCCCTCTCTCCACTGAAGTTTGAGTTCTCTAGGCAGCCTTAAGCAGCGCTGGAGCTTTCCCAGAGATGCCTCGTGGCTCTTCATTCTTCTCATCTCTCCTGCCTGCTCTCCTTAATTCAAAACAAGAGCCGCTTGAGGAGGGAGATGCATCCCCAGTGTCCCTCCTCTCTCCTTTCCAACGAGCACAAAATAGGTACCGGCCCCGTTTCCAGATGGGAACGTGAGGCCTGAGGATGGATAAAGAGTTTTCTAAGGCTTTGGAGCAAGGTGTGGACAGCGCTGAGAATAGCATCGCGAAATCTCAACTGCCAAGCCCTTAGCCTAACCAGAAGGTTATTCTTCTTCCCTTATGCTCATACATATCCATTAGGATGAGACCATATGTGTGAGATGTAGATGAATTTCTTTCCTCTTGACAAGTCCAGTTGGTCTTCCTAGGTAAGGAGATGGTGGTCTGTTCCCATCCAACTCCAGGCTGGCTCTTTGCCATGATTTCTTCGGTTGTGTTTGCCCCGGAAGGAATGGAGCTACACGTCAGAGCTTCAGGCCTAACTCTTCTCCACACACCAGTTCTCTGGATGCCAGACATCCCTGGGGGGCTGTGGGAGTATCCCTGGGGTGTGGGGAGTGCAGGGAAGCTTTCAGCCAAGGAGAGCAAGCAGGTGGGGTAGGACAGGGGGAAGGGCTGATGGCTCATCCCCAGCCAGGTCCCAGAGGACTTCCTGGGGAAGAGGTGGCTTCTCTGGAGGCAGGAGCAGTGGGTGAGCCCAGCCCTGTGCTCCTGCTCTTCAGCTGGCTGCACAGGGTGTCTCCCAGAAGACCTCGATGGGAACCTTGCACACCTCAGCGCACCCAAGAACTGGGTGCTGCCCTTGCAGCTGAGCTCTGGTGTTGAAGAGTCCCTTGAAGCTAGAGGAGAGAGATCTTGGAGGTTTTAGGTGGTTACAGATGTGATGTGAGACACATCCAGTCATTGCTCAGCTCTAAAGCCTCCTATCAGGAGGAAGTGGCCAGGACAGAACTGGTCCTTTTGACACATCACAATCCATTAGAGGCCTCAGATCAGTGCAGGGCTGACATGGTGAATGGCGTTTAGGTGACCAAGGGGGGACAGCTTCTTACACCCACAGAATCAGGTCTGTCAGCCCCTTCCATAGCATCCATCACATGTTGCTGCTGATGTCTGTCCTGGGCAGAGGGGAAGAGGGTGGGCTCTGGGTGCTGTTCCAGCATGTGAAGGTCAGGGGGTGATTTCTTCTCAGGGGGGTGGAGCTGGGCAAATGAGACCAGCCCAAACAGAGAGGACAGTCTTCAAGAGTCACAGAATTGCAGAATCATGCAGTAAAAGCCCTCTAAGGGCACCAAGTGCTACCATTAACCCAACACCACTGTGTTTACCATGTCCCCAAGTGCCACATCCATGTCTTTTAACACTTCCAGGGATGGCAACTCCACCACTTCCCTGGGCAGCTTGTTCCAATGCCAAAGTCCTTTCTGCAAGACAAGGTTCACCATGGTTCACAATGGTCCACAATGTCTTGGTCAAGGCTCAGCTGCAGCGGCTTTGATGGGAAGAGGGGATGTGGAATGGAGGGAAATGCATCCAGGTGGGATCTCACAGGGGAGGGACCAACCACGTGCTTTTTCTCAGAGGCCTCCTGGCCACGGGAGGTGACAGGACATCACCTCCTCCTCCTGTGCCCACAGGCACTGCTGGCTGCTGGCCCATGTAAGCCAGATTTTATGCTACACATTCCAGGCTTCTCCATGGCCCTCCATAAAACACAGACATGCTCAGGTGGCTCTCACCATCATCCTCAGGATCTCAAATCCCTGCTGAGGCTGTGTGTGCAACACATGGGTGGAGGAGCACAGGGATGGAGTGCTGGCCAGGAGGCAATGACTTGGCTGCCACAGTGGCCAGGAGGAGGCCAGCACAGTTTTCAGTGTCATTTCTCCAGGGCTCTTGACTCAAGTGTGCCCAAATTAGCTCTTGCCACCAGTAACTTTGATATTTCCAGTGGAAATCATGTAACTGGCACGTCTGTTTTTAAAATCAGGGTTGCTCTGACTTTTCTGTCTCCTTGTCTGTGTGGACAGACAGGAAAGGTTTGGAAAGCCCCATCTGGTACTGCTGTCCTGGTGGTGAGGGCTCATGAGGAGGCACCACATTGGGCAGGCATCCTTCCATCCCAGATGCTGAGGCTGAAGGATTCTGTCCCACCAGGGGCTGGGGATCGATTTGAGATGACACCACAGGGCTGGCCAGGGGATGAAATGTGGGGAGAACATGGGTGGAGCAGGAATAATTGCCCCCTGGAGCCTGGCTTGCTCTGCATTTCAGCTCCCATCTGAAGGGCAACATTCCCTGGTCTGAGACTGTTTTCATGTCACTGGTGTCTTCCCAGAGCCGGCTGCTGAGCAGCGGCTCGGGCTGAGCCAAAAATCTGCAGGCACTGGGAAAACCCCGGTGTTTATGTGACCCAGCACCAGCGTCCCCTGCCTGGCCACGCACCACAGCACTTGCCTGTCCCTGTGTCCTCTGCACGGCTCGGGCAAGGCTCCCGTGAGCCCCAGCAGCAGCCGTAGGCAGGCACGGGAAGGGAAGGGAAGGGAAGGGATGGGATGGGAGTGTGCCGACGTGCCCCAGCCCCGCGGCTGCCCGCCCTGCCTGCGCAGGCAGATGGCTTTTGCAGGGCGCTCCGGATGTTGGAGCCAGGCTATTTTGGACCACGTGGGCGTCTGAATTCCAGGCGAATCCCCGGCTAAAAAAAAAAAAAAAAATTCCCAACGCCTGCC
>VWZU01006297.1:0-25487 GCA_013397095.1 Sterrhoptilus dennistouni
CGGCCGGGACAACGCCCTCCCCGGGTGGCACTGTGTGCGGGGTGTAGTCTGCATTGCCACCCACCTGCCG
This sequence comes from Sterrhoptilus dennistouni, assembly GCA_013397095.1. NCBI lineage: Eukaryota > Metazoa > Chordata > Aves > Passeriformes > Zosteropidae > Sterrhoptilus > Sterrhoptilus dennistouni. The sequence goes on from VWZU01006297.1 coordinate 71, forward strand.
GGGGTGACAACCTTCCCCGGGTAACGCTGTACTCGCGGTACATTCTATATTGCCACTCACCTGTTGGAGGTGACCCCCTTTCCGAGTGACACTGTGTTCGGGGTGTATTCTCTATTGCCACGCATCTTCTGGAGGTGACACCCTCCCCGAGTGACGCTGTACTCGGGGTACATTCTCTATTGCCACCCACCTGCTGAAGGTGATAGCCTCTTAGAGAGGCGCCTGACACCCTCTTTCAGTGACACCGTCCAGGGGGTACACACCCTATACATGCACCTGCCTGGGGGTGACACCCTCCCCGGGTGACACTGTACCCGGGGTACATTCTATATGGCCGTGCGCCGGCTTGGGTGACACCCTCTCCGAGTAACACTGTACCCGGGGTGTATTCTGTATTGCCTCCCACCTGCTGGGGTGACACCCTCACCGAGTGACACTGTACTCAGGGTATATTCTCTATTGCCACTCACCTGCTGGAGGTGACACCCTTTCCGAGTGACACTGTGTTCGGGGTGTATTCTATATTGCCACCCATCTGCTGGAGGTGACACCCTCCCCAGGTGACACTGTACTCGGGGTGTATTCTGCATTGTCCCCCACCTGCCTGGGGGTGACACCCTCCCCGGCTGACACTGTACTCGGGATGTATTCTATATTCCCACCCGTCTGCTGGAGGTGACACCCTCCCTGGGTGACACTGTACTTGGGGTACGTTTTCTATTGCCCCTCACCTGTTGGAGGTGACACTCTCCCTGGGTGACACTGTACTCAGGGTGTATTCTCTATTGCCGCCCACCTGCTGGAGGTGACATCCTTTTAGAGAGGCGCCTGCCGGTGGTGACACCCTCCCCAAGTGACACTGGTCAGGGAGTACACACTCTATAACACGTACCTACCAGAGGTGATGCCTTCTCTGAGTGACACTGTACTCGGGGTACTCTCTCTATTGCCACGCACCTGCCTGGGGGTGACATCCTTTTGGAGATGCACCTGCCAGGGAGTGACACCCTCCCCCAGTGACACTGTTCGGGAGGTACATTCTCTATTGCCAGGCACCTGCCGGGGGTGACACTCCTTGGGAGCAGCATCTGCCACAGAGGACTTCATCCTCCAGCGACATCCTCCAGTGCCCCATGTACCCCTTCAATTGCCATGCATCTGCCTGGGGGCGACAACCTCCTTTGGTGGCACTGTCCTCTGAGACTCTCTGCCTGCAGTGACACCCTTAGGCTCCTCCCTCCTTGGGGGTAAACCTGCCTGATGTGGGGACATGGCCCTTAGAGTGCCCCTCCTTCTGGGGCACCCTCCTTGTGCTGTGCCTAACTTGGTGTGGCACAGGTCAGAGAGGTGCTGGTGGCACCCTCCTTGGAGTGACACCCACCTGAGGGTCACACTGTCCTTGAGGTGTCCCCTTCTCTGCCTGAGGGATGTCACACCTGCCCAGGGATGTGCCCATCAGAGGGTGGCACTGTCCTTGGGGTGTGCCCTGCTTTTGGTGCTGCTTCCTTGGGTTGATCCCTGCTTTTGGTGACTCTGTTCACCAGCCAGGGGAGCTGCTTTTGGTACAAAGAGCAAATCCTCACAGGAGGGATGCTGGATGTGAGGGGCAGGGCTCCAAATGAACCCTCAGAGGCCCAGCTGTGCCTTGGGCTGGGAGACAAGGAGCACTCAATGGACAGTTTCAGCCAGAATTCCAAAAGATTCAATAGCGAAAGTAGGATGTCCTCCCTCATCTCCTATAGAGCATAAACTTTGCCTGCACCACATGAATTGCTTACATTAAAAAAAAAAATAATAAAAAAAAAATAAAAAAAGGATGCTCATCCCAAAAAAGTAACATGATTGAACACTAAAATCATCACCCAGCGTATCTGAAAGGTGGTCCTGCCACATTTTAATAGTGTTACTTTGTAGCTCTTTGTTTCTCGTTCAGCTGCACCAAGTAGCAGAAGGTAGCAAATGCAATTTGTGCTCCAAGGTAATAAAGAGCTGTTTGGGAAGCTGGAACAGTGTGTGTAAACACAAGGTCCCTGATAAAATAATGGCCAGCCCATGCAACTGTGCTATCATAAATAATAAAACGGCAACTTAATTCAAGAAATCCAATAACATAAATAACTAAAATAACAAGCTGGGGGTAGAACAGGAAGGTTGGTGTAATACAAAGCCGTTTGTAGTATAATGAAACCATTTCTGCTCAACCAGAACAATTGATGTACGTGAAAGCATAAGAGAAACAGCTTTTACAAACAGTAAACTTTGGATAAGATACCAAGCTACAATCTCCTGGAATGCCTGAGAAAGCTCTGCCTTCTTCAGGCAGCTGCAAAGTTGTCAGCCCATGCAAGCCTTTACCCTGCAAGCTCTGGGCAGCTCTGCTCTGTCTTTGGGGTTTGTTTGATCTCCCCTTCCAGTCCTGGCAAGCCCTGGCTCTGCCCGAATGAAACACCAGACACTGAGGTGTGAACTCGAGTGGTGTTTGTTTAATGGTTAAACTAATAAGTTTAACAAGAGCTGCTGCATGGAGATGCACTGTTCTTCTGTCCTGCATGTTTCCTGAAAGCTGGTCACTAAATCTCAGAGCAAGCTGATGTCATGTGTGCTTTCACTGCCTGTCGACACACAGAAGCTGTCTACTAGAAACATCAAATTAATATTAATTACGGTTTGAACTTAAAGAATATATTTTGGGGGTTTAAGGTTTACAGGAGACTCACAGAAGAGCCTTTGCTTGGCAGCAAGGATGTCCCCAGGTGGGTCAGTGCCTTCCACCCTTTCCACAATCAGTGAGAGCTGAGAGCAGAGCCTGGGACCCTCCTGGAAAGCAGTGCCAGGGCTCAGGCTTGAGAAGGTTTACTTAATTTCCCTCTGGCTCTGAAGAGGATACATATATGTGTGTGTATCTGTCTCATGGGTACCTCATTTGCAGACACGGGGGAAGGGAGCAGTGCTGGCAGGCAGGAGCTGAAGGGGCTCGAGGAAAAGGCTGGGTGGGGTGTGTTGCTAGGAGATGGAGACTCCAGTGTCTGGCAAAGTGGCGTTTTTATTTTTGGTGCGGATCACACAAAATGGTATTTGACTGTGAAGCAGGGTAGAAATCTCTTCTCCCTGCTTACATCTCTGAATGATCTGTTTTGTGTAGTAGTGTTGCAGCTCATTTAAAACACAAATCAAATGTAGACTGTATGGCGTGCAGTCCAGCTGGAGGCTGGGTGTTTGCAATCTCCAAGAAATTTTTCTTTTTCTATTTTCTTTTTCCCTGCTCATTGAGAAATCCCTTGTCTGAGCAGCAGGATATATATCTCTCTTTAGTGGGGGGCACCCTCACATGCCTCTGGTTCCTTTGTGGCTGGTTGTCTCTTGTTTTTTCAGACACTGCGAATTAGCAGTCGGGTTTTTTGGGTTTGGACTTATTAAATCCATCCTGCCAGGGCTTGTTCTCTCTCGCTTTGCTGCCTGTGCCTCTTGTTTCACCCCAGTGCCAGCCAGGAGCCCCCCCATCCCAACTGGCTGCACATCCACCCTCCTCACAGACAGGGATTGTGTGATGGCACAGGGAAAGCTGCCATGGAATACCTGACCCTTCCCTCTCCCTGCTCTGCTGCCAGCGCTGGATTTACAGGACAAATTAGGTCTGAGTGCTAAAATGTGGAAATTTTTTGCACCCTTCTGTGGGATGCAGGAGTCCTGGGCAGGAACACAGGTACCTTGCAGCTCCCACAGACGGTTTGGCTCATGCTCATATTTTTCTGGTGCTCCTCTCATGCACCAAACTGCCTTCATTGGATGTGCAAAGGGAATTTTTTTGGAAATGCGGGGTGCTGAAGGGCTGGGAGGGCACCAAGGAACAGCTGGGCGCTGCCTGTTGCAGCACTGGCTTCAGCCACCATTGTGAACCTACAGAAGGGTTTGTAACTGAACATCCCCAGTTGTGTCCAGCTCCCACCTCAACACCCTGCCCCTGTCACCACGTTTGGGTGCTGTATTTTTCTAGTTCAATGTCACCAAAAAAAAAAAAAAAAAAAGCCAGGGATGTTGTGCATCTGTTAACACAAAAGCTCAACTTCTGGGGCATGCTATCCAACCCTTGTAAGTGCCCTAAATCTGTGGATTTTCAGTAGGATTTGCATTCCCAGTCTGTTTTGGGAGGAGATAGTTAATGAGATAATGCAGCAGTGGGTAAACTGTGACACGTGAAATGGTTTGGTTTTTGTTGGTTTTTTTTTGAATGTTGGAGAAACTGCATGCATCAGAGGCAGCTTATGCACATCAGATTTGTAACCAAGCAATTCCCATTTATATTATGTAAGTGATGTCATTTATCAAACCCCATGGAGCAGCCAAGAGCAGATGTTGAACCATTTGTGCTGCGGTGTTGGAAATTAACTTTTCTGGGGGTTATTAAAATTATTGGTTATTCAAATACAATCTTGTGAGAGTGTAATATAATGGAACAGGCAGCATTAGTCAAAAAATGTAACAGGTGTGAGTCCAGAACCTATTATGGCCTCTTGTTATTGGCTGAAAGTCTGTGTGGTGATGCTCTGGTGGGAATATGAGCTGAAAACTCTCTATGAGAGTGGGGAAGCAGGATGATGTTACTTGCATTGAAAATAGAACATTTTAAGCATGCACATGATAAACACCCATTTCATGAGGAGGCTGCTGAGGAGACACTGGGTGCACAACACTCTAACCAGCAGCATGAGAAGGACTTTATTTCTGGGAGGATTACTCCTACATGAGAATGAGACTTCTGGATAAGATTTTTATTAAGGACACAAATGAGTAATTGGATTCCTCAACCCATTAGAATGTAATGAATTCCTGTTATCTTTTTATATGCCCTATGATTAGTGTGATGGTTTGGTTGGGGGGTTATTTTTAAAGCAGATAGCTGTGGTTGGGCTCTATGATCCTAGAGTTCTTTTCCAACCTTAAAAATTCTATGATTCTCTATGCATTAGTCCCTTTTGTGCAATCATGCAATCAATCCTTTAGGACTTATCCACAAATATGAAGCCCAGTATGGGTGTGAGGTGAACTATATGGAAAGGTCAAGGTGTATTTTTTTATTTTTATGCTGTTTCACCCTCCTTTTTCAAAAAGTTGTGGGCAGTACAGTTCCTGCAGAAACTTTGTAGCCTCAGCAGCAAATCCTGGAAGACAACTTGTGAAGGGTGAAGGCAAAATCAGAGACTCTCTGAGCTGCTTGTAGTAGCATTTTTTGGCTTGCCAAATATGTTTTCTTTTAGAGCATAATCTATGAGATAATCCCAGCTCCACTGGGAAATCACTTGAAGTTTATCCTCACCCTTCACTCTGCACCCATGAACATCCATTCCAGGGACAGATTGAGGAAAAGTTTAGACCTCTGCAGTAGATCCAGCCTTTTTTGACCTTGATACGAAATGCTGTTTAAAGATCTGTGACCTTGCAGCCTCAGCCACTATTTCCTTGCCCCGTGTGAAGCATTTTCTGTATCAAACAGGGAGGAACAGCATGTTCTCCACGTCCACAATGGCCAGGACAAGAATAGGGCTAAAATTAAACCACACACAGATGGCATGAGATGAAGAAATACTTGAAGTGGGGTTCACTGAAGTGTCAGAATCTGTTATTTGGATGGGGCTGTGGAGTGCAGATGTTCCTGCCTGGGGTGGAGGGATGCTGTCAGCTCAGTCCCTGCACGTCCAGTGCCTGGTTCATGTCTCAGCCAAGACCTCAGGATTTGGGTTCAGCCCCTGTGGGATGCTGGGCAAGTTCTCAAGGGTTACGTGCAGTTAAGGCTTGGAGTGCCCAAAGTAGGAGAAATGGAGCTGAGCTAAAGTAAAAAAATCCCCATCCAAACCTTCCACTTGACTGCTGCCAAGCCCTAAATGTTTAAGTGGCTTTTTTTTTTGTTTTTGCTTTCAAGCTCCCCATCTGGGAATCAGCCAAAAGTCAGACCTCTCTTATTAACCCAAACTGCTCCACTTTTAACAAGGTTGAGCTGTGAAGTCACTAAACCCAGAACAGCCCATGGGGCTGATATTCCTCTGCATTTTAGGAGCATCTTTTGTGCCTTGTGGTACCTGCAGCTCAGGACAAAGCTTTACCTGGGGGAAATCAGGAGTTCTAGTTCCCATTTCCAGTTGTGTCAACATATCACCTTCAATCACCATTTTTTAGGTAAACTTAGGTATTATATTATTTTTATTTAGCCCTCAATCTGTCTGCCTTTCAGTTCCCCATCCTCGTAACTCATTCCTCCTCCCCGCCTGTGTCTGAGAGGGCATTTTAGGCTGGAAACTCTCAGCCCTGTTCTGAAAAATGTCTGTATTTATGGCAGGGCATTACCCTCGGTGGCAGGCTGTGAGTATGATGGGTTGGCTGTACCTTTGACAGATTTGTCCCTGCTGTTGTCCCTGGGCCGGGCTGTAGCACATAGTCCTGTTTGTGTGTGTGTGTGTTTTTAATAACCGTGTTGTTTTAACTGAAATGCCTCCCTCTGCCTGGCCCTGGCACTCTCAAGGAATTGCTCTCGCCCTCTCTCATCACAGTGGCAAACTGAGAAAGGTTTCCTTTAGTCAGCTGGAGGAGAGGAGGAGGATTTATGAATCGGAGAAACACATTCCTGATGCGGAATAGGCACATTCCGCCTTCTCCCCCCCACCACCACTGCCCCCCGCTCAATAAAAGCACCATTTGTGTGGCAAATAGCCAAGGGTTTTATGAATACAGCCCTTACTTTGCCCAGCTGCTAGAAACCTTTCTCAAATATGAATTAAAATAAAAAGCCTTGCTAGACACTTTTAACGCTCATAATTCTGCTATTTTTGGTCTGCGGTGGGGAGTTCTTGCATCAGAAATCTTGGTTGGAGAGGCTTGAGTGGCTTCTTTCAAATATTATTAAATTGGAAAAAAAGTCTGGAAGATGGATGACTTTAAATAATCTCCCACATTATAAGGATCATCAGGAACTCAGTGTGATTATGCCCCTAGATTTGATGCTTCCCTCAGTGTTATGGCTGTGAAATTCTGTCTCTGGTGTTTTTTGGAGGCTTCCCCTTCCTTCAGAAGCCATTGGGATGAGTTCTTGAGGAACTGGTCTAGTTGAGATTAAGTATTTTTAATAAATCACCTACTGGGGAAAAAAAGATTGAGAGATTCCATGCATAAGAATATCTTACAGGTTTTAAGAAAAGCACTTTAGGTTCCATCATGGGAATGAGTTTTGGTAGGAGATGTGGGAAACCACAGTAGCATTAGCAAGATGGTTGATTAAAAATCAAATTAAAAATCCATTTCTGACAGCTGAACATTTTCCCCTTCCCCCCAAATATACTTTTGAGAGAGCAGCCTGAATAACTTTGGATATCCACAATCAGTGACAGAGGGATCACCTTCCAGGAGGGAAGGGACTCACACTGTGGCCATGGGCTCATCAGGACCTTCCCAAAACCTTTTGTGCATCTGTATTCCTGCCATGTGGCAGCCAGCAAGGCAGGGAAAAAAAAAAAAAAAAAGTCTGGACAAACATAAAATCTCACTCACTCAGATTCTGAACATGAATCAAGAAAATGTGTCCGGGGAGTGGAATCTAGCTGTGTGTAGGTTGCAGTGGCATGAAGATGGAGTGGGTGTAAGTTGCAGACATTCATTGAATGGTCTCTCGTATATTCCTAGACCTGTGCACAGCAAGGAGAGGTGGAACTGAGAGCAAATCTTGCCTTATGAATTAGGATGGCATGGCAACGGGATGGCTCGATTTATTTGCAGGTTTATTTACAAGAGAAGTAGAGATTTTCCCCTTCTGTTGCAGCAGCCTGAAACTCAACCAGATCAGAGATAAATTGCAGAGACTCCTAGAGAGGGAAAATCAGCCAAAAGGGCTTTTACACTGGGATGTACACTTAGAAATTCAGATTTTTTTTTTTGACTGGTAGAAAAGTGTGTGTTCCCCTCATTGCACATCAATCCTGGTAGGATCATCTTTGAGGATGAGAAGTGCCATGTCTGTAATGGTCTTCAGAGGCTGCCACAAAGCAGATTTTGGTTCCATGAGTGGCATTTCAGTGTGGCTGTGAGCTGGAGGCTCATCCCAGGCTGCAGCAGCACTGTCTATGTGGGTCACTGAGGGAACGTGCAGGAGCTGTCGCACTCATTTGGAGAACAGCCTTAATTATCCAGCAGCTCTGATGAGAAATAATTGCTAAAGGCTTTAGCACAAGTTGCCATTGTCCAAGAAGTTGCTGCTCCTCAGCTGCTCTGCAGGAATTTTGTGCACCCAGGCTTTCCCTGGCACTGATGGAGTCTGGAATTCCTGTGCTTCCATAGGGAGGTGCGACCTCCTCCATGGGCAGTGATGATCCATCAGCCAAAGTGGGGGAAAGCTTCACAGCACAGCAACCTGGCTGTGTACAAACCCTCTAAAATGTGTGTGCAGACATCAACTTGCAGCATTCCTAAGGAAAATTCCCCTCCAACCCGTGTGTCCTACTGTCATGGAAAAATCACCACGAGTTAGGGCCAAAGAATCATCACCAAAAGGACGTTTCTCTTATTTTACCAATCAGAAGATAAACACATATTAAAGCCACACATATTAAAGGCTGTCTTCCCTGTTTCCCAGGCTTCTGAGTTAACCTCTCTCCAATGCCTTCTGTACTAACCCAGCAGTGTATTGGGAAAATAAACATACATTTAACCATCCATGTTAAAAACAAACAACCCAAAACCTCCTCCATGAGAAATAACAATCTTTTGTCTCTATTTTGTGTTCCTAAACAGCAGCCACATGACACCCTAACTGGATGTGTGCAACAGCAGTGCTAGATAGTCAGGGATATCATATTTTGCTTAGACTGTACTGTGTGTTTGTCCATCAATTTTAATTTTGCAGCCTTGCTATGGCTGCTTTTATAAGCAGGGATATCATTTTACTTGTGTCCTATTACAAGCCTGTGCATTAGGATAATTTTCCACTTTTTTTTTTTTTTCCAATGCCTGCTAAATGCAGTTGGCTTTTCCCATGGACTTCAGTGTATGTCGTGTCAGGAATTTACTGATTGATTGGAGAAATGCAAATATTTTCTAACCCACTTATGTGATACCAGACTTCATCCTACAGTAGCAGTTTTGGCTCATTCTCGTGCCGTGTGTAAATGGAAGCGATTTTCACAGCTGGCCTTCCCATCAGTTGCTCCTGCTGCCTCGAGATTAGATCTCCTAATCTGGTTTTATCATTTCTGTCAGTCAGCCATCCTGGTTTAATCCCCCCTGCTCTGCTGAGGCCGTGGAATGCCTCCAGCCTGAGGATGCCCTCTGGGATGGGAGCCTTGGGGCTGGTGTGGCCGTGGGAGCTGTGCTCGCATCCTCTGCACAAATCTTTGGAGACCTGCTCTCAAATGAGAATCTTCATTTTTCACAGCCCACTTGAGGAGAAATAAAAGCATCTTTGCCAAGTTTCCTGGGCCAGGAGGGAAAATCTGGAAGGCGCAGATGGAGGTGGAATCTTGTGGGCTTTCCCCTGAGAGCCCTACACCAGCACGTATTGCTGTGCAGGAATTACAGTGACAAAGCTTAATTAGCACAAAATGAGGTTCTCGTTGAGTCACTCGGTGACATATCTGGACCAGGCTGAGGTGTGTAACGAGTAAGAAACAGCAGATGACTTTGGGTCTTGTAAGCCTTGCACATGGAGATGGAGCCCTGCTGTGCTCCCCCACCATCTGAGTCGCACATGTTTGGTGAAGGTGCCTGGGATTTGGCTCTTATCTCTGCATGGGAGGAGTGGGAGATAAATCTGAAGGGTTTTCCAGACAAAAGGAACTTATCGAGTAGTACTGAAAGCAGAGGGCTCAGAGCCAGGCTTGGATTTGGCCCTTGCTTTGAGCAGAGTGGAAAGAAACTGTGGCCAAGGATCAGCTGGAAAACCATTTAACCCTCCTTGAGACCCAACAGCAGCTTTGCTGAGAAAGTCTGATTTCGAATACAAGCATGAGAAAAACAAAGGGAGCAATGTAATTGGCAGCATGTCTTGTAGGACAACCTGCAAACCTGGCTGCTGAAGGTTATCCCATGTGTGATCATGGCCTCTGATGGGGTAGAACTATAAAATAAGAGAGGTTATAGTGGAAAAAAATTCTTCTTCTGATCCTTTTCACCTCTTTTGATGTGCCTTTTCCTTGCCCTGCCTGCATCTCAAATTCTGGTTTAGGTTAAGATGAGTAGAAGCAGAGGGATTAGCTGAACAAATTAATGCATCCTAACATTGAGGGGTTTTTTATTTGTTGAATTCCTCATTGTGTGTTGCAACTCAATCATCTCATGCTCTGCATTCACTTGACCATATTTGCTGTGAGTCTTTGTTCTCAGTTTATAAAGTGTCCAGTTTGATTAATTTTTTATTTTTTTTAGCTGTCCTGCTCCTTCTGAAGGTCCTTAAATCCATCCAAAAAGCTGGAAGGCATGTCCTGGAAGGAATTGCTAAGGATGTTAGGCTTGTCTCATTTGGAATCAGCTCCCTGGGACATGGAGAGGAAGGTACTGAGCTCTTCTCCCTGGGATCCAGCAATAGGAAATGTGGGAATGGCTCAAAGCTACACCACAGGAGGCTTAGGGGGAAGTATTTCATTACCAGGAGTGTAATGGTGTTGAGAAATCGTATTCACAATAATAAATGATAAATAAATGCTTTTTCTCCTTTCTAAAGTGGTTGCAGCTACACAGGTGGGGAATGGTTGATGGGATTTTTGGCTAATGGCTGCTTATGCAGTTTAAGCCAGGTCTGGGCTCTTGTACAGGGATGCTTTTGGGTCTCCATGTGCAGTAGGAGCAATTCTTACTCTTAAGGCAGCCCTGGTGCTTCTTGAGCCATAGTGAAGAAAGCCTGTGGGGGTTTTTTTTGTGGAACTCATAGCTGAAAGTCTGGATTCCTTGCTGCTTATCCTTCATTTGGAGTCCAATGCTTTCCTGTTTCTATGAAGGATGAGGCTCTGTATTATCAACACAGTTTTCAGCACAATCCAAAACACAGCTCCATACTAACGTCAAGGAAGAAAATTAACTCTACCTCAGCCAAAGCCAACACAGAATCCTAAGAAAAAATCCCACAAGAACTAACCTCATATCCCATCCTACTCCAGCTGCAAAGCAGAGGTTTTTGGTCTGCCCTCTTTGATATAAACACTGAGCAGTGTCTATTAAGGCAACTTCCCAAAACAAAACCCCAATCAAAACAGAAGGAATTGTGTATGATATTTCCAAGGGCAAAAATGAGACTCATTGCTTAGTGAGAATCATTTCAGTATTCAAGATATGCAAACCTGTGGGACATGTACTTAGGATTATTTGATATTTCCCAGTTATTTTTAACTGATGCATCATCTGACGTAAATCTCTTTTTTATAAAATGCAGAGTAGCTCGAAGAATAGAGCACCTCAAATCTTTGGAACTCAGCAAAAAAACTAAGAAGAAATTAAAGATCTGTGTCAGAAAAATTGGAGATGTAAACAGCTGCCTCAACTGCCTTTGCATCCTATAGAGAGTTTGTCTGCTTTTTATGGCAGCTCTTGTCACCTTACACAGAGGGATTTTGAGCCATATCTTGGCATCCCTCAGCACTGTTGCACAGCAGTCAGCTAATAGCAGACATTGTTCCCTGTAATGTAATGCTATTATTGTTTCAACTGTTTTGTTCTTTAATCTCTCCTCATCATCATCATCCCCTTCTGCATTTTTAATTATCAACGCTTTACATGAAGAAATGCTGAAGTGTGAAAGATTAGATAAGGGAACATCCAGCATGCAGCAGCCCTTTGCTCAGAGGGGCTGTGATCAGGGCTGTCGCACTGATTTGTTAAACCACAGCCTGTGTTTTATCAGCAGCACACACTTCAAACACACCGAGCACAAATAAATACAGCTTCTGACAGGAAAAGGGATCCCTTTCAGCATGGTGCTTCTGCTTGCTGGCTCATGTGAGAGAGCAAAAAGAGGGAGTGGTTTTTTTTGTAAATTAGGAATGATGGAAGAGGTCTATGAGAACAAGATTGGGCTCATTTCAGATCTGGGGGTGGCTGGTTTGCTCCTGATTCAGAGTGATTCCTGAGCTGTCACACCTCTGATGGCCTCAGTCAGCACCCAAGGGAGGGGGCAGTGCTCAGAGGTTGCCCTGGGACCCTGTTCTAAGGTGGAGCTGACTCTGACGCAGCTAGGACAGCCTCAGGATCTTCTCCTGTTCCCCCAGGCTAGGGATTTCAACCATGCCCTGTAGACCACACTTACATTTCAACATAACTGGTGAGACTGGCTCTGCTCATACCCTGGAGTTTTCCTGCCCAGAATTGCTGTGCAGAAATGCACCTGTTTCTGACAGATTTGGCTTCATTTTGTCGTAGAACAGTTCCTAAACAATTTAAGCCAAGCTAAACTATGGCAGGTCTAAGCCAAAATGAAGTCTCACCATCCTTCTGTGCAGGTTCACCTGAGGTTAATCCTCAGAATTTGCCCAGGTTCTGCTGTTCCTGATGTGTTGAATGATGTTGGGCAACATCTACCAGCATCTCCAGCTGCCTGGGAGGTCTGTTCTACCTTAGATGGGGACCTCAAAAACTGAAGAGGAAAGACATTGTAGAGGGCCTGTTGTGACAGGACAAGGAGTAGTGGTTTCTAATTAAAAGAGGAATGATTCAGACTCGATAGAAGGAAGAAATCTTTTCATGGTGTGGGTGGTAAAACACTGGTACAGGTTGAGAGGTGGTGGATGCTCCATCCCTGGAAGTGTTCAAGGCCAGGTTGGACAGGGCTCTGAGCAACCTGGGCTAGTGGAAGGTGTCCCTGTTCATTGTAAAGGGGTTTGAAGTAAATGGTCTTTAGGTTCAACTTAAACTATTTTATGGTTCTGTGATAGCCACAGCCCCATTTAAAATCTTCCTGTCCTGCAGAAGCAGGGGAGGAAAGGGCATATGTGAAACTGTTGATAATACGTCAAAGAAACAAAATAGAGTGTGTGCAACATCTTCAGACAAAATGCAGCTGAGTATTGCTCCAGCAGCCCAACACAAACATCCCTCTTGCTGGTGGGAGATGGAGCAGCCCCCTGCCCTGTGTCCTGTCCTCTGTTTGTCCATTCAGGACACCCTCCAGCTACTCCTGCTCTCCTCAGAGCAGGGGTATTCCAGCTATTCCACAGGCAGCACAATCCAGTGGGTTCTCTTCAATACACTGCAGGGCCTGGTCTGACCAACATCAGTCGGGCAGGTATGTTCTTCCCACATTAAAGCAAATTACCTCTGGATGGGGATGAGTGAGAGCAACATTTAGTCCAGTTTTGCCTTCTCTGTGGGTCAGTTCATGCTGGCTGAGGCCAAGTCTCCTGTGCCTGTGAAGGCTGAGCCATTAGAGCAGGGCAGGGCTTTGATCTCAAAATTGCCTCACTTGAAACTGCAGATGAGAAAAAAACAACAACCCACCTGAATTAATAAAACAGTAGTCAAGCCTGCAAATGAATCATTTCAGCTTCTCCCAGAGCAGGCTCAGCCCCTCTCTGCCCCTGGAATGGAGCAGGAGCCATGCATGACCCAGAGGTACCAGAATGGCCTCGTTGCAGGAAGAGCAGGGACATACCAGCTTTGGGAGGGCAAAGTGCCCCTGGAAGCAGAGGAAAGCAGGAGGATGAGTGGGTGAGAGTGTCCCACAGCTCTTGGGGAGCCATGGGGAGCTGTGGAGGAGCAGGAGGCTGTGGAGGAGCAGCTCTGTTCACCCTCCTGCCCTGACCCTGAGCTGTGGAGCTGCTGCAGCAATGCCCAGGCAAATTTGGCTGGCTCTGCACTCCAGAGCCATCCAGCAGCTCCCAAACCAGACCTGACTTGCTCCCTGACAGCTCCAGAGCAGCCTGAGCGGGGTGGACAGACATGCCCTGAGGGTATGTCTGCATTGCAGTGCAGAGGTGAGACCTGGGCTGGGTGAGACAGAACTGGGCTGGTCCCTGGGAGCACCCAGGACATGGGAGGTGTGGAGGAGGAGGGAGGGTTTTGCCTCAAAGAGCCTCATGATGCTTTTGGGAACTGAGTGTGGGTGGTGGAAGGACTTTATGGACTGGCATGTGTTGTGGTCACCAGTGGGGAGGCCATTCTGTGGAGATCACAAGGTAAAATCATTAAATTATGGAATCATTTAGGTTGGAAAAGCCCTTTGAGGCAACTGAGTCCAGCTACTAGCCCAGGACCACCAAGGTCACCACAAAACCATGTCCCCAAGTGCCACATCTACACATCTTTTAAATCCCTCCAGGGATGGTGACTTCATCGCTGCCCTGGGCAGCCTGTTCCAACACCTGATAAACCTTTTGGTGAAGAAATTTTTCCTGATATCCAATGTAAACCTCCCAACCAGCAGCACTGGGAAATGGACAAATTGAGAGCACTGAAATTGGGAAAAATACACTGCTCTCTTCCTTAGAGTGCCTGGATCTTGGGGTTTGACTGAGGATTCTCAGCCCCTGCAACCTGGCAATGAAACCAACCCTGGCCCTTCAGCTGGTTGGTTCATCTCCAGGGAACCAAAACCATCCAAACAAATTTTGGATGACTCCAGAAAATATTTCTTTTTAAAGGTGCCCCATCTCCTGAGTCTGTGCTGCAAATGTGGTTGCTTATTCCTAAAAAATAAATTCCTGAGGAAAAAAACCAAACAAAAATAAGGTAGATAAAGAAGTGGTCAGAAGAAATTTCATCAACCTAAATCACAGGTGATTTGCAGTAGGATCTTGGGAAATAAAGTCTGGCATGAGCCAGCAGCCTTTGGAAGAGAAGTGGAGAATTATTTTCCTCCTGGCAGCTCCAGGCACCTTGGGAATTTTCTCTGGTCTCAGCACTCAGCACTAGATGGCACCCAAGGTGGGAATTTGGGCTCCCAAATGCAGTCCTGGGCTCTGAAATTATAATAGTAGCTGGATTAAAAAATGAGGACCCCATCTGGATGAGGGGGAAAATCAAAGGGCTGAGGAGGTGGAGTTTCCCCATCTCCTGCTGCCATCACTGTGCTGCAGCTCCCTCCAAGGTCTGTTCCACCACCTCAGCTGAGTGCTGGGATTCCAGGACAGGAAAACAGTATGACAGAGGGAAGAGCAAAGGCATCATCCACAAGTCCAGGTGCATTCAAGCCTGCAGGGATGCATTCACTCATCCTCTTTTTCCTGTGAATGCTGCCAGCTCCATGGGTGCTCAGGCACACAGCACACTGCACGCGTTGCTGGCTGCTTGTGTGGTGTCCCCCAAGGTGTGCAGCCTGGGGTGACTGGAAATGCAGCTGCTCTGAGCTGGAAAACATTTCCCAATGAGGGAATTACCTTTGCATCATCCACCTTGTTTACTAAATAAGCCAAACTGTCCCTAGGCCATTGATGGGATTTGGGTGAAAGCAGAAAAGCACCATGAGAGGCAACTCTTGCCTGGGAGATTTTCCCTCCTCTTTCTTTACCTGGCAGGTGTCTTCCTGCTGATGTGGGATGAGGAGGGGAAGTGCCAGCATCTCTCCCTGTCACTCATCTGTGTTCTCCTGGGTGGGATTAGCCTGCCAAGCCCTCCAGCTTGGGTAGCAAAATATTTATCACCTCTCAACCAAGCCGTGGACATGAACAGGTTCCTCAGGAGAGGCAGCTGTGTTGACCCCTGGCTCAGGGCAGTGGCACTGAGGGCCAGCACCCAGGAAGGAGCTCGAAAGCACACAAAGGTGTGAGGAGCAGACAGGTAATGGTTACATTGCCATGGGTGCCTGCCTGGAGGTGCAGGGTCACAGGAGGGACACCAGGCTCCCTCCTTGCCCTGTTTGCACTCTGCAGGTGACCTTGACAGCTTAATGAGCACTGGGTGACTGCCAGTACCATTTCCTGTGCCCTGGCTGCTGAGGAGGGTGCCCAGGGCCAGGTCCTGGAGGTGCCTTTACAGCCACCTCTCCTGAGCCTTTTTACTCTGTCTCCAGCTTTATCTCAGGTCTGAGTATCTCACCACTGCCCAGAAACCATTCTCCCTCTGAAACACCTCTGTGTCTATACCTTTTGTTTTTCTTTTCCTTGTGTTTCTTGGTGTGAACACAGCACCAAGCAGGGATGCAGGAGAGCTTTATCGAGGTTCTGCTGGAGTTTGAAATACTTCTCTTCCCAAAAGTGTATGTACCTACAAGAAATAGCTCCAACCCAAGCCCTGAGCAGGCAGAGGCACTACAGACTGCTGTTTGTGTTGCCCGTTCCCTGTGCCTGCAATTATGGGGAAATTGCCATCGTGTAAGCAGCAGCTGTATGAATAACTCTATTATTTGTTATTATTAGTCCTAGATGTGTGTTTTTCTTGAGATCATATCTGCACAAGAAGGCACATTAATAATAGCCTTTTGAACTGGCCCAGTTTAATTTCTATGGATCGTGAAACTTTTGAAGCAAGGTGCTGTTTATTGCTTTCTTCTGAAATCAAAGGTCTCCAGCCGCAGCAGAGAGAGCTCTGTGTTGTCCAGGCTGAGTTCTTGTAAGGGCAGGCGGTCATGTTGAGCTCACTCTCCTCATCTGGCATCAGCTAAAGGCTCTCGTGTTACAGCCTGGTGCCAGCCTATTTTAGGAAGCAAGATTCCCCTTTTATGCAATTATTTTTCATGCGAGTTTTAAGTTCTGTTCTCCTTTGCTCTTTTTCTGTTTTGGTCTGTTCCTTCTCCTGCCTTCAGGTGGGGTGTGTGATACAGGGAACAACAGCTTCTCAGCCACTGAGGGGCTGTCTGAGTATGAAAAACATGAGCAAGAATGGGTCAAGAAATAGAAAAAAAACTGTGTGGAGTGTCCATAAAAGGACATAGAGCTGCTGCAGTGAGTCCAGACACAAAGATCATCTGAGGGCTGCAGAACCCTGTGGTGTTCACCCTGGAGATGGTTCCCAACAGACCTTAAAGCCCCTTCCAGTGCATAAAGGGCCTCCAAGAGAGCTGGAGAGGGACTCTGGACAAAGGACATGGAGAAGACAAGGGGCAATGGCTTCACACTGACAGAGGGCAGGGGTAGATGAAATATTAGGAAGAAATTGTTTCCTGTGAGGTTCTGGCACAGGTTGCCCAGAGAAGCTCTCGATGCCCCATCCCTGGAAGTGTCCAAGGCCAGGCTGGACAGGGCTTGGAGCAACCTGGGATAATGCAAGGTATCCCTACTGGAACAAGGTGATCTTTACGGTCCCTTCCAACCCAAATCATTCTGTGATTCATGTTTTCTCTTTAAGGGCTGTTATTAGGAGCTTTTCACCCAAGTACAGTAGAAAAGGGTAAAATCAGGGCCAGGTTCCTTATTGCCTGGCATGACCTACCAGTATTTTTGGGCTGTTGTCAAGTGGCCACAGAAGCACAGGCAGAGCCACGCAGGCTGGCTGTCCCTGAAAAGCAGATGAAAACAAACCCAAATGAACACAGTGCCTTCCCAGACTTGTGTGATTTGTGCCTTTGCAGTTGGGTTTGTCACTCCAAAAAGCATTTTGCCCCATTTTCCCAGCAGCCTGTGGTATGAGGATTTGCTGAAGGCAGGAGGGCATAAAGGTGGGAGTGTGCCTGGTGAAAGGTGGGCAGGTGAGGATGGGTAAAATGAGAACCCAAAATGCATAATTTTTAAGGGAGGAGGTGTCTTTTTCTTTCATTTTTGAATCCCAGTGTTTCAAAATAGCCTCGTGGTTTGGAAGCAGGAGGATTTTGACATTCAGTGTTTGATGTTGGCAATTCTGATAAAGGAGATAAAGGGTCTGTGATGGAGCTCTCGAGTTATTTGTGGGCTGTTGGGCAATGGCAGTCAGTGAACCTGTGTATTTGTGTGTTTAAAGCGTAGTCCCTGACATTTACTACCAATTTTAGAGGGATTTACTCTTTGCTATTTCATAATCCCTGATTCAGAGCAAATTTGCAGATTTTGAAGATCAGAAGAGACCATTAATGCCATGGTCTGAGTCTCTGGAAAGCTGAAGTCTCTGGAACCTAATTTCATCTCCTCCTGCACTGAGATCAATACTTTGTGTTCAGCTGCACCACAAAGCAAGACATGAAGGCAGAAAGATCAACCACTAACCCAACACTCAAAAAAATGTTCCAAGGTTTGATCATTGTCGCTATTTAAAATAAAGTGGGCAACGTGCTTCTCATTTTTCTTACTCCACCTCTGGGGGGAAGAATAATTTATGCCCAAAAAATTCACGTAAAAGCAAGTATTTTTTAATCCCATTCAAAATAAAGGAAAAGATAGGCTGGATATATATCCCAGGGAATCTGTTTTACAGGGAAAATAGCCTCCTTCTAGTGGTTTAATACTGTGGTCTGCAAAGCAACTTTGTGTGCATTTGTAAAGTCATTTGAGCTGCATTAAGGTCATAATAACCTTATAATAATGTCATAACTTGAACAATTTTTTTTTTCTTCTTTACAGACTTTGGAAATCCACTGTCCCAAGTAAAATTAAACTGGCACAGAAAACTGAAGCAAGAAGGGAAGTTTGTGCACTTAGAGGGAAGATGAAAAAGTTTTTTAACTGGAAATGTGTGTGACAAGTGTGACAAGGCTTGAGTATTAAAATGCTGTGTTGCAAGATAATTTTTGGGGAAAGAATTGCATCTAGAAAGGGGGTGTGAAACAACTGGTTCGTGCTGAGTCAGTAATTGGAGTGCTGTAGTTTTGTAATGTGCTACTAACCCACACTGGATCCTACCACTCCTCAGTTTTTGGGCCTGGCTCTTATCACAGAAGCAAACAGCCTCTGTGAAAGGGTTCAGAATACAAATGGGAGAGCAAATCCTTTTCAGAGCTATAAAAACCGTCTTGTGTTTTAAGGAGCCTGATCGTTTCTGGCAAGACTTTCAAAGACAACAGTGCTGGGATCCTCTCGATGAATAGCAACATTAATATATTAGGTGTGTATTATGTAAATCCATGCTTCAGTGGAGCACTAGATAAGATAAATGGGAGCAAAGAGCAGGCTTTGAAGGCTGCTGGTGAGATTTTGTGTGTGTGCTGTGCCCCTTGAAGGCTTGGTGCAGAACTCAGAGCCCACTGAGGTCCTGCCCTCCCCTCCTGCTCAAGCAGCTGCTGCCGTGGAACCCTTAAATTTTGTCACCACGTGGCAAAATCTTGCTCAGCCACAGCATTGCAGTTCTGTGCCTAAAATTCCTCTTTTCTCCCTGTTTTGGTGCAGAGGCAGGGAAATTCCTCCATGGCAGAACTGGGCTGCCATGTAACTCCTTTACATCTCCCTGGCACTGCATGGCACAGATGGATGACCAGCAAACCCAGTCTGTGTGCTGGAGCAAATATTTGGGGAGGGTCCAGCCTGGCCCTGGCAAACACATTGAGATTCTTGAGGCTGGTGGACAATGACTTATCAAGATAGAGAGACTTGGGAGCAGATAAGCCCAGGGACTTGTGCATTGTATACAAATACCTGGGCTGGCCCTCGCAGCTCATGTGAGGAGTGATGCTGGAGCTCTGCCCTGGTGAAACTCCATTTCTTGTTGCATAATTGTGCAAGACAGGATGGACAGAGGTTCCCCACATGTGGGGCTTTATTTTTTTTCTTGTGCTGCTTCATCACTTGATGAGCCCCAATCTTACTCCACTTTTTTTTTCTTTTGTCTTTCAAAAGCCTCTCCCTACCTCACCAGTAACACACACACATCCCTCCAGCACCATCCCATCAAAGCAGAGTCTTGATTCACTTTGGGAAGGCACAACCTCATGGTCAGCATCGTTTTTCCTGCTGCCCCACGGTGGCCACCACACACCTGCCCCACCAGCACCCGTGTTCATCACCAGGGCTTCACGCCTTGAAGGTGATGCCAAAAGCTGTGGGGTGGCCCATAAAAACGGCTCGGTCTAGACGTGGAAAAAAAGATATTAATTTTTCTTTCACTTTTCACTTGGATGCGGAGCATTTTCAACCAGGTCATTGAGACGGTTTTTGCGACCAGAAATAAATCCGAGCCGAAAAAACGTCGGCGGACCTGTTTACTTTATAAACCACAAACGTTTGTATCCTGCAACAAATACCTGGGAAGTGCCTGGACCAGACATTACAAACGTGTTAACTACCCCGAGTTAACCAGTAATCAATTGGGGGGAGAAAAACCCGAGCGTGGAGCTCTCCTCTGAGACTGCTCTTTATAACGGGGCTTTCATTTAGTCCCCGGCATAGGAGCGTAATTAAACCATGGCACATTCTTGACTTTCAAACAAACTCCTGGGAGCTGGCCAGCCCCGAGCACAGACCCGGATTTTACCAGGCTGGAAACGAGGGTGATGTTCCACCTCTTTCATGAGCTGTTGTTGACAGTGAAAATGCCTGGCCCGCGGTAGAAATCGGGAATTCTACAGACGGGCCTTCAAGGCTGCGCTAGTAAACACGGGAAAGGATTTGGGGGGAAATATATCAAAACACTGGTCTGGTGAAATGCTTTTTTCAATGCTACAGTTATAGGGGGAAGATGTATTAACTGAGGCCTGAAATTTTTCATAATTAGCACGCATCGGTAGTAATTTAGATTGCTGATTTTTGATTTTTGCTGTCCAAGTTTGCTCGTTTCTCTGTCAATACTGGGCCATGACCTGCTGAGGTGTCTTGATGGAGCTGGAGTTTGGCATTTCCAAGCGAATGCTGAGGAATGGCAGTAGATGGTGCTGTTATTCTCTTTTTCGAAGAGAGGGATGGCTGACGAAAGACAGGCACAACCGTGACTGTACACAAGGTGTTACCAGTCCCCAGTGTCCCCAAATTAATAAATCAGGCTCCTTAAAAATCATGGGATTTGGTCTTTAGAAAATCTTAAATCAAATAACGTCCTTTATTACAACTTCTGTGCTTTGGATGAGATTTCAAGCTCATATTTTCAAGTTTTTTGTTGTGATCATATCATTTGAAATTTATTTCCTTTTTTTTCTCATTTCTGCAATAACGTCAATTGAAATCCTCCAATCATGTCAAGAGCCAGCAAGATTTAGGGGAACTAAATTAAATCAGGGAGAAACTTCAGGGTTGTGAAACTTGGCAGGAATACAGATGCTGGTTTCAAAACAAGCTGGACTTTAAGTTGTTGGCAAATTGAATGTTGCTGACCCTGAGTGATTTGTGATGCCAGGAACAGTCGGTGACCACAGAATG
This sequence comes from Sterrhoptilus dennistouni, assembly GCA_013397095.1. NCBI lineage: Eukaryota > Metazoa > Chordata > Aves > Passeriformes > Zosteropidae > Sterrhoptilus > Sterrhoptilus dennistouni. The sequence continues at coordinate 21,217 of VWZU01006297.1, forward strand.
TCCCATCCCTCGGGTCACTGAGGCACGTGCCTGAGGGCTGACCCTCCTGGCCTCCATCAGCCTGGACCCCCAACTTCCTGAGCAGCACCAAACGCTGCACCAGGATGACATTTATCAGCTAATTCTTTTTAATGACTTGAAGGTTTATGAGGCTTGATCCTTCCCAGCCGCACTGAGGAGGGCAGAACTGGGCCCCCCCTTTGGATTTCACTTTTATTTGCCTTTCTCTGCAATGACAGGTCTGGCTGCAGCCTTTGTAAAAATTTAACAGGGCAGTGTTGACTGTGCAGGTTGGACAACCTGGCGCCAGTGTCCAGCATGGGGACACGGGCAGGGGGACACAGCAGGTGTCCTGCCTTCAACCTCCTCCTGCCAATGGAGTGAGCAGGGCAATGTCCCCACTCATCATCCCTCTGAGGGTGTTTTCACCAGGAGCAGCAGCTGGTGATGCTAAAAATACCCTTGAACAGGGTAGTGGTGGTTGAGCTTTGGACTTTTCAGAAGTTTACTGGTATTTCTGCCTCGTGACTCCAGTTCAGGCCACCTGGTGTGGAGCACGTAACTGTGCTCCGATTTCCCCCTTCGGTGGGGAACAATCTCAGATAACGGATAACAATCAGCTTGCTTTCTTATTTTAGGATTGCTGCAGCCACGGTCATTAGCAGCTCCCAGAAATACAATAGGCAGGGCCTGGTCCTCCCACACTGCGTGTCCCCTCTCCCAGAAGAGCTGCTGCCAAAATCCTCCCTGTGACAGAAAAGCAAAGTGAGTTCCCAAGGATGACCTGGCTGTAGGTCTGAGGGGGAAGGAGGGGCTTGGAACTGGGCATTGCATCAAACTGAGCATCCCACCAGGCACACTTCAGGCATCAAACTGCTCTGCAACAGCATCCAACATCAGGAAGAGCAGAAGAGTTGCAACCTGGAGAAGAGAAAGCTCCAGGGAGACCTTAGAACACCTTCCAGTACCTAAAGGAGATCCAAGAGAAGTGGAGAGGGACTTTGGACAAGGACATTGAGTGATAGAAGGTGGAATAGCTTTGAACTCACAGAGGGCAGGGTTACATCAGGTATGAGGAAGAAATTCTTTCTTGTGAGGGTGGAGAGGTCTTGGCACAGGTTGCCCAGGGAAGCTGTGGCTGCCTTATCCCTGGAAGTGCTCAAGGCCAGGTTGGATGGGATTTGGAGCAACCTGGGATGGTGGAAGGTGTCCCTGCCCATGGAGAATCAGATGATCTTGAAGGTCCCTTCCATCCCAAACCATTCCAGGATTCTGGGATACTCCACACTTGTAAGTGGAGCAGCCCAGAGCACCAGGGCCATGTCCTGCCTGGCCAAGGAGCATCCCAGGAGCTGGCCAACGGCAGTGCTGCTGCCCAGCTGTCTCTGCACCCCAGAGCCAATGCTGGACTGATGGAACACATTGTGGGGACACCTTAAAGCTGTGCTGAGCCAAGGGGAGCAGGGTGGGGTAAGCAGGAACATAAGGGCAGGCTACAGGTTCACTCCCTGCTCCAACAAATGGTTATTTTATGTTAAATCATGTCTGGGATAAAGTACTTCCATGAGCTTCAGACCAGAATCTGGAACCTCCTCCCTTCCCTCCTCTCTCCCCACACCAACCCTGTACATCTGGTTGAAACACAAGCCCTCACAACCTCTCAAGCAAGAGGCTTGGGCTCCTCTTGCCCCAAACCAGACCTTACTGTCCCACTTGAGCACCCTCTTCTATGGAGAAGAGAAAATAAAGGGAAATACAAGAACATTTTTACTGTTGTTTTTTGGTTTGGTGTGTTTGCTTTGTTCTGTTTTGGCAGATACCCTTTGGCCAGGATCATGTTGACTGGTCATGGTGAGTGAGTAAGGTACAACTTAAACCTTCTCTCAATTCTTAAGTTCTTGACATCCCATGAACAGGTTTCCACACAGTTCTGTCCCACTGACACAATGATAAAAGGGGCAACAACTAGTTCCTGCTAGAAATGCTTGTCTTAAAATGACAAGACTGAATGAATAAAACTCAATTCCTCTTTTCAAATTGTTGGACTGGGAAATAAATCTGGGAAAGAGCAAGTGGTACAACAATTTTTGATCTTCTCTGAAATTATATCAGTGTATTCCTTGCTCACCAGAGGTTTGGTCCAGCTGGGATGGGAAGGTGGTGAGAATCAGTCCTTCTTAAAAATGCAGAGAAAAAAAATTGCTAGAAATACAAACTCAGTTAGTTCAAATAATTGATATAAAGCAAAACCTCAGTCCACAGTGAGAATTTCAAGACTGACTGAAAGGAAACACTGAGGTCTTGAAGGTTACTGTTGCATGGTGTATTTGATAACTCCATTTATGAATAAACAATTAATTATTACCAATGAATCTTTGCATATTATTGACAAAGGCACAGAAGCTGCTTTTTGGCCCTGCTGACTTACTCATTGTCAAATGTGAACTGGGCAATTGTGGTGGCTACTGCTCCCTTAAGAAATTGCCCAAGGTTCAGATTTGTGTGCCCTGGCTTGCATCAATTAACAGCACAATCTTTTTGTTATGAAAATGCAAACATAAGTAGCCTGAGGGGTCTTGTAAATGCAAATACAAAACCATGATTTCAAATTTCTCTGAAAGTACAAGAAAGCCTCTTTTTTTTTTTCTTTTTTAATTTGGTGTTACAATGATAAGTTTCAATTTTTGTTTATTTTTTTTTCCCTCCTTGCTTTGAACGCAAAATGGAATTTAACCCAGGGAATCTGGAGATTTGGGGATGTGGGGCGGCTGGAGCCAGCTGCTGGAATCTGTGGGCTCCTCTAGGCTGGGCCAGGCTCTGAAGGGTGAGAGGAAGGTGGATGTTTGGCCCCACAGTGGACATGAGCTGGGCGGGGCACTGTGCCCACAGCTGGGGCAGAATTCCCACGTGGAGATTCTTTCCACTTGCTCCAGGCGTCCAAGTAGCCTAAATTAGGCACCCACACCTCTGCCACACTCAGGGGAAAGACAGAGACCTTGAGATGTCTCTTTCGTGGGCAGCTTGGCCCCCTGGGGGGGTGGTTGGCACCATTTTGGGCCAAAAAACGATGCTTTTGTATTCAGCACCATGGGGTGATAAAATGGGGAAAAGAGTCCCCTCAAACAACAAGGTGGCACCTGATTTCACCTCACTGAGGCATCACTTTAATGAAAGAATTGGGGGAACGTCCAAAGTCTGTTTTCCCCTTTCTTTTAACACCACACATATAAAAGTAAAATTCGAAAACAGCCGCTTCACTTTCTTCCTCCCTCCCGGGCTGGCCTCGGTGTGCCCATGGATGTGTCTAAACAGATTCCTGGAAAACCTGCCCTTGCCCAAGAACACTCTCCAGCGCTCGGGTTATGGTCTGCAGCTCCGGCAGCGGCAGCAGGGAAGGGTGGCCTTGATGGGGGGCTCTCCCCGCCTGGAAAACACCAGGGATGCAGCAGGATGTGTGCCAGCACACAGGTGACAGCTGGAAGTGAAATGCACGACCCAAAAATAAGAGGAGAAGTGGTTAAACACTGTCCTGAGCAGTTCCCTGAGGTAGCAGCTCTCTCCCCTGCTCGGAGCCCTCCTGCCAGCTCGGGCTCCTGGGAAATCTTTCCTTTTGCTTCCTTGATGATTTTTAATTAGACCAAAGGAGCGATTAACCAACACAACAATCCTTCACTCAGCTCTCTCGTTACACTCATTTGATGGACGTGGTGCTGCTGCAGGAGGGAGGGCAAAGCTGCCCCGTTTGGGAGATGGCACCTGGCAAGGTGGCACAGCCAAAATCTTCAGCCCGGGGGTTTGCCAGGGTCTGTGGGTACCACACACATCATGTCCCATCCCCTGTCTCAGCACAAGGAACAGAGCAGGAGGGCAGGAAGAAAAAAAAAAAGAAAAAGGGAGAAAAATATTTATGAATTTATTTGTTGTTAGTTTTCTGCCCCTTGCACCGTTCCCAGCTTTCGGGAGTCCTCCAGCCTTGGATCGGCTGCTTGTTTTCTTTCCCCCCCCTGCACTCCTGTAAGAACGAACGCTAGAGGCACCCTCTTCTGGTTTGCGAGAGAAAACTTTAGTTGCTAACTCTTTTTTTTTTTTTTTTTAACTTCCCTCAGGAAAAAAATGTGGAGTTAATTATCTATGTAAAATGTCAGATGCAGGAAAGGGGCTGTGCTTGCTTGGATATCCCATCCGAGGCGAAGTGACTGATTTTCCCCCCCTCCTCCTATTTTTTTTTTTTTTTTTTTTTTTTTTTTTTTTTTTTTTTGTTCGTTGGGGGC
>VWZU01006297.1:27054-41519 GCA_013397095.1 Sterrhoptilus dennistouni
AACCAAAAAACTTTTTGCATTCCAAAACATCAACCCTTCCATTGTGGCTGCGATGCTGAATATTTAATTGACAGACACACAGGGCAGGGGAAATCAACTGGCTTCCAACAAAGAGATTAATAACACAACAGCACGTGAGTTTCATACTCCAGACACCACAGTCTTTAAAACAATTGTTTCTGCTTAGAACCCGTTTTTTTTAAAGACTGTCAGTTTGATTTAATTTTTATGCAGTTTATTGATCATCTGGTGTATATTAGGGGGCACTAATACATTAGGAGGAGAGGCATGGTTTTCTCTTTATATTCCCACAAGAACAGGGGCCAGTGCAGAAAGCTTCATCTTCTCGGATCTGGAAAAAATAAAAACACTTGGTATCCCATGTATGAAACTAACATAAGTAGAAACATAACTAGCTGGACTTACCTCACTTATTTAAGCAGAAAGTGGAATTCCTAGTAAAACAGCTCCTAAGAGTCAGAACTTCTTTTAAACTTTTATTTACCCAAGTTTTCTTAACTTGAGGCATTCCTGGCATGAGTAGGTGGTGTTTGAATGGGGAAAGGGTTTTGCTTCCCCTTCTCCGGGCTGAGGGTCCTAAATGAAAAAGCAGTTGGTTGACATGTGTTATTCTACTTGTGCTGGTTTGGGTAAACAGGACTTATCAAGCATCACTGGAAGGTATTGTTAGCAGAGAAGAATGTGATGCAGCAAAACTCTGATTGTTGCTTTTTTTTCAGGTTGCTACAGGTGGAAATCGGGAAGTAAACAGCAGAGTTGGCTTCTTTTAGGGTTTTTTTGTTGGGTTTCTTCATTGTTGTTTTGTTGGGGTTTTTTAGGGTGAGGAGCATTTTCAAAAAGCATGGATGCAGGGAAGTTTAGATCTGGCTGATCACTGGCAGGTGAAGAGCTGGGACATGGTGAGGGAGGTGACTATGGGATGGAGAGCCCAGAATGTGTGTGTGGGGATGGATATAGCTCATGGTGTGTGTTTGGGGATGGGCTTTGCAAATACACCCGGACCAGGACCAGTAGTATCGGAACTCCCAGTGGATGACTGGACATGAGTTGCTGTGGAAGCTGCCCCACTCACAGGAGGCTTGGCTTGCTCTTCCCTCTCCTTTTGCTAGGGAAGACTATGAGTTTAGAGTTTCCAAGCACTTGATTCCCATTTTCTTGTAAAAAAACTACCCAAAAACCACTTGGAAAGGGGAAATAAGGTGCCCTAGCTTAACCCTTCCTGTAAGAGAAAGGTGAACAGGTAAAAGTTGATGGATATTTACATATTCAGTGGGAAAAAAAAAAAAAAAAAGGAGTCCTTTATAAGACAATGAGGAGCAGAATTGGGTGAAATGACCTTTTTTGGGGTGGAGGGACCAGCAGAGGTCTTCTGCTGGTGCATGTGGGCACATGGCCAGTGGCCTCCAGTGCAGTCAAACTGAGTTACGCCTCTTGAGCAGCTGCCCAAAGACATTCAGAGAAGCAAGGAAACAGAAGGCTTTTTCTCATTTGAGGACCACTTTAGGAAATATTAAAACTGGCCATTTAATTTGCAGAGGCCTGTGACGCTGCACTGGCTCCTGCTGCAGGTAATGCCATAATCTTGGCCTTGAATTGGTTTCCTCTGAGGGGAAAATTAAAAGAGTGAACTATGGCTGAAGTTTTTTTCAGAAATGACACACTCTCTGTGAGGCTGTAGATGTCTACAAACCCTTTGTTTACACATAAATTTAAACAAATTACCCAGAAGACAATTATCATAAACATCTGAGAAAGTCTGAATTAGTAAAGCTGAACTATCAGGAGCTTCCTTCAGCTTTGATTTGGTGAGAGTAGTTAGAAAGATCCACTTTTGCCTTTCATCCTTAAGCAGTACAATGGTTATCTTGACAGCAAATGCATAAGAGGAAGATTTCTATCTTCTTTTCTTGGGAACCATGGGCAGGTGGAGTGGGTTGGATGAAGACCCACTGGACCAGATCCTCCGTTTCTCCTGCGTTTCCAGCTTGAGTTGAGTTGGCAGAGAGCTGGATGTTACTGAATGAGCAGCCCACTCCTCTAATGAGTGCACTTGGCACTCATAAATCCCTGGGCTCTTGCATGAACAAGAGGTTTGATCGCCGACACTGTGAACTTCCCAGAAATTCCATGCCCGTGCTTAACTCAGTAAAAAAAGGCAGAAAAGAACTGAGTGTGCATTTATTAAAGCAGGTCATGCAAGGGGGGGAAAAATAACTTTCTCCATCTGCTTCCTCCTCTTGGGAGGGCTCTGTTTTGAGAATTGGAAGATGCTTCCTGAAATTGTTAGGGCCACAGGCGAGCTTGGTGGTGTGGAAGAGTCCCCGCTGCCCTGTCCCTGTCTCCTGATCACTGCAAAACATCTGAAAAAGTAATTGAGGGGGTCTGGGCGGGTCTGAAGTTCCCCCTGCTGAGCTGGTTGGTGTCTTCAGTTTGTAGAGCAGTGGGGAACTCTGAGCAGCAAAACAAGAGGTGTGATGGGTGGACCTTGCTCCACCTTCATCTGATCATCCTCAGCCCATCCCTCTGCCAGGAGTTTCCTGCACCTCCTACCCAGAGTTGTTGTTGGGGGGAACTGTGGTCATCCTGGCTGGGACAGATCTCAGGGGGCAACTTTCCCTGGTGTTGTGGGGTTTTGCTCCTGAAGAGCCACCAAACCTCCTCCTGATGCAGGAGATGTGGCCAGGTGGGGAAAAGCCTCCTGCCCCGACCCTTGAGGTGGGATGTTTTGGAGCGTGGCCCCACAGATGCATCATCTAGGGTTAAATTTACTCCTCTCAGACCTGCTGTTTTTTCCCTTGGCAGGGACTCCTGGTGTTCAGCAAGCTCTGAGCAGCCACCTGTGCTCTGCTGACGGGTGCTAAGTCAAGCGTTTAATCTCGGAAGAGGGGAAGGCTGTGTCAGCAAAGGTGATAGGGCAGATGAGGGTCTTCAGTAGCTTGTATTTGTGCAGCTTGTGCAGGTAAAATAGCTTCCAAAAAGTCCTGCTTGTGCCATAAAATAGAAGGATTTCATCTGGCATACCTGCTTCTGAGGCTTGTGGAAATTGGGTTTATGGGAGCATATGTTTCAGGCTGGTGGGATGTAAACTGCACATAATTTACTGCCCTTCTTCTTTTCTGCCTCTAATTTAATTTTCTCTCTTCTGTCAATCCCAGTTAATCTGTACAACAGAAGTTTTACTGCCTTGGGGAGGTTATTTGAAGCGGCAGATGGATAGACCTCTTGCAACCTTAATATCTCTGCAGCTTTCTCACAAATTTGGCATCTCCTGTAGCGAGCTTGATGCTAAAATGAACTTTGAAAGTAAATATTTATGCTAGCTGGACCTTGACATGTTTATGTAAGTGCGGATATAATCTTATAATTTGGGCTAACAGTTTAGATTACTCTTGACTTTCCTCTTCTGTGTCGAAAATTGTGTAGTCCTCCAGCTCTCAGAAGCAAAAAGGATTTGAGCTCTGCCAGGGGCCCTGTCGCTTCATCACGAAAATTGGTGCAAACAGGCCTGGGATTGTCATTTAAGTGTAAGGAGTGGGAGGAATTGGAGATGAGGGGTGAGGTTAGAGTTATTTGGATGGTGTAAAGCTGGATGTGATGAGCTAAGCAACTTTGCTTTGTTTGGGTTGGGGCTGTTGCTTTTACTTTCAGGACTACCCCGCCACACAGCACTCGCTTGTCGCATGGGTGACATCTTTCTGTGCACCTGGAGAAGATGCTGAGCCAACCATTTCTTGTTTTCAGCCAGGGACAGCACGACCTGGCTGTACCAAACCAGCTGGACAGTCCCAACCCCTCGGTGTTGCCTTCTCCACACTGTCCCAGGGAGGACTGAGCCCTCACCACACGGGAGAAGCTGTGTGGGTGGAGAGTCGTCATCGTGTTTTGAGCATCCCTAGGTGGGGTTTGGTCGTTGATGTTTATGTATCACTCCATACCTGCAGGATCTCCTGGTGGCAGCCAGCTCCTGGCCAGGGATGGCTGCTCTGGCAAAGGCAGGTTGGCAGAAGTGGCGCCTTGGCATGGGGTTGTGCAGTTGGACTCTGCCATAACTTGGGAGTAAAGGAGGTTTTTTTTTGGAGCCCAGAAAAGCTTTTTATTGAACCAACAGTCAGCACCTAAAGTGTGATACCCATCTGTTGTGCTTCTCTTGAAAGACCAAAGGAGCCAAAGATGACTGGAAGTAAAGGCGAGAGAAATATTTTGGAGGTGTTTGAAATCCACTTTTTCTGCATTTGCTTTGTGAAAACAAACAAAAAACCAAAAAAGACAACCTACCTATCAAAAAGAGATTATTAGTGACAATTATACTTGAGGTGTTAATTGCAGAACAAGGAAATGCTGTACCTATGGCAGCCTGAGTCCTCAGGGGTATAAATCTGTTGGCTTTCCCAGGTTGGTGGAACTTGGCCAGCCTGAAGATGTGTCTCCAGGAAAAGCAGAATTACGTGCAACTGCCTCATGGCCAGGAGTGCTTTGAATCCTGTGTACCTGCTGCTGAGACAGGCAGGAGATGGGAATCACAATTACAGCAGATGACATTTTTTTAATTGTCTGTTTGTAGTGAGCACAGAAAATAATATAAACATCACTCCCAGATCAAACGGATTATTTTTATACCCTTTAAATCTCGATTTAATATGCATGCCTTTCCTAGGGCTGCTTTGGTCTGACTGTTTGTCTGGATACAGGCTGGTGGTGTCTCTCCAGATGCGTGTGCTCCGTGTACCACCCAAAAAATGGTTTGCATACCACAGCTGGGGAACCTCTGGCAAACCAGGGCCCCTCTTCAGCCTCCGAAATAGGCAGGGTGTTTGTGTGGCTCCATCTCTGCCTGAAATGCCTTCAAAGAGGGGGAGGCTAAGGCCCAGCTCTGCTGCATGGCTCACTCTGGCGGAGCAGGCTCCATCCTCCCCGTTGCCTTCATACAATGCTCCCACTTCATCCATAGTAATCCAGAAGGGACCCTTGTGGTCTCCCAGCCTGCCTGTGCCTGGAACAAGGGCCTGCCTGTTGAAGGCAGCGTGGGGAAAGGCAGCAGCCTTCAAACCCTCCTACCCCAGCGTCCACACAGCCGGCGCTGGGAACAGCAACTTCCCTGGCATCCCAAGGGGCTGTGTCCCAGCAGGGGAAGGAAGTGGGGAAACCCCCTCCCAGGATGTGGCTTTCCCCCCTGCCAGTTGGGGTTTTGTATGAGTGCTGTCATATATNCATCAAAAATGATCATCACTGTCAAATTTTAAGCATTGTAATATTTATCTCTTTATTAAAATTACAATTTCTCTGCTGAAAACACTGTTCAAAAAAAAAAAAGAAAAAAAAAAAAAAAAAGCTCAGAGTTGAGAATGATAAAACCTCAATGAAAGAGGTGAATTAAAGTAATCCAGCACTTATCCTGTAATTACAAAAGCCTGAAGTCGGAATGTCTGAATGTACTTCTTTGCTTCCCCCCTTGCCAATGTGTCTGGAGGCCCAGCCTGTGGCCAACCTTCCATCTGCCTTTCCAGATACCTCAGCTGGGTGGGTTTTGCCAAAAGCTGGGAGGGGGGTGCCCTGTGTTTCACATCTCCTCATGGAGCAGTGGGCTCCTGTCTCAGAAGGGCATTTGCATCCCTTTTAAAGCCACCCCGTCTCTGTTTCACTCTCTCCCATGACATCCACCTTGGAGGGGCACTACCTGCTCCATGGTTTTAGAGCAAGTGGAAAGTTCCTTCATGTGGATCGAGTGTCTGTGCCCAGGGATGTGTTGGAGCAGCTGTTGGGAAACTGGAGAATCCCTTCTTGCCTCTTTGCTGCACGCAAGGGCTCAGTTGCAACAGTGGGATCGTGATCAGCAGAAGCTGCTCCTCCAGTTTGACCTGAGGAAGCAGAATGCCACGAAAACCAGGGAGTTTGAAGTGCTTTAGTTTGGATTTTGATGCAAACAGTTTGAAAGCAAGCCTTAAGCATAAGTTTGTTACCAAGAGAATGCATGAATGAGTTTGAAAATTAGTTTTGTCCTGGCAGGTTTGGAAGTATCAGAAATTCCTATGGAACTCCATCCTTTGGAGTCAGTCATGTAAGTGGGCTTGTTTTTCACATATGTTGGATGTTTTGGAGACAGAGGGTTGAAAACAGACTCTGCATCAAGTCAAGTCATCAGCAGAACATGTAATTTAACTCCAGAGCTTGTGATGCTCTGAAAATGCCTGTGCTCTTTGTGCTGTGTGTTCCTGTTCCAGGCCTGGAACAGGATTATATCCAAACATCCATGTGCTTCTCTGAGCACATGGTGCCCTCCATCAGCACCAGGCTGGGGCTGCCAGCCAGAGCTGCTCTGACAGTGGTGGTGACACTGAGTCAATGGACGCTGCTCATAATCCTTTACTACTTTCCCATGGTTTTGCATCTCTTGGCCAGAAAGGTGTGAAAGTTTGTTGATCACAGCACTGAGAAACTTGGGAGATGCCTCCAGGCTTTCTCGTAGAACACACCAAAGGGCATAGCCTGTGATGCTTGGAAAACACAACAAATTGAGGCTGGAGCAGTTGGCATTGCTGGGTTCACCCACACCTTGTCCTGAACACCAAAGGTGGCTGTGGGACAGAGCTGTCCTTCACTGCTTTGGCAGCTTGCATGTGTCAGACTGCGCCTCTGGGAGCCTCATCACCTTTGCTGGAGCTGAGAGCAGCGTGGTTTTTCCTTCCATGGCTTTAAAGAGAAGTAAAAGTTACTGGTGGGATGTTCTGGGCAGCCATCCCTCCTGGAGGAAATGATACTCCTTCAGAGAGAGAGCTTCTGTCTCCCAGCAGTGTCAGTCTCGTGCTGCACAAAAGAAATGAGCTGCTTTCACCCATAAAATCACAAAAAATGACTGCCATTTTTGACCAGCCAGCTGTGCCCCTGTGTCTGACCATGCAGGCACTGCACGCAGACATTAATCACATTTCTGTTAATTCAGTAGGTGTTCCTATGAAGCTGAGACCTCACCACATCCTCCAAATGCCCAGCCACTGAATTTGAAAGTCAATGTGCCAAATGGGGTCTGGGCTTCCTGTCTCCTTGACGCTCAGCAGGTTATTTATGACTTTTCTGGGGGAGTGTGGTGTGATGAGCTTTCCTTTAAGCCTGGAGGGAGCAGCCAGCACCCAGCTGACAGCAAGGTCTTTGCTCTGGTCTTTGTAGCAGCACAGCAGCCGTGGCAACCAGTCCCACATCCCAAGCATTTTGAGGGCTTCCAAGGCTTTTCTTCAAGGCCCACCATCCTTTAAAGTGCTGGTTTCCAAAGGGAAAGTCACAAACAGCGTGGTAAAATGCTGATAAGCAGGTCTGGTCAGTAACCACTGGCTGCATTTGTGTTCTGAGTGATGCTCAGGGAGTAATTTTGGATGGCTGGCGAGCTGATGGCAGGCAGCAAAACTCCTTTGAAGTCGATAGCTGTGAATCAGTTTGGTGTTAGCAGGTTTCTGGGGCGGCTCTTTGATCACCGATCAGATGGCCCTTTGCTTTTTTTTGGGGGAGCTGCTTCTCCCTGAATTCAAGTGCTGGGCCGAGGATCCCTGTGCCAGGGTGTGCTGCCCTTGCTCCTGCCTGGGCACGTCACGGGAAGTTTGTGCCTCTGGGAGTTTCTAATCTTGGGAGACAGGGAGCAGAAGGAGCAGCATCACTTCGGTGCGTGGGCAGGCGCTGGAGCCCGGCGAGGGCACACTTTGAAGGCAGTGTTTCCAGTACAGAGGCACCCAGGTGCCCAGAGCTGCTGAGGTACCTCTAATTCCTTCCTGAACTTCTCCATTGGAGCTGCAAACTTCAGTGCTTCTGCCAGTCCTGCCAGGCCTCCCCAAAGTATCTTGAAATCAGGTTCCCAGCGATTGTGGGGGAGTTTGTGACTGTTGGGGCTTGGGATGAAATGTGTCCCTAGGACGTGTGTGCACCTGTCCTGGAGCTTCCCACCTGAATTCCTATGAAAACTTGCCCAGGTGCCTCTGCTGTGGTGGTGCCATGTTCTGCAGAAATGGGAAACAACCTTGGATTCACCCACTGCAGCAGGAGCTGGCTTGTCCTTTTCCCAGAATACAAGCTGGAGTTTTTCAGGTTAAGGATGTGGAGGAAAAGCTGCACTGAGGCATCTGGCAGTTGATAATACATAACAAAAATGGATGGTTCTCAAAGGGAAGGGCTTGGAGGGGCTTTTATCCTACTCATACTTGCCAGGCTGAGAGAAAGTTCCCTTTGCTGCCTGACCACAAAAGGCTGTGGTTTTTGTAGAGAACTCAGGGAGTTTTTTTGTTGGTTTTTTTTTTTCTTATTAACTCTTATAAAAATTTGCAGCATCAGTTACTATCCCCTCAAATCCCTTTTTTTTTTTTTTTTCCCACGTAATCTGGGCCAGATATTTTTTCATCCAGCATTCCTGGTTTCTTGACCATCCCTGCAGCTTTAGCATGCAGCTGTCATTCTGCTGCAGCTCCCATAAAAGCGGCTGAAAACCAAGGTAACAGCAACATTTTGAGTGAAGGGGATGAAATGTGGGATAGGTTCAGCGTATTTCTTTGTCATTGTTGGAGTCCTATTCAGTCTGGAACTGAATAGGAGGCTGATTAGCATGTGGAAGCATTTCTAAAGCATTGGGCTGTGAGGGTTGGGTGGTTTGGGTTTGTTTTCTTTTTTTTTTTTTTTCTCCTTAAAGGAGAAGTTTTGTGGCATTTATTTTTTCTGACTGAGCCGGTATGAATCTTTGTCAAATGCAAAACAAACGCATGGAAAAGCTGGATAGCATTTTGGAGAAAGCCTGTTTTGATAAATCACCATGGGCACAAAGAAGTTTCCCAGTGTGTAAAACTCTCAGAGCCACTGCAGAATCTGGGCAGGCAGCGTGTTTGAAATTGCCAGACAAGTGGGACAGTGTTTGGGATACATCAGGATTGTGGATATAACAACAGGTACTTTGCTTTTGCTCTTGCTGAAATTTTCTGCCACAAGCAGGTATTGGGTCCACAGCCTGAAAATCCACCTGCTTAAATCTCAGTGTTTTGCTTTCACAGGGAAAGATGTAACACTGAGGTAAATTAAAGCTGCCTGCATCATCTTCCCCTGTGAAATTACTTCAAGTCCTGGGCCGGAGGCCTGAGGTTTTGGAGAAGGTTTTCCCTTTCGTGTCAGGGTGAAGTGTTGGGCTGATATTCTCATTAACACCCCCTTGCTGCAAGATCTGCTGTATTTTCTCTGAGGGATGAAATTACTGCCTTGGTGCTGTTTGTGAGTCTCAGCTGGGTCAGTGCTAGAGCAGAGATCCTGCCCTGGGAGTACCATATCTCTGCCTTCTATGGGAACACAGGATTTTGGGGCAAGTCCCAAGGGACACAGGAGAGCCCTGCTGCCTGTCAGGGGCTGTATGGGTGTAGCACAGTTGTGCCCTGAGCTCGCAGGCAGAGTGGGCAGTGCAAGAAAATGCATTTTATTTCTGTGTGCGGTGAGTGATGGGCTTGAGGTCTGTTTTGAAGCCCTCAGTGAGTTTGGCCTTGGGGTTGCCTGGAAAGCTCAGGGCAGTACTTGGAGTCAGACCCTCTTGGTGATGTGTGCGTGGTCCAGACCCCGTGCCTGGGTTTCTTCAGTGCCTTGTCTGGTTTCCTTTCATTGATGCCACTTTAAGAAAGACAAAATGGTCAGCTCACTGGTGCGCCTTGATGTCACACAATGAAGTGGTTTGGATGGAAAGGCACCTTAAAACTCATCTCATTCCACCCCCCTGGCATGGGCAAGGACACCTTCCACTAGCCCAGGTTGCTCCAAGCCCTTTCCAGCCTGAGCTGAGATACTTCCAGGGATGGGGCAGCCACAACTTCTCTGGGCACCCCGTGCCAGGGCCTCACCACCCTCTGAGTAATGCCAGCTATTGAAGGCTGATTAAAGCTATTGTTTAATTAAGGAGAACTCATGCTCACAATTCATGATTAAAGGATCTTTTGAAGTAATTCTGCCATACTTTCTTGTTCCCTGCCTTTTTCTCCTTTATCGTGGAGAGAGTTCCTTGTGCTGAGTGTGCCCCGGCTGAGCGCGATTACGGGACCGCAAACCTGCTGGCAAGACCCGGCTGCTGCCAAAGGCATCCCAACATTAAAAAGCCCTGCAGAGGGGTGGAAGGGAGTTCAATCTCAGGATACGCTGATTTGGAAAGGGAATCCAAACAAAGAGGCTTTTCAGCAGAGGCTGAGGCTTGGCTTCTCTCAAGGGCAGTTTGGGCTTGGGGAAGCATCCGGGAGGCGGCGAGCGGAGCAGGAGTACATGAGCTGGATGCTGCGGGGTGTAAGGTTTCCCAGCACAGCCTGGTTTTGTGTTACAGGCTGGGGACCTGGCTCTAAGCTCTCCTCTCCTTTCTTTCCCTTTTTTTTTTTTTTCCCTTTCACCCCTCTTTCTTTTATTTCTGTTGGAAACAAAGGAGAGGTTTTGAAGGGGGGGGTTTGTTGTTTTGGTTTTTTGTTTTTAATAAAGGTTCCCACCCCCTGCAGGTTTGGCGGTGCCTCTTGCTGTTGATGCTGGAGGGGGACCTGTTGGTGACTGTGACCTGGAGAAACCCTTTGCAGGGTCCCACGCAGGCCTCACAGGGATGTTTTATTTTGTTCAGAAAGCTCAGCCCTCTCAGGGGCATTCTGGCAGGAGCTGGTGTTCCTGAGGGGACAGGCACCTCGTAAAGAAGTTCTGGCTCAGATAAGAAGTGAAATGAGGTGGATACTGGGGCACCTTCTTTGCAGCAGGAGGGATGCAGAGTGGAGGGGGTGTCTGCCAGGCCTCCTCTTCCCATGGCAAGTCCTGTCCCTCACTGTGACACCTCTGGTGCCACCACGTTCCCATGAAGTGCCAGGAAGAGCCGAGCGGGGAGGAGGTGCTACCAACCATCCCAACCAACCAGTTGGGGTTTTTTATAGGCACCAGATGGTTTTAATAGAGGAAAGCTGAACTTCTTATGACCCTTCCCCACAGACGTTGTTTGTTGTTTTGTAATTGTGGCCAGGACAAAACCCTGTTCCAGAACCTGCAGTGAATCGAGAGCTTGGTGCCTTCTTCTCCATCCCACCATAAACCCCCCGCTGTCCCCACGCTCCTCTGCCTGCCCCGACTCCAAATGATCCAGGGGAAGCTGCTGGGTATGGAAAACTTGAGGCTTTCCACTGATCCCTGGCTAAAGAGATTAGCAAGAGTACAAGCTGGAAGAAACTGAAACATCTAAAAAGCAAAGCACAAGGAAGCAATAAAATGTCAGGCCATGTTTTCCCTGCTGGTTGATTAAAAATTCTCCTGATAAGCAGGAAAGCTTTCATGGGCTGGACAAGACCTGTATCGTGTCAAATGCAGTGAAAGGTTTATTAGAGGAGGATAAAGCGGTGCGAGCGTTGGGTTGTACTTGCAGCCCTCCTGGAATTGTTATCCCCCAGGGCTGAGGAGCAGTGGTTTTTTTGGAAAACAGAAAGTCAAGCAGGAGGAGATGAGGCCTGGATCTCCATGCTCCCCATGGGAAAACCATCAGCAGTGGCAAACCAGTGAACTTGGAGGCCTGTGCCCAGTCAGTGCCAAGATGCTCCACTGGGCCCATGGTTTCCCTCTAGCCTGAGAAATCTTGGGATCAAACACAAGACAGGAATGACAAAACAGGAAGACAAAAGGCTCACTTCCATGCTGTTGTGTTTGACTTCCCAAGGTTTTAATTGCCAAGGGCTGCACTGGGAGCCAGCTGGCTGCAAAGGGATGCAGATCCCCAGTAAGAGAGGCAAAGGGATGCAGATTTCAAGTAAGAGAAGAAAGGCTCTTTTTTGTTGTGGGTTTTTTTTTTAATCTTTTGTCAGAGAAACTAACAACTGTTATGTTTTCCTACAGGAGCTGCAGTTTTGTGTACATTTCCCCTTCAAAAAATAAATTATCACTTCTAGTTACCTGCCTCCTCAGCTTCCCCAGCTGCTCTTAAAGCTTCTGCTGTTACTGTTTTGCCACCTGTAGGAGTAAGAGGGTGCAAACAGCAGGAAAGCCAAGCATGAAGTGCAGATGGTACCTCAATTTTGTAATTTTTCTTCTTGCAGCAGAAAACCTCTGCTTTTTACAAAGGGGAAATCACAGTAGGTGGTTTAACTTGCAAGCCCATGGCCCATCCATGCTTCAAGGGATGTGCATTTCCCTGCAGACCTGGTACACAGTGTCAGCAGGATCAGGCCCACCAGTGTGTGGCCCTGGGAACAGGCTGGACAATCCCAATTTTACTGCCAAAACCTTGTTTTTATACGATAACTTGAAAAGAGGGAGAAAAAGGCCAGCTTAAAATAATACTACTAATAATAATAATAATGATAATAACAAAAAAGCACGGGCTATTCAGCATGCCGGGCACATAAATCTCGATGTGAGCTACCTGTGAATCATCCAGCAGCACGTTAATTGGTACCCCTCAGTAGATGAGGATTTGGCACCGGGTCTGCATGTAATTACAAGCCACACACAGAAGGACACAGGCAGCTAATGAACTCCTGCCAAACTCCAGCTCCGCTCCTGCGGCTTTTGAAGTCCGCTGGTCTTTCAGCGTTTTGTATGGTGAGCACTGAAAGGCATCAAATCACTCCTTTGACAAGTGTTTAGAAAGGGCTGGTTTGTTGAATAACCCAGTCCCTCCAAAGTCCCAAATCTGAGAACTGGAGCATCTATAGGCTCCTTTCTCAACAGAGCAGTAAATAGGCTGGAAATAGAGGACACCCCTGAGGAGCTCCTGCCTTGCTGACAGGAGCCAGAGGGCTCCGGTTGCCACGACGGGCTGCAAGAAAAGAAACTATTTCCACTTAAAAAATACTTCAAAACAATCCCAAAAATGGGATGCTGTTTTTTTGGGTTTTTTTTCCCAAGCCTCAGTTTTTCAAACTGAGGCTGTGAACTGCACCTCTCATGGGTTTGCAGTTGTGCTGTTGTTCTGAGTGAGGTGGTAAAAGGGTTTTTGGAGAGTTGGGAGGGCAGGTTTTCGTGGTGCTGGGTTTGGAGGGTTGTGGTGCTTTTTCATGGATGCTTTGTTGCTGGTATGGGATTTGAGCCTGAGCCCTTCTCCTCCTCTTTTCATGTCTGAGGTGACAAAGGGAGTAGTTGTTGAGATAAAAACAATTTCCATGAAAACCTGCGATTTTCAGGCAAACATACCAGGCGGGTTTCATGGCAGTACCATGGTGAAGAGGAATAATGCAGCTTGGCACAAAGCCCTTCCAAAAAAATAAAAGGAGGGGGAGAAGAGGAAACAGAAGAGCCTTTGTCAAAATTAACTGCAATAAAGAAAAAGGGACTCCTATTCCCTTGGGCTCCTTTAACCTTCTTTCCTCAATTTATTCACACGTTCCTTGACAGCAGGGCACAGCATTGTTGCAGGAGCCTGGAAATGGGAATTGGGAGTTCTCCATTTTTGGTTTTAAAAGGCATGGTACATGTTGTGTCCCTTGAGTCAGTGTGAATAGAGTCTTGGCCCTTGCCTGTGCCATTCAAATGTGGCCCAATTCATCCTGTCCCTTAAAGAAACAGGGTTATGGGATGTCACCTGGCTGCAAAATGGGCAGGTTTGGGCTGTTCATGGGAAAGGGGCTGGGGTGACAAGGTGGTTGTCCCACCCTGCCTGGCCCTGTGCTTGCAGATCACAGTGGTGAAGTTTCCAGTGTTGCTAATACACTGGATTTGCAGGATTTTCAGTTTCTTAGAGGGATAAAAGCACCCAGAAGTCCAGGATGGTGTGCAGCACGGAACCATGCTGTCCCCGAAAGTATCTGTTTGGTTTTCAGGGGCACAAATAATTCACAAGGTCTCATCCAGGGGCAGATGGGCCAGGGTGGGTAAGTCCTTGTGTGCAGCACGGGCTGGGCACCTCTGCGACTGCAGGTGATGTCTTGCCTCCAAAATACTCCATTCCCAGCTGCTTTCCACCAAAGTAACAAGCTTCTCTGGGCAGGGAGGTGTGAGCATGGCCAAGGCAGCCATTGTCATACCTCCTCCTTCCCCTGCAAAGTCTCCTTTCCCTGTAAGACAAAGATATTTTAATTAGGAGCACGAATTTTATTTATTTATTTTTAATATCGCCAGCACAATCTCAGTTACATCATGTATTGCTGTACATTAGGATGCCACTCCTGTGCAGTCAAAATAACAGAGGAACGAGAAGAATGGTAACATTGCACTTTTTTTAACCCATTGATAAATAGGCAAAGCCTTACAGAGCCCTGCTCAGGAGACCACCAAGATCAACCCCCATCACTTTAAGGGCCTTTGGATCACTTCCACCCACGTCTCTCTGCCTTTCAGCACTCTGGGCCGTGCTTTATGTCCTGGAAATTCTACCAAATCGCGACTACCGAGGGGGAAAAGCTTCATTTCCAGTTAATCAAGGGAGTTGTGTAATACCATTTTCTCCTGGGGAACTTCCAGAAAAAAGAAAGGAGGAGAGGAAGGGGGGGGGGGGGGGG
>VWZU01006297.1:41544-69114 GCA_013397095.1 Sterrhoptilus dennistouni
GGGGGGTGGAGAAAGGGAGGGCATTACATAAAGCAAGTATATTAAGAGGAAATAAATTATGAATTAAAAGTGATTAGTGAACTTTTAAGGAAGAGGTCAGAAGTGCTTTTTGGAATACAAACTTTTTAAGCTTCCAGTGCTTGTATTGGGTTACAGAGTTATAACCCAGCCTTATTTGTGCAGGTGGCTGCTGGTTCAAATCCGAAGAAGGATTTTGCATTTACAATAGGTACATTGACAGAACTGGGTCAAAAAGCTACTGGTGGCAGGCTCAGGGCTATGGCCAGGGGCTCTGCTGCCTCCTGCACAGGGGCACTTGCTCCCAAAAACGTGCTTAATTACAGTGGCACTGCCTGGCCACGGTGCTCAGGAAGATGTTTGGGAAGTTCAGTGACAAAGTTTGATGAATTTTTATTTAAGAGACCTAATGTTGACTAGGCTAGCCAGCTTTATTTTTGTTTCATATGCTTTGTGTCTTTACTGAGTTAAAAATAATAGAATTTTGTTGGCTGCATTACATTGGCTGCAGTTTTATATTTCTACCTGTTCTTGTTATGGTTTGGGGAGTCTGTGCAAAGAGGAGGAACCAGGGCTTCTGTGTCAGCATGTTTGGGGGCAAGAAGCTGAGATAAAGAAGAATTTTAAAAGAATTTTTGCTTCCTATTTTATGTATTAAAACAGCACCCACAGCTCACAATTTTATTTTTTTTTTTTTGAGTAGAGGGTGATGAATTGGTTGAATGGGGACCTGAGCAACCTGATCTACTAGGTGACATCCCTGTGCATGAGTTGCAACTGGGTGATTTTTCAGGTTCCATCAAACCCAACCTTTTCTGTCATCCTGTGGTTCTGTATGAGTAGAACAGAGTTGTGATATTAGTGTTCACCCAGCCAGTGGGATGACAGGGACACAGGGGAGCAACTGCTTTGCTCACCCATTGGTTTGGCAGAAATCTCTTAGATTGCCCCCAAAAGAAACGGGGTATTGAGTGTTGCTGGGGATGGGCAGTGGCCTGAGCCCTTCCTCGAAGGCAGAGCCCAGAGGAGTGGTGGTGAGAGGCTTGTTCCAAACCTTCCAAACCCTGCTGACCAGCAGAGCAAACCCTGCTCGCTCCATTTGTAATTGAAAACTTAAAAGTCACCACAGTGTGTTCTTCACACCAGCTGTTTGCCTTCACCATTGCAGAGTCCACAGGCACATCTTTATTTTTTTTAATTTTTCCCCCTCTCTTCAAGCTGGGTCATCCTAGGTCAGGCTTGTCATATCTATAAGACTTCCAAAGCACATGGATGTGCAGAGGTGCCTCAAAAGGTGTTGACACTTTGGGGTTTTCATGGGTGTTGCACTTTATCCCTTGCTGTAGACAATGTGAAACGATGGCTTTGTTTCCATCAAGTTTGGCTGAAGCTGGAGCTCTGAGTTCCTGTTGGTAATGTCTTTTATATTCACTCTCTCCAAATTTGCTGATTGGCCAGTCTGGTTTAAATCTGTTTTACTCCACAAATGCAGAATTTTATATGGACTTACATATTGTGGCTTGGACAAGATCTTTTGTTCTTATTAATGCATTCTGAGGTATTGAAAATAAATGTGCATTTTAATATAAAGGTTTTTTAATGCATCAGCTCACTCCAAACTCCCATGAGAAACAACTTAACACTCTTTGTAGAATTCCCTTCTCTTAATTCCTTTGTATATGGTCCTTATCTTTGAAAATAGGTGGCAGCTACTCATTAAAAGCACTTTTTCCCCCCCAAAAAGACCAGTGGCAGCATTCCTGTTCTTCTGCAGCTCTTGGAGCGTGAGGCTGGCACGTTGTGCTCCAGCCACATGAGGAAGTATTTCTACTCTTGGTTTCAAATCCAGAGGAATTTGCAGTGCAAGATGATAATTTGGCATTTGGCTTAAAGTATCTGTGACCAAGAACTTTTTTGTAATAATACCCTCCCAGGATGGCTGGGTTAATAAATATGCTCCAGGTGCACAGGGGAGTATTAACCACAAAGGATGAGTATCGTGGAATCATGGAATGATTTGGGTTGGAAGGGACCTTAAAGCTTGTATTTTTTATGGACAGAGACACTTTCCACTAGACCAGGTTGCTTAAAGTCCCATCCAACCTGGCCTTGAACACTTCCAGGGATGGGTTTGGGCAGCAGGTAGAGACAGCTGTCACTTCTGACACCACCTTTGGTTTCTTTTCAAGGCACTTCTCAAATACCAATATTATAGGATTGTCCATGCAGAAAATAAACATTTTTTGCTTTCTTCTTGTCTGCTACTGCACTAACAGGCAGGAGAAGATGTTTTGCCCCATGTTCCTGATTAACCAGTTCATACTAAAAACAAAGAAATGAACCCAAAAAAAATAAGAACCCAGAAAATATCATCTAAGTCAAAATGAACCTCTGTCTGCCACTAGGAAGTCTTTTGGAATCTGTAGCCTCTGGTGGACCTAAAATGTTGAGGTTTGCTTTGAAGTAATTACAATTTAGCTGAAAAATAAAAATAAGAAAGTGGACAACAAAAATGTCACTCTCTTCATAGGAAGGATGCCAGACAAATTAACATAGATGGGGCAAATGTTCATGGGAGTTACATGAACAAACCTGCAACAAGTGGAAAAGTAACTAATTTTTAAATTTCTTTTTTTTGCCTTTTTCTTTTTGGGTGGAAATCAACCTATTGTGCCCAAAGACTTTCCCAAACAGGTTAAATCAGAGGAATGCAATATATACTGATCCTTGCTTATAGGTTCTTCAGTACTCTAAAGCAGGTACCTGTTTTACAGTAAAGTCTAGGGTTTGTTTGTGTGGAGAATTTTCTCTCCTCGTGTGTCTGTGTAGCTGAGAGCAGTGGAGCTGTAATCGAGCTGAATGGGAATCTGTTTTGCAAACACAGATATTAGATGTGTTTCCAAAATACAGGCAGATGCACAGATCAGTCTGCTGGACTGCTGGAATCAAGGTGAAGAACAATTAAGACTGCAAATAATAAAATAGCAGAGCTGATGGTGAGCCCAGTTGTCTCCTGGTCCTAGTGAATATGTGGTCCTCAAATATCCAGATTCAGTGAAAAAACATTGGGATGGAGGCACATCACTGATTCTTTCAAGACCTTTAAAAATCTGAATTTAATAGCTTGATCTGATCTGCAGTAGGATCCTTATTTTGGCCAATACTGGGCTGAGGATCTGGTCCCTTAAGATTATTTTTTTAGCTGACCATATTCCTACCATTCCTTCAGTTACACCCAGTGCTGGTGCACAGCTGGGTTCTGTTTTGATTGACAGCACATGCCTGATATGGCAGAAATGTGGAAATCCTTCTATCCTTTGGGTTATTAAATTTTATTTATATATTTTTATGTATATTTATACATCTACAGTGTAAGTTGGCTTCAAGAGTTGCTCGCTCTTGCAGCAGTTGCCAAGGCTGGCCTTGCAGTGCTGCAATTCTCTGAAAGTCTTGGGAAGCCAAGTTTTAAAGCCCCAGTAAAAGCCTACCATAGGCTAATCTAGTTTATATGCATTTTTAAATATGTACAAATATTGTAAACCAAATAAGGTCTGTATGTACCCAAGATCAGCCACTAAGTACTTCAAATAGAAAGCCTGTCTCCTGTAGGTACCCAAATATTTACAGAGTCTGGCTTGAGTAAGGAATTAGATACCCCACTCAGCCTTGCCAAATTAATTAATGGTCGTTTTCACTTATTTAGGTAGATGTCTAATCTAGTGAAACCCTAAGAACACCCAGGGCCTGGACAGTGGCAGGCAAAAGCATCATGGAATACTTGTTGGAAATTACCATTGCTTTGTTGAGACAGCCAGCAACATCCCACTGACCTGCAGGGTTAAAGAACAGAGATTTAATGGGAAAAAAAAACCCCAAACAAACCTAAACTATATCAAAACCAGAAGTTTAAAAAGGAAGAAGTAGTGATAGTGCTTAATTAAAATAGTGCAGAGGTTGGGCTGAAAAGATGAGAGTGGCCTGGGTGGGTCACTGCACAAATGCCTTTGCCTTCCTCTCCTTCCACTTTTTGATGAGTGGCCAATGAAAGCTTATCCCCTTTTTAAATTTTTTCCCCCCATTAAATCTGCAGAAGTGTTAACTTTTCAAAGACTCTGAGACTCAAAGTGCTGTACCCAACACAGAGCCCTTTTTTTCTCCTGCCTTTGATTTTTATGCACATTTCAAGCTGGTCAGAGAGTACATGGGGGTTTTGTTTAGGCTTGGTGGTGGGGTTTTAGCTTTCAAGCTGCCAGCCTTCCCAGGATTATTGCCTATTAACTGCCTCTTAATAAAGGTGCTGACCAAAGAAAGGAATACTTTTTCCTTGGTGCTAGATTTCCACACTCGATGGGCTTTATTAAATGGAAAGACAAATAAATGTAAACCCTGCCCTGAAATACCTTAGCACAGGACACCAGCAGTTAGAGGTCACCAAGTCACTTGGACTTCCTCCCAACAAAAGCAACATCATTCCTCAATGTCCAGCCCCACAGCATCCCGCAGTGCCTCACACAGTTCCTCAGTGTCCACACCTGCTCCGTTTGGATGGGGCAAGATCAGTCCCCGAGAGAATTTTATTATGGTTTGGAGCCCTGTTTAATCTCCTACAGCATAGCTGGATGAAAGCTTGTGGTTGGGATTTTCTTCTTTTTTATTAGAGCAAAAACATCCCCATTGTACCAGCAAAAGAAACTTTCCTTCGCCTTGTGAGGGATGTTACAGGTCAGAAGGTAATTTCAGCGCCGTTTACCTTTTTTGCATTGGAAGAAGCAAATCCCTTTGTTTTATGCTTTAGTTTCCTGTGAGATAAGCAGCCCTCCTCTGGTAGCCCAGGTCCCTTTGGATGTGCCAGTGTTGTGTCCATGCTTTAGGACATGGTCCGCAGGCTTCTGTGTCATTACTCAGCATGGAGATACCAGTATTAGGGAGGATGTGAGGCCCTTCTACAGCACTCCTAAAGATTTTGCAGTCAGTGTGCACACGTAGGTGAGTTGTACCCACAGACAGAATGACCAGATAATACCAGTTTTAGAGAAAAGTGAACATCCCCAAAATCAGTGTAATTTTTTTTGGCTGCCCTGTACATCTGTCATTCCACTTCAGTGCAAGTCACTGTTTCCTGAAATGAGCCTCTTGCATCCTCAATAGTTTGGTGCTGTGTGTGGGGATGGGAAGTGGTGCAGGTCCAAGGCTTAACACCTTTATGGGGTCCAGCTGTTGAATCTGTAGATCCAAACCACTGCAGCCAGGGATGCAGAATCTGAATTCCCCTGTTAAAATGCTGACTCAGAGAGGCAGACTGGGGCAGGAGGAGTGATGAGGTTAAATGTTCCATCCTCACAGTACAGCCCTACTCTGCTTGCCTTCCATTTCCAAGGTGTGTGGGCTGTAAGCCCCACTTCTGGATCCTTTTGCCTCAGGCAGATCTCCTAGTGTGAATAATGTCTCTGTGGTGTTTTGTTTGAGGGATCCCAAAGGCATCTCTCTCTGCATTTAATTTTCTGTCTTCTCTCAGACTTCCCTCTGTAGTGTTTTTTCTGCAAAGCCCATGCTCTGGCAGCCTTTTGGCACCACTACAGCTTTCTCTGTGCTTTAACCCCCTTGCCAAAAAAAAATGTGGGTGGTGACCTCGTCCCCCAGACAACCCATCCTCCAAGAAATAACCTCGTGGAAGAAAAGGCATCTTGAGCACAATTTATTGTTTGCCATGGGGTGGGGTCTTCCATTCCTTGGGTAAAAGAGCAGCCTCTTACCCAACCCTCAAAATCCAGAGCATGTTATGTCTTCTAAGTAATATTCATTCAGTTATAGGGAGTGTGTTTATGTTTCTCATGTTAAAAAAAGGGGAAGGGAAAAAAAAAAAAAGGGAATCTGAGGTTAGTGTTTTGCTGGAAAAATATCAAGGCTTGATTGGCAATATCCCACTAAACCACAAGTTTGTAGGAGAGAAAACAAACCCATTGGATTTTCCAAACTATGCCTATGTGCTTTATGAAAATGCGTCCCATATAGGTCACTTACACTCTTATTATAGCTGTGGCAAGTGTACATATAATTGAAACACGGAAATACTACCCCATGCTGCTCAATGAATGAAGGAGAAACAAATCTTTATTACTCCTGGGTTCACAGAATATATAGGAACACCATTGTCTCTCTCTTTTTTTTTTTTTTTAATTTTTTTTCCGATTTTTTTTTTTTTTTTTAGGGCCGGTTTTAGCTTTCAGATGTATTTTATTGTCTGTGGGAACATATGTTTTACAGACCTGTCATGTGAAAGCCATTAACAAGAGGAACTGGAGGAATAACAATGAGCCACGTAACCCCGTGGTGTGTCTGCTCCCCGAGTTCAACCCAGCGACATTCGCGAGCTCTTCTCCCCCTGCCATTCCTCACAGGGGACACCTAAGGATTTTTTAAGTGGCCCATTAAAACGGGATTGCTGGCACCAGAGCCAGGCTTCTGGGGCCAAGCTGGCCGGGCATCAAAACGGTTAAATGGTGGGATGAGGATCAGCTGGATTCGCGCGAGATGTCCGGTTTTATTTAGCAAATCCAAGCTGGGCGGGCAGTTCTGAAACTGTTCCTCGTTGGTTCACACGTGTGGTGGAAACTGTCCCGCCTTGCCAAGCAACTCGGGGACCAGAACTTGCAATTAATCCATTTGTCCAGAGTTTTTGAGAGGATCTGAAAGGGGTTCTGAGCAGTGGACTAACCACTGTTGGGTACCTGAAAATTTTACTTCAGTATGTGTTGTTCCTGCTCACAGGTGGTGGAGTTTTTCCTTAGGACTAACAAAACCCTGTAGTAATCCTGGCTTAGGCAAACCCATTAACATACAGGAGAAGGGGCCAAAGTGGATTGCGCAAAGTGAAATCCAGAGAGTGGTTCATGTGGAGAACATGGGGAACATTATTTTGATGACACTTCTGAACAACATGGATAGTGCTGCTCACATCTAGCAGATGGTATTCACTACAAATGTACTGTGGACAACTTTGGGTCAGACCCAACAGCACTTAGTTTTTTTTATTATTATTATTATTTTTATTCATTTTAGAAGGAAAAAGCCCTCTGATGTCTTTGACTGCTAGCTGTGTAAACAAACCCACAGATACTTAAGCGAGTTAGTGGTCGACAGGTATTCCCTAATGCCTTCTGTAGGATCTGGGTGTGAGACCTGTTGTCTTGGCCCAAGGACAGCTGGAACCACTGTGCATTTGTTTTTCCCCTTACCTGGGTTTCGCTTTGCAAGTGGGAGGAGGGTTTCCTGTACCTTGTGGCTTGTGATTTACTCTGAACGTGGGTTTCAGGGAATTTGGGGCTTGGTTTTGTGGGGATGTAGTGCTCCTCTCGATGATGGGCTTAACAGCAAGGATGGATGGGGAAACTGAGGCAAAGGGAAGGAAGGTACCCTGCCCAAGGTGACATTGTGGCTGGGAAACACCCTTCTAAGTTTGAGGCAGTGCTGTATTTGTCTGAAAAACTTCAAAAAGTTTGGAGTTATGGACATGCCACAATTTCCCCTCCATGCTGTGTGTCCTGACACACGTTTTTGAGCAGATCTGCTCCCTGCCTGATGCAAAGATCCAGCCAAGCTGTACTGACACAGGAATCCTGCACAGAGGGTTCACAGACAGTATTTAAACCCCAGACTTAATGTGGCTTTATTGTGATTGAAGGTGAACAGGCTCTGATGGGAGTTCATCAGCTTTTGTGGATGGTCCTTGCATGGATGGGTGTCCTACAGGTGCTCAAAGCACGTGGTTGGTGCATTAGCTGGTACAAACACTGGCAGAAAACTGTCAACAGGCCCTGTAAATACCAAGAGCAGTGAGCCAAGGAAGGCTTCAGAGGCAGGGAAGTGATGGGGATGGAGAGTAGCTGGGCTGGCCAGGTAGGAGAGAAGCCCTGCAGATACTCAATCCTGCCGTGTTTGTTTGCACAGCCCCGGGCTGCTCTGCCCGGCACACTGGGAACAGCATCGGGCCCTCCCCGGAGAAAAGTGCCAGATTGGTTTTCATGGCCTTTTGCAGAGGGATTGCTCCAGGGGTCTGTTCCTGTAAGTTAATATTTGCAGCACACAGGGCTTAACTGGAGCCAGGCTGAGCAGACATCTGATAACCATAACAGAGGAGATGCTTTTTTTCCCTGCAAGGCCAGCTTGGAAAAACAAATCCCAATGCTATTCCCTTTGGAAAGATAGCAGTATGGAAAGAAAAGCACCAGGAACGGTGATGCGTGGGGTTTTCTAGTTGCATCTTGGGGGTTTTTTTTGGTGAGCTGCTTGGTTTTGCCTGTATTGCTGATGGCTTTGGTCGTTGTCTCCCCTTCCTTGTAGCCGGGTTGCCTTTCCTCATCATTGAGACAAGCACAATCCAGCCCTACCAGAGGGGCTTCTACTGCGACGACGACAGCATCAGGTACCCGCAGAAGAACGTGGAGACCATCAACGACGCGGTGCTGTGTGCTGCGGGCATCCTCATCGCCATCCTGGCGGTAAGTGCCACCTCCAGAACCTCCTCCTCTGTCCCAGGAGGGGCTTTTTTGGCACCTCTCTGTCCTGCTAATGCTGCCAGATATCGACCAGGGGTGCGCATCTCCTCTGCATTTGTTTGACTGCATCTCCTCTGCGATTGTTTGACTTTTGTAAGCGCGCAGAGTTGAAAACATTTACAAATGAAAGCTTGTAATGAGAGGAATGAGATTTACTCTTGAAGCCTGTAAACAGGCCCGAAGCTGTTTGGGCAAGTCTGTGAGCTGCACAAGAACTTTTTCACCCTCCAGTAGGAGTTCAGAGTAGAGGAAAGAACGCTTGAGTGTCAGTACAGACTTGGCATGGCTTGTCCCTATTCAAATAACTTGTGGTATTTGCTTATTTTATAAGGTTTAAAAAACAAAGAAGGGATACATCTTTTCAGGTAACCAGTGCCTGGAAAATTTAACAGGTTAGCATTAGGGTTTTAAGAGATTGCATGTTATAGCCGTTTTTAAGATAATTAAAACCTTCCTTGGGGAGCATACTCCCAGAGTCCTCGCTGTAAAATGTAATTAATGTCCCACCTTCCCAATGCCTCTTCATTTTCCTTCTGCCAGTTTTTCTAGAGCTGTGCTAGGCAGTGATTGCACGGCCACAGCTTTATTTGTCAGCCAAAAAGCTGAACTCAGTCCATGAGTTGAACCTCCTGATGCCCACCTGTGCCTGGTCTGGGGCAGAAGACAAGAGCTGTGTCCCAGTTGTTGCTTAAACACTTCCATCTAAGATGACATTCCACTTTGAAAAGTACCTACATTTTCCTTCTCACCTGCTGCCAGAACAGCTCAGGTGCTTTCCCAGAGGTGCCACCTTCCTCTTACCCCTTCAGCTGGGAGGGATGGAGATGGAGAGGTTAGGGGCACTTGTTCCCTTTTCAGCTTTCCTCACAAATGGAAAGTCATGAGCAATGGATATTATAGGATGGCACAGTGCCTGCTTTGGTGGTACCCCAAAATACTCCCAGTATCCTCAGCCTTGCTGCTTTCTGATGTGAATTATCTCCATCATTTCCTCATCTCTCCATCATTCCCTGACCACATACACACACTCAGCAAAGCAGGTGCCCCAAATTGCCCTGTCCCTCTGCCCCCTCTCTCCCCAAAACAAGCCCAAAAAGTGCGAGGCCCCCAACTCTATAAACACAGCAGAATTTCCCCCTGCAGGTGAATGACCCCTGAGTGTGGAAAAGCCATAAATATGAAATGAAAAAGCCTCTCATTTTCGCATTACTGCCGGAGCTATCGGAATGCCAGCTCCATGCAGAGTGTGCTTCTGATCCCTAATGAGGCAGTGGCAAATACAGGGGTTGGAACAGAAAATGGAAACATAATCAGCTGCCTGTGTGATCCATCAACTCTCTACCACGAAAATAGCAGGTCAATTAAAAGAGAAGGAAAATCCCCAAAGAATTGGATGTTTCTGCCCCAGTTTCACTGTGCCCACAACAAATGTAACTTAATAAGGTAAATTCAAAAGCTCAGTTATTTGCTGTTCAGTGACACAAGTGGCTAACGAGGAACTGAAGCAACAGATTTCTGTGCTGTGGCAGCCTGCGTGGAAAATTCAAGTCAGCCTGACCTCCTTTTTTCAGATGTAACTCAGATACCAGAATTACTGTAGCATAATAGGAATTCCTTCCAAATCCACAGAGCTCTGACTCCGCTCCTTTTGCTCGCATCGTTTGCCTTTGGAAGGCAGGGCAGTGGTTGTGAGGACTTCCAGGGAGCTGGCTTTTGGGAAGGAGCAGCCAAATTTTCCCTCCCTCGCTTTACGTGGCGTCACGGGCAGTCAGGCCTGGGGTAAAAAGGTCCAGGTCATGTTTTAAGTGGCTCGAGGACACCCAGAGAGTTTGTTAAGTAAACTAGGCAGAGGCGAGACCTTTGCTTCCATCAGGATGGGAGAGGATTATGCATTTGGTTTTAATGTCTGTGTATTTACTGACTTCAGGCAAATTTCCATGCAGATGACACTGGGGAAGTTCGTGCCCCTGGGCTGTGCACTCTCACCTCTTTCCTGACTTCTCCTCTTGATAGAAGGTGGTTGATGTGATGTTGGTAGTCCCTTGGGTGGCCAGGAGAAGGTGACATTCCTCTTCCTGAGCCTTGTAGGGGTGCCACTGCTATGGGAGTGTCCCCACAACTGATATGTCTTGAAGACCTGTGAAAAATTTCCTAATAAAATTAATTTGCTAGGTGATCTAAGTTACACACTTGGATTGGCTGGCTGTTTTACAGTTGAAGGTGATGTGCTGCAGAGTGATTAGCTCAGAGAATGTTACACCAAAAGCAAGTGGCTAGAAAAGCTCTAGAAGTAATTACAGCTACTTGGATTGCTGGTGATACTTTATAATGACAATAAAATGGACTTGACAGCTGAAAGTCTGCAAAAAGCATTTCACAGACAGAAAAGTTTGATGTTGGCTTCTTTTTAGTGACCAATTTTTTCAAATATGTGTGCCAGGGAATTGTGCCCATCACCTAGGAATGGCTCAAGTCCCGTGTGGATGGCTTGCCAGGAGTGCAAGTCATGAGAAGAGCTCGATATCTTTAAAACTTGTTTTCTTTTCAGGATGTCCTTCCAGTCCGTGCACATCTGTGCTGCATTAGTTTTTCACCATCCTGCTTTATCTGGGACAGTACTGCCAAAACCCCAAGTTTACCCAATTTTTATCTTCTCATTAAGTTGATCCATGGCTTTCACTAACTGGGGAGTGTTCCTGGGTACCCAGCAGCACTTTAGTGAGGGAATGAAGGCTCCAATTTACAGTCTGCTACATGTGTGCAATTACCCAGACCACCAACAGTGAGAGAAAAATATTAATCCCCAGACTTTTGTTGGTCCCTGTTTAAAATGGTCACATGCCTTTCCCCAAGCCAAGAGCCTCAGGTTTGCATGGATCTGCTTGTGAGTTTGCAGTAATGGCACATCTCCCAGTGTCAGATATCATCCTTAATCTGTCTGCTCTTCCCTCTGTGAAAGCCATGAGTTTTGAGCCTCAGAGCACCCCTTCTTGTGAATTTAGGCTTTGGGGAGTGGATCTGCCCTTGTGCAGAAGCCTCTGTGTCCATCCAGGACAACCTCCCTCTGCAGGCCTCACTCCAGTAGATTTCCCAGCTGGCAGCTTGTGCTGGAAAGTGGTTCAAAATGGAGATAAACCATGGTCTTTGGGGACTGTGAGGATAAAAATGCTGCAGCCCCCTAAACAAGCCTTGGTCACTACCAGATTTCCGAGAGGAAATCTCAGCTGTGATGTCTAAACCCCAAATGGTGGTGGAGCCACCCAAGGCATTTCTGTGCATGGTAGAAGAGCCTGCTCTAGTTTGGCATTTATTTTCTGTTATTACAGTTGTATCTCTCTTTGATAAAGCCTGCTTAGCTGCAATTTCAGCTGCCTTAGGTCAACCTTTGTTTTTCCAAGCCCTGGTTCGAGTGAGTTCAAACAATGATACAGCTTCAACTCTTCTTAGTCTAATTGCCATACTTTTCCAGTTTATTAGTTTCCAAAGGTTGTGCCAAGCTTTTAAAAAAGGTAGGCAGGGGAGCTTCGTCTCCTGCCTATGGCTGGCAGGCTGCCATGCTGGGAGGAATATTGCTGGCTGCTCCAGAAAGGGATTAACATGAAGGCATTTTTCCTGACAGTTAATTTTACATATCACAGTCCCCATGACTACAGAGAGGCAGGGACAAGGGGGCATCCAAAAAAAAAAAAAAAACCACAAAAAAACCAACCAAAACCTCTGCCTCGATTTATTACTCAGGTATAAAAACATTTGGAGTAATGAATGAAATCCTAAAGCTGTAAATCTGGAGCTTAAAATTTAGGTGTGTAGCGTGACGGAGAACAATTTAAACCTTTGGCTCTTTGGGAGAGGTGAGACATTTGGACTTCATTTCACAGCCTGATTTTCATTAACCTGCCTTTTAAGAGTCATGAGTGTGAGAAGTTGGATCCTCTGCTCCCTGATAGTGATTTATGGCCGTATTGTCAAACCTCAGCACCCCTGACACAAGGAAAACATAATCTGCTGCCATGTAATAGCAATACCCCTTAAAATGCCCACAAAATAGCTGGACTTTATGAAGGCCTTTAAAGCTCTGGATTGGGTCTGCTGGCAACAAGTTTTGGGCCAGAATCTGAAAAATTTGGGGCTGTTTCTCCCGCTGTTGTGTTAATGATTTTAGGAGAGGAAGATAAGCAGGCTGTGGGTTTATTTTCCTCCCAAATCAGTTTGATAAGAGGGTAGTGCGTCTGGCCTCTCCTTCCCAACACACACTAATTCTTTATCTGGTTAATGTCAGTTTTCTTTTCCCACTACGCTGGGGTGTTATTTCGCTTTTGTAAAGATATGCCAAAGTGCTAACCCAAAATCTTCCCTTTTCTGTTTTGTTTATTGGGTTTTTCCGTAAGCAACATTCCGAGCACTGGGAGGGAAGAGGGGGCAGGATGGAGAGACAATTGGTCCATGGCTTCCCCATCCTCACCACAGAAGCAGATTCCTGGTTTGAGATCCCAGGGCTGGCTCAGCCCTGCTGCACTCACACCCACCCCTGACTTTTGCAGAGCGTTTTCCCTGCTCTCTGACCCCTCTGCTGTGCTTCCCTCACAGATTATCACGGGAGAGCTCTACCGCATCCACTACCTGAAGGAGAAATCCCGCTCCTTCATCCAGAACCCCTACGTGGCAGCTCTCTACAAGCAAGTGGGCTGCTTTGTTTTCGGCTGTGCCATCAGCCAGTCCTTCACAGACATTGCCAAAGTGTCCGTCGGGCGCTTGCGGCCGCACTTCCTGGCCGTCTGCGACCTGGATTTCTCCACCATCAACTGCGCCAAGGGAGTTTACATCCAGAACTACACCTGCAGGGGAAGTGACAGCAGGGTGCAGGAAGCCAGGTGAGAGCCCCTGGCACCAAAGCCAAGGGGTGCTGCTGCTGCTAAATGTGTCTCGGGTTTCACTCCGTTTGAATCTGAAGCTGAGAGTGGGGTTAGTTTGGATATTGAGATGAAATTCTTCCCCCATGAGGGTGGTGAGGCACTGGGACAGATTGCCCAGAGAAGCTATGGACAGATGCCCCATCCCTAGAAGGCCATCTTAGATGGGGATCTAAACAACCTGGTATAGTGAAAGCTGTCCCTACCCATAGCAGAGGGTGGAATGAGTTGATCTTTGATGTCCCTTTGCAACACAAACCATTCTAGGATTCTGTGAAATGCTGCTTTTTCTGTGAAGGCCATAAATCTCTTTTCCAGTGAGCAGCAGTTTCCCTTGGGAAATGTGGCACCCAGCTGAATAATACTTCTTTTCCTTTCTCTTTACTCCTACACTATTGTTTCCCTGAGCTGCTGCTCTGTGTGGGAATTCACCCCCAGAGCTGAGCTCATGGTGAGCAGCCTGAGCTGTCCTGTGTGGCAGAGCAGAGCTTGTCATCAGGAAAAGCTCCACCACACAGGCAGGACTGCCAGTGCTTCCCATTGGAGCTCTATCACATCCATCAGATGCCCAGTTTTGACTTTTCCAAGGGCACATTCCTCATGCTGCAAAGAAACAACTGGAGAAGTTGCTCTCTTCTCATTTCTTTCGGGTTTCCCAGTTATTTGAGGCGAGATGATGAGTTATTGGGTTATCCTGGAAATAACTGCTGCCCCATGAGCAGGCCAGGAAGGGCCAAACAATGCAAGCATCCTGTCCATCCGTTCCCTTTCTGCCTCACCAGCAAGCAGGGCGGATAACGGAGGTTTTATAACCCAGAGAGAGTTGGGGGTTGTGAGTTCCTCTGGTCTGCCACCCTCAGATGCCACAGGCATGTCACCATATTACAGGGACAGTTATAATATTGAGGATTATACTGGCTGGTTCTGAGCACCTGCTTTGTTTTGCAGGAAATCCTTCTTCTCTGGGCACGCGTCCTTCTCCCTGTACACCATGCTGTATTTGGTGGTAAGTGACCTCACTGAGCTGATTGATCCCCTGTCCCCCTGTCCCACATTCTGTGACAGTAATGGCAGGATGAGCCTTGGACATGGGAAGTTGGTTGAAAAAGAAGAGTCTGGAGCTGTTGGTGGGAAGATCCACCCTCAGCTGCTGCTGTGGTGTTATTTAGGACAGAGACTCCTGGGATGATAGCTGAGCTGTGTGTGCAGATTTGGAATGTGGCCAAGGTGGCAATTAAATCCAAATCCTACTAAATTTGTGGACGACCTGTGCAATTTTGTTTGCCCCACATTGTGGTTTCCTCTGAGGAGAGTTTGGGGCGAGCCAAAACGTTTCCTGGATGGAGAGGGGGAGGATGTGCTGCCGTGGCCATGTCAGGAGGTGATGCCTGGTTCTGAAATGTGCCAGAGGAGCAGGTGGAGCAGCCTCTGCCCGCCTGGTTCCGGAGGGGAGGGCTGGGACTCGTTTTCCTTTGTCAGTGAGAAATGGCTCTGCCCTTCCTGCGCCGGGGCTGGGGCCGGGGTGGCTGCCAAGGTGCTTCCTGCCGGGACTGCGGGAGGCAGAGCTGCCCACAGGGGCTGGACACACACACACACCCTTCTAGGGGGGGCTCAGAGGGGTTTGTGTCTGCTTTTCCTTTTTTGTATGTTATTTATTTCATTTTTAAAAATCAAGTTTTGGGTTGCTTTTAAGATTTGTGCTCGTCCTCCATCCCTGGTAATCTCAGGCTTGCAGCACAGCCCTGATAAAAACATGAAACATGAGCTTTTATCTCTGAGCAGTGCTCTCCCCATCCCTTACCCTCTGGAAAGATAAGTGACCACTGCTCCCTCCTGCCTTTTCAGCCTTGGATCCCCCCTTTCCCTGTGAGCAACTCCAATAACTGAATGACTGAGCTTTCCAGGCAGTTGTGGGCGGCATATTAAATTCTTTCTTTGTTTTCCCTCTTATTTTGTTCTTGGAAAACTTTTGAATTTCTTCAGCAAGCGTTTTGGCCATTTCCTCCCAGCTGTATTGCAATGAAGAGCTGCCTTGGTGATGCTTCACAGGAGGCTCAGCCCATCGTAAAACTTTCTGAGCTGAGTTTGGACTGCTCACACGGGCAGTCATTTATTTCTGGGGAAGTCTGTGGGCAGTCAGAAAAGTCAGCCCTGAGGTATTTTCAAGCTCAGTGTCTGGGAACAGCAAGGAGTGCCAGTCCCTATTAAGATGGTGATGGTTTCTCTACCAGGGCTTGACCCATTTTCTGCAGGTTGCTGGGCAAGCTTTCTTTATTTGTGTGTTTTTATGAAAATCCAGCTTTTGTGGAGCAGGTGAGAAACAAATGGGAATACCGAGCTTGGGGGGGCTGGTGGCAGAGACCCCAGAACTGCAGAGTGGGTTCCAAGTTCCCACAGGATGCACAGAAAACCTGTGTGGCTCATTTTCCTTTGGTGCTCTGCACCAATGACCACTGCCTGATGTTCTTTCAAGCTTTGTAACAGGCTTTAGAAGTGGTGTTTAGGTCCTGTGTGATGCTTCAGAGCACAGAGATGCCTCTGGTCCCTCTGTGCTGCCCTTCCCTGTCCCCATATGGGAGCACTTGAGCTGTCAGCACTCACCAGACTTTGCCCCACACCTCCTGACACAGGACAACCAGCTGCTCCAATTATCCCTCTCTATGGAGGGGAAAATCCCTTTAAAATTATTTTATTTTTACTTCTTACCTTGTCCCAAAACAGTGACATGCCTGGCAGCAGACTCTGTCTGACCTGCTATCTGATTGCCTTGTGCCATAAGAAGTCAGGAAAAATTGCATCAAGTATTTGGTGATAAATCGAAGGAAGAAAAAGGCAACTTGAGCAATAATTCTGTGATTCCAGCTTGTCTATCAGCACCCTGCTCTCCATCACTCCAGCTCCCTAGTGACTGCCAGAGCCTGACAGAAAAATCTCGTAAAAAAAAGGGAGGCAGAAAATCTGACACATTGGAGAGGCTGATAATAATCAAAAAATAATTACAAGAAAAAAAGATATTATAGTAAGCCAGAGGGATTTTATTTGATGCAAGATAAGCCCCACTGTCTTGCTCACCTCAATGAGTGCGTTGGGGTTTTGAAAGCCTGGTTAGAAATGTGGCATCCACCACACCAGTGCCTGCAGGAGGTGTGTTTGATGCATTTAATCAGGGAATCATCCCAATCAAGACAAAACAGGTGCTCCCCTGTTCCTAGGAAGTGAGGGCTGTGCTGCAGCAGGTTGCTGCCTACACTTTGGATGCCAGGAGTGTGCCAGGAGCTTCTGCAGAGTGGGGGATCTGTGGGGCTGAGTGTGTCCTGCAGAGCCCTGGCAGATCAGCCGTGTCCCGAGCGTGTTCCTGATTGAACAATACTTCATATTTCATGGATAAGTCACTTCCCGTCTTTCCTGGCGTCCCTTGGCTTCACTCTGGGAGCCCATTCTGAATTAAGATGTTTTCATGTTTGCTTCACCTGGTGGAGGCGGGTGCCAGAAGATTCCAGTCAGTCTATTAAAAGATCCATGGGTTCCCACGCACCCCAAAGGGCTCTGCCTGCAGCCTGGGGCTGGATTTGTCCAGATATTTGGTGAATAGTGGATGAGTGACCACAGCTTCCCCATTTCCAGCAGAGCCCTGTGTTGTCCATGGGCTCCTGGTAGGAAAACACTGATGGATGCCAAGCCTTGGAGGGCTTTGAGGGAAAAGCCCCAGGGAAAGGCACTTGCAACACAATAAAATCCCCTGGGATTTAGTTCCAAAAGCTGACACTTCAGGGCTAAGTTTCTCCCAGCCTTCTTGTCACCAGGAATACTCAATTAACATCAGGCCTTTGTATAAAAAATTTTAAAGGGGAAATAACTCTTGGGTAATCCTCTTTGTCCTAATTTTCCTTGCTTTGTTACTCCTTGGCTGAGCGAGCTGTAATACGTATTTATAGCAGGCTGAGGAAAGAGGAGGTATGGAAAGAGCTTATTCCATGCAACCCTCTGGAGCTGACCCCACACCTCTTTGTTTTGTTCCTGTGGATGTGGGGGAGCCTTTGCAAGGAGCAATAGATGCTTCCCACTCCCCTTGAGCATGTGAGACAATAATGCTGATTTATTCATGGCATGAAGTTGCCTGAAATCACACAAAGGGAAAAGCTAAATTTAAATATCAGAAAAGCTGAATTAATATCCCTCAGCAAGGTTGGCTGATTCTGGATAAAAGGCAAGCAAATCTTCTGTATTTAATATGTGTCAGTGGGCGAGCAGAAGACTTCAGAATGGGCTGTGGTGTGTTCTAGTGATGTAAATGGAAAATGAGAGATGGTGGTGGGTTTATGTGTCAGGGGGAGTGTGAGGCTTCTCCCTGGAGCTCCTTGCTGAAGGGTGGAGAAGGTGCCCTGGTAGAGCTGAGCAGTGATGTGCTTTTGTGAGGGAACCTCTGTGGTGGTTGGAGTTGAGTTTAGTGGTGTCCTAAGGAAGAGAGTAAAATGGAATTACATCAGAGGCCAGGGCTGAGCTGTGAGCTGAGCTGCTGAGTTGCTGGGGCTATTTCTGATGTGAGGGTGCTGTGCACTCAGCAAAGGCAGGGAAGAGGCAAACAGCACTTGCTGAGAGGTCCTTGCCCATCTCCTGTCCTTCCTTTCTGGCCAACTTGGTGCTAAAAACCAAATTCTGCATTCCCCAGCCTCCAGCTGGCTTTGTCCAACCAGGGCAGTGCATCACACTGGGATGAGTTTGGGCTGGAGAGGTTTGTAGCACTTTGGGTACTACTCTGCTTGCAGATGGGGCTGGAGAAGGAGGTCACTTGGGGTCAGGCAGCCAGGAACAAGCCCAGCTGTTTCCCAGAAGGAAACTTTAGGTGTGACTAAGGGCTGCGGTTGGTGGAGTCCAGCCCTGCGGTGGGGGAGAGTGTGAAGGGTTTGGGATTTCTGGAGAGCAGAAAGTCCCAAGGAGGGAGGCTGGAGGTGATGCTCTGAGCCTGTGTCCCCTGCCAGCTCCTCCTGGGTTTGCTCAGACACTGTGTGTGGCTGTGGGCTGTCCCCACCAGCCCTGTGGAAGTCCCCTGGCACAGGGAGAGTGATGGGACGTCCCTCCAGCCATCTGCTTTGTGGTCACTCAGCCAGTGCCAGGAGACGGCGGATGGGAACTCCAAACAACTCCCACTCTGTGTGATCCCGTTTCACCCACCCTTGCTCCTGTTGGTGCTCCTGGTTTTTGCTGCCCTGTGATGATCTGTGGTGGAAATAACCCTGGTTGTGGTCTTGCTCTTCCACCCCCTCCTGTGAAGGGCTCCATTCCAGCTCCACATTCCCACCCAAATCTGTCAGTCTGTAGCAGGCAGCATTTCAGTTTTGCTCCCAGGAGCAAAAAAATAAAAACCAAACACCAAAACAACATAAACACCTTCATAAGCAGATTTTCAGATAAATTTCCAGGAACTTCCCATTTCTTGGTAATAGCACTAATTCCTGCTTTAGGGAAATTCTGATCCTTTCAGGCCCTTAATTCTACTTTCACTTTTTCACCTTGTCTTATTAACTGGGGTTCTCTTTCATACTGAGGGCAGAGACAAAGTTTGGAGCACTCCAAGTCATACCTTGAAAATATTTAGGGATTCCTGGTGTTCGAGAGCAGCTTTTGTAACACTGCATGTTCATAAAATGCCTGTGGAGTATGAGGAGCGCTGTCATCCTCTCTTTTTGTCCTCATGAATGGGGAATAAAGAGCAATTTTTCCATGGCCTTTATTGTAGCAGTAAAAGGAACTCAGCTGAGTGGTGCAGTGTCTGTTCAGGTGGGTTTCAGTCCTCCAAGACACACAGGTGTGGGTATGAGTTGGGTGCTGGGGACTTGGGGGACACTCAGCACACCCCATATGGTGCCACACTGCTTTTGACTCCTTTTCCAGGGCTAAAGGTTGCACATGAGGGACATAGTTCAGCCCCAGAAGTGCCTACTGTATTGTGTCTTCAAATTTGCTGTTGGCTTTTAAATTGCTAATTTTTAACTGATACTTTGCACCCTCACCTCTAGATGACTTTTTTAACCCAGGCTTGTGGGATAGGAAAATTTGAGAAGATGTCCAGACTGTGCAAAAGTAGCAAATATCAGATTATATAGCAGCAAATTTCCTTCTTAAGGGACTTGATGGGACAAAGACAAAAGATTAAAATAAGACATCAGGTTTCAAGTCTTCCTGGTAGAACTGAGAGTGTTGGTTTATAATGTATAATGCTTGGAGCTACTTTTGCTCTGCAGCAGCAGCAGCACACTGGAAGCTGAGTTTTGCATTGTCACCTGGGCTGAGCTGAGGCTCTTGAACATGAAAATAGAATCATGGAATGGTTGGGATGGAAGGGACCATGGTGTGGGGTGTGGGGTGTGCTCCATGGGGCTGTGGCTCTGTTCCCAGGCTCAGGCTGGTTTGCAGATACATTGCCCAGAATCACCATGTGCATTAGCCAGCACTGAGCTGTTCTGGTGCTGCTCCCTTCCATGTTAATTGGCTAACAGTCTGGATAATTTGGAGCATCTGCTCTATTCACACTATGCAATGTTTCATTTCTTCTGAAGAGCCCAGTGTGTGTTCTTTCTGAAAAGGGGTAGATACAGCGTTTATGCAACAGCCAAACATACCAAATTGGCCAAAATTATGCTTCCCCCTTATCGGGGGGGAATTATCCCCCCTTCCCAATTCGTTCTGCTTTTACAGGTCATTTTATGCTTTTATGTTGTCAGTAAGTTACTTGTGGTCTCAGGGAACCCAATGACAGCTCCATTCTCTTTCATACCAAGGCAGTGCAAACTGCTCTGGGTGTGTAAAAGGGATCATAAACGGGGAGTAAACCCCTTTTGCAGCCCTCTGATGTAGCAGAGCCCCTTGAAGGACTCTGGGTCTGACTCCAGTGTTTCCTTTAGGATCAGGCAGGGCTGAGCCATGGGGCTGGGCTTCAGGAGCTGAGCAGCTTTGGCCACTTTCACACCCTTTGAGCTTCTCTGCTCCCCGAGCCTGGAGGCTGCTCCCTCCCTTCCCACAGCCTTCCTGAAGCCCTGCGCTCATCCAGGGCAGGAGTTGCTGCTTTCCTGCCCTCTCTTCCCTCCCAGTTTCCCGTTTCCCACAGGAACCGGCCGTGCCCGGCGGCCGGAGCGGAAACGCGCCCGAGATAGTCACGGCAGGGCTGCAGTGTCTGCTTGACATCACCCCAACCGAGTCGTTCTGGGCTGAGCCAGGACTTTGCTTGTCATTCCCACCCAGGGAGGGAATTCCCAGGCCTTGCAGTGGGGCAGCTGCTCTCTGTTTCCCTGAAAACCCTCGGGGCTCGGGCTGGGAAACACAATGGGAGTGTTGGAGGGCGGCATTGTGCACATTGCCGATGGTTGTGGCCGTGTCTGGGGGTTCTTGGGATGACTCTGAAAGTTTAGCATGCTGCATTGGCTCTTCTTTTCCCTCTGAGGGATGGTATGAGTCCTAAATACCCCAGATTTGGGACCTTGCTCTTGTTGTGCATTAATAAAGCTGGGGAAGAATTTCTTTACTCGGATGCAGTGTTGTCTGGAGGCTGAAGCAGAGCTGGGGTGCAGGGGGTCCCAATCCCCATGTCTTGGCTCACTCAGAAACTCACTCATCCACCTCTCTCCTCATCCCCTCCATGAGTTGAAAATCCAAAACATCTTTGGACACTCCTGGGCCTGTATGAATGAGCCCAGGGGGATTTGTACCCCAACATCTCCCCGCTCTCCTTGACCCCTGAAGCCTCCCTTAATTGCTTTATTAATCATTTGTTGAATGCATTGGAGAAAACAAGGCATCATTATCAGCACTATTATTATGATGACTAATACGTATAGACTCATTCTTAAAAAATTCTTTTACCCATGAAGTTAAATTCCATCTCTCCAATTCATCTATCCAAATCCCGTTATCAATTCCAATTTTGACACACCCTCCTCAAGTTGCTGTATGCTCTTATGGATGGATTCTGAGTAATTAGATAAATTCATACCACACATCCCTTCAAAATCCAGAGGCCACACAGGTGCAAGGAGCATCCTTCCTTTTTGTCAACTCCCCTTCCCTGAGCCACAGTGGATGCCCCACAGCCACCTCCACAGAGCAGCTGCATTTTGGGCGAATTTGGGCAAATTAACACAACCTTTTTTTTTTTGTTTCTTTCCCTCTTTCCCCACAGTTTTATCTGCAGGCCAGATTCACGTGGAAGGGAGCCCGTCTGCTGCGTCCCCTGCTGCAGTTCACCCTGATCATGATGGCCTTTTACACCGGGCTGTCCCGCGTGTCCGACCACAAGC
This sequence comes from Sterrhoptilus dennistouni, assembly GCA_013397095.1. Classification (NCBI taxonomy): domain Eukaryota; kingdom Metazoa; phylum Chordata; class Aves; order Passeriformes; family Zosteropidae; genus Sterrhoptilus; species Sterrhoptilus dennistouni. Next base: position 63,319 of record VWZU01006297.1, read on the forward strand.
ACCACCCCACCGACGTGCTGGCAGGCTTTGCACAGGGAGCCCTGGTGGCTTACTGCGTGGTGAGTGTGGAAAAAAATGGGCTGGGGAAGGTGCTGGGGAGCTCCTGTGGGAATAGCAGGGCCTTTGCAACCCAGCAGTTCAGCTCAGATTCCCTGTTCCAGCTGGGGATGTGCTGGGAGGCGCTGTGCTCCAAAGGTTTGGTCCAGGCAGCTTGGGGCACTGGAAAGGTGTTCAGTCATGGAGGGTATTTCCCTCTCCACCAGCAGCTTTGGCTTCTCTAGCTGTTATAGTTAGCAATGTTTTCCTCCAGGAGCTGAGCAGAGAGTCTGGGGTGCTTAGGATTATGGCTCTTTCACACACAATCCGTCCAAAAAACCAGTGTCATCCTGATGAGGGGAGGCTGTCTGATGGCTGGTGGATTTTTCACGGAGCAAAAGGGCCCGTGAGAAAGTGGCCAACAAAAGCTGTGCCTGCTTCTCTTCAGCTCCTGGGCTGCTTCTTGTGCCATTTGCTCTCCAAAGGGTGAGCTGATTACACAGCCCTGTAACTCCAAGTGACAGATGAAAATGTTTTAAGTTGGCAGGATGGGGAGCACCAGGTCAGGAGCTGGTGGCTGTGGTGCTTTCTGTGTCTGTGTGAACTCCTGAAAGCAAGATTTTTACAGCTCACCACTTTTTATGGGGATTTTTTGGTGGGGTTTTTTTTTTGTGGTTTTTTTGACTGTTCTAAAAGTAAATCAGCCTTGGGAACAAGGAGTTAAGTTCACCAACACTACATTTTGCAGTGAGAGAAAATAGGTTATTTATGTACTTCCCACTCGTTGATAATATTCCAAAGCCAAAACAAAAATGTCATTGTAGGGAAGCTTTTATGGAGTATTATTAACTCTGTGAGCAGTAGCTCTTGGGTTTTGCCACTTCCTGGTGCCCATGTCCCAGGCAGGGCTGGCAGATCCCAGGGGATAGGTGGGAGAAATGTGTGTCTTCATGCTGGGAAGTGGGATTACAGCCATGGGGAAGGGGAGTGGGGACCAGGCAGTGCATCCCTGGATCCCAGCAGCGGTTCAGAAGGACAATAGTTCTCCGGATGCTTGGGATGGGTGTCCGGATGCTTCCTGGCTGGGACCAGCAGCAGGCCTGGCTGTCCCCTCCCAGCCCTCAGGCAGCTGGAAGCTGTGCTGGGAAGGGGAGGCTGTGGCAGGGATGGGATAGTTTTCCTGTGCCATAGGAAGCAGCTGCCTGGAGTTTCCCAGGCAGGCTCAGGTTTGCCTGCGAGCCTGGGGCAGGCTGAGCCGCTGTCCCAGCCCGCTGATGGAAGGGGAACTCCAAATGCTTTGCAGGAATGGCTCAGTAACCTGGAACATCTCAGAACTCAGGGAGGGTTTGAACCCAGGCCATGTGCCGTTCCATCAGCCTGCAGAGAACCACAAGTGTGCTGTTTTCCAGAACCTGGCTTTGCTGGTGGGAGTCCTTTGCTTAGTAGGGCCTGGCAGACTTTCCTCTCTTTTGGGAGGTGGCAGCAAGGGACAAGAGGAACAGTCATGCCAAAACACCCTAGAGTTTGCACTGAAGGAGCAGTTTAGCAGCTTTTTGCTGAAATTCCTGGTGTGTCTTGAGGGTTCTTGTCCAGCTCTCTCTGCTCTGAAACAGAGGGAGGGACCTGAAAACTCATCACCTCCAATCCTGGGTGCTCCCAGCCACCCCTTCCCCCAGCAAAGCCTTCAGGGTCCACCCTGGTGATGGTCAAGCGCTGAAAAAACACCACAGTTATCAAGCCATAATTTTCAGTAGAAACCAATTGTGGATTTCATCTCCAAAGGCTGCCCGAGCTTAAACCCAGGTCATGCTGCAGCAGACACGTTTGTCTTCCAGTGCCTGAAATAACAAGCAGGAGACATTAATGTCAAGCACTTCCAGCTGATGAAACACTCAGACTTGGACCCAGGGTGAAACACAATGAGAATTTCTCAAATAGAAATAGTTTCTATGAGCCTTGTATGCAGCTTGCTGTGTGTTGTGTGGTTTATGTCTCATCTGAGGGAGAGGGAGAAGGGGAGATGTCAGAAGGACACGCTCCCAGTGTTGCTCTGGTTAGCTCAGAGGAGTTGTTTTAACCTCCCTCTGTATATGATTAAAAATTGCCTCACACAGGATGAAAAGTAATAGGAATTGTTAAGTGGGAATGTGAGATATTGGCTTAAAATGCTCTCAGTCTTCTCCCATCAAGTTTTCTTTATGGGTGGAGAGCACCTTCTACAGGAAATGGAGCTAATCCAAGTGAAAAACTTAGCACGTTTATTAGTCCTTTTTTGTGTTAAACAGTTCAAGCATTAGGAGGATTTAACACACTTTTAACCCCCAAAGATCACGTTTCATGATTCCTATAAATGTTTATATAACCTCCAGCCATGTTAAAGTGAAATACAGTTTGAAAAGAAATGAAACCTCTTAACCGGTCTCTGAATGAAACCCTGAAAAGCAGCACAGTAAAAGCAAAAACACCCAGGATGACTCTCCACCATAACTCATTCCTGTCAAAAATAAGGACCAGACTCAAAGCAATCCCCAGATGCTTCTTGCACTCAGCGATCTCCTCCCATAAATTGATTTGTCATGGCTATCTCAGTGCAGAGGTTGGACACCTTTTTGATTGAATCCAGCTCTCAGAGGTGGGCAAAGGAGTGAGATGGCACCAGAAATGCACCAAACCAGACAAATGGGGGTAACGCTTATTAACAACCCAAGAGAAAACCAGTGCCAGATCAGTTCAACATGGTTTTACACTGGGATGCTGCAGCAAGGGGCCAGACTCCAGCTTGTGACCCTCAGGAGCATCAGCTGGATCCTGTTATTTACCCAAACATACAAATGGTGCCAATTGGATGCCCTGTAAACAACTTCATCACCTCTGTTATACAACCAAACAGCCAGACACCAGCACATACATCAAGAAAAGAACTGTTTTATACATCAGCCCCTTCTCTGCTTTTCCACAAAGCAGCACCAGCTCAGCTTCCTTCATCCCTGGTTACAATTGTAGGAGTAAATTGCTGCTTAGAGCAGCTTTGCTGCCTGTCCAGCTTGAGTCTTATCTGCTGTGCTGATAGGGGCTTGAAAAAGTTATTTCCAAGGACAACTTGACCTGCTGTACAAGGCTCTGGGGTAGTTAGAAAATGTGGAGATACAGGTAGGCCAAACCTTTGCTTTCTCCCCATGTTACCCAGCCTGGAAGTTGTAATCTAACATTATTTCTTTAAGCACCTTGGAATCATTTTTCCACCTTATTTATCTGGGTACTTAAATGTTGTATTAGAGTAGTGTCGGAGAAAAAACAAATGCACTGCTGATTCCTACAGCCATGTGCTGCTCCTCCTGGGAATTCAGCTCAGCAAACCCATGGCTTTAGTCCAGATTATTGGGGTTTAAGGATTTCTGAGATGAGAAATGATTGGGCTGGCAAAGGCAGTTGGTGTCAGGATGGAAGTTTGGGGCTGTGGCGCCAGGTGACAAAATGATGAATCCTTGCCACTTCTTGCTCCATCCAGAGGATCTGTACTGTCTGATTCTTTTCTCTTCTGGCACGGGGCTGAGGTTTGGCAAGGGTGAAAGTGCCCCGGTCCTGGAGGACTGATAAGCTTCGTGCTGCCGCTGCCAAAGGAGGATGTGGAAGTTTCCTCCCAGCACTTTGTTTCTTATTGTGTTGCTACCTTCCGAAATTGCCAGGCTCTGGCTTTTTCACATCCGGGAGAGGGGTTACATCACGGGATATTTAGGAAGAAGGAATCAGGAATAGCTCCTCCTCTCCTTAGCCTTTGGCTTCCACCAACTCTATCCTGGTGCCTTGGTGGGGGGTGAGGAGCATCGTTCACCACTGACTCACTGCTGATAGCTTTTAACACAGCTTTGACTTGAAAGCTTTTAATTGCCTACCTGATGTCTGGCTGAACGAATTGTTTCACACCAGCTCCATCCCTGAAACCACTCAGGATGAGTCAGGCCAGCCCTTTGGAGACCTTTGTTATTTTATTGGAGTGCAGGCCGTGGATCTGTTTCCTGGCTTTTCAGCCGGTTCAGCAGAGGTCTGGGTGTTGCACTCGGTGATTACACAGTGAGAAATTAAGTTGTTCTCTCATGTTTTTACAGTTTTGTGAGGTTTGAGCCTTTTGCTGTGCTGCACAGAAAGGTGGTAGCAGGCGCTCGGGATTTCTCAGCTGTTGGGGGCAGGCATTCAAAAAGTGCTATTTTTGCAGCTTAAAGATGTGTATATATCCTGTAAACCAACTTTTTGAACAAAGCATCTCCCACTGTGACTAAGTTTGCCTTTTCCACTTATTCCTGCAGGTGTTTTACGTCTCAGATCTCTTCAAGCCCAAGACAAAGACTTGCCTGCCTCCACCTCCCATCCGGAAGGAGATCCTTTCACCTGTGGACATCATTGAGAGGAATAACCATCACAACATGGTGTAGAACTTCGAGGAATCAGATGGGTGTTGTATTTTAAACTCTTTTTTTTTTTTTTTTGCGAAAAAAAAAGTGACTGCTGACAGCAACTACCTGCTGCTCTCAAATCTCATCAGACAGTAGAATGTAGGGAGAGACTTTCTTGCCCGACCAGTAAAGTCTTACTCTGTGGTCTTTTCAACTTGCGACATTTGGATGAAAGGGGTGGTGGTGGTCAACTAAGGCAAAGCGACAATGAGAAAGGAAAGGAAAAAACCCCACACGACACAAAAAGCTGAACAAACAAAGAGAGGTGCCGGAGTTCTGGATGTGCAATTGGTTTGAGTGTTCATGTTGTAGTGAACGCCAAATTGTTCCTAGCCCAGTGAACACTAAGGGATTTTTTGGAAAGCTGGCCATCCTAGATTTTTTTTTTTTCCGACTACGAAGATTTCGAAGCCCGCGAGGAAAAAAAAAAAACCAACTCACGACTAAACTCTATAGCACTATGTATGAGCAACAGCACTGAGTCAAGATCTGGGATTGGTTTGTAAGAGTTGCTTTTTTTTTTCTTTTTGATCCTAGTTTATTTTTGCCTCCTCTCTTCCATACTGTGACTTAATTTAGAAGAAGCTTGCCCAGTCCAAGATCTCCGAAGGGTCTCTGTTCTCTCTGCTCACAGTACACGCCTTTGATGAGCGGCCCCGAGACGCGCAGTGAGGCTGGAGAGCTCCTTCCTCCGTGCAGAGAAGCCACATTTCTTCCTTCCCGCTCGCTCCCTGGCCCAGGGCTCATCCCACCTGAGCCCCAGAGCATCCTCCACTTCCCAGCCATCCCCTTTTCTCCCCTCCAGAAATAACCCCGGCAGGTTTTGTGTGCGGCGGTTTGCGCCAGGGGAGCGGCGTCTCTGCCGAAGACTCGTTCGCACTACGACCCCGGGGCTGAGTCCCGGGGAAACTTTTATTTCTGCAGTTTTGGGACGGGCTGCTGGGCGGCACGTCCCGGCCTGGGTGTCAGTCGGTTTGTGCATCCCCTCCTCTTCCTCCTCTTCCTCCTCCCTGGGGCACCCCGGGGTGCGCCATGGCAGTATCAGGTCCTGTGCTTCGCTGGGTGACTCCGGTGGGAAATCAGCTGTGCCTCTCTGGGGCATGATGATAAAATTTTTTGGGGTTTTTTTTGCCCAGAAGCCACAGGTGCTTGGTTTGCAGCCCCTCCCACGAAGCGCGTTTGCAAAGGGATCCCGCAGAACACGCAGAACGGCCATTTGCACATCCTTCTCACAGAATCCGTCCTATCATTTCAACTTATAGCAAGCTATGTTGTTTTGGTTTTTTTTATATATATTATAAATATTATA
>VWZU01006301.1:0-16494 GCA_013397095.1 Sterrhoptilus dennistouni
GGGGTTCGCGCTCATGGGGAGCAACCCCCACAGGGGGCAGGGGATGGACACTGCCCCGCACCAGCACTGCGCGGGAGCGGGAAGGGGCTGCGTGGCGCCTGCGGGGAAGGAGAGGGGGCATGCGGCGCTTGCTCAGTGCTGCAGCCGCAGCAGCGGGGGAAGGACGAGTGCCCCGCGCTGCTGCCAAAACAAGGTGCTTGTGGCTCCGCCGCGCAGGCGCTGCCAGGCAATGTGAACGGAACTCTGGGCTTACTATGGGGTAAAGGCAGGTGGGATAAACTTTTTTGTGCAGCGTGGCCAGTGCTGCAGCAGAGTTCCTGAGCTGTTTGGATTCTGTTCAGGCAGGATGGGGTTGGGATTTGCAGGAAGCCAGGGCTGGCGGGTTTTTTTGCCGCTTTCCAAAGAATACCGGCCCCGGGGAAAAGGGGTTTGGAACGGGGGAAGGAGAGGTCGAACATGAACAGGGGAAAATGCAGTTTTGCTCTTCCTTTAATTCCCCACCGCATGAAAGCGTGTTGTGAATCTGCTGCGGCCAAAGCAAAAATTTTTTTGTTTTGTTGCCAGCGTGCACCACTTCCGTGAATCTGTCACAGACAGTGTTCCAAAAACAGACGCTGTGTACCAGTTCAGAAGTCGTGTGGGGGAAGTGAAGGAAGAGCAGCTTAACAAATTTTTTTACCTCGCTTTTCAGAAACTCAACGTTCCCGTCGGCTAGAACACCTAAAAGCTTGTAGTAAAAACCTCTTTCAGTGGTAGAAAGTTTAGCGCCCATGTTAAATCTGCCGCTTCACAGCACAGCCAAAAAACCGAAAATTCCGAACAAAAACCAAGCGCCCCAGACACACTTAAAACCGGAGTGAGTTCCCAAGAGCCCGCACCCCCAGGGTGCCGTGCACGAACAAAAGAGGAGTCGGCAACAAAAGCCAAAACCCTGACCACTTGTCAGGCGGGTCCCGACTTGCAAAAACTAAAGGCATAATAAAAAACCAAAGTAAATAAAAGCCGCAACCGGGAAAATTGCCAGGGGAGGGCAAAAGGCACACCTGCCCCGGGACCGCGCGGTCTGAGGCCGGCTTGAAAAGTGAGCTGGCCTCTCCCCAAGTGAGACTTAAAGTCTCTAGGCTGAGTGTATGTCCTCCGTCAGGAGCCGCCCAACACTCACCAATCCGGTGTGGGGTCCAGGAAAAATCGGCTCAGCTGCTAATTCCTGCTGGAAGAAGGTTCTTCAGCGCACTTAAGAATTGTCTTCTCCTTCCTGCTAGCAGTTCACCCTCAAGCCGAGGGCTGTGCCACTAGCAGGTGCGTGATGTGCCAAGGGTCTTCTGCAGTTCCAAGTGGAATACTTCCAAAAGGACCAGAAGTCCATGTCACGGGGTCCGGGGTTCTTCTCAGGCCAGCCGTGTCGGCCCCCACGCTGTCACTTCACTCTAACAGGTGTTGACACACTCAGCAATGGCGTGCTGATCTTTAAAGGCAAGCCCCACACTGGGATGCCAGCCTGTAGATCTTCAAAGGCAAGCCTCATGAGTGGGCACCAGCATGAAGAGGTGTCATGTCTCTGCCTCGGCCAGCCCTGACACCTCAACAGTAAAGGGCACGGCTTGGTAGCAGGATGAACCTCACTGATCCCTGTGAGTTCTTGCTTGCCCGAAAGAGTGAAGCAATGACAGCAGGAAACGGAGGCTGTTCAGGGTTAACTGCTGGCTTTATTCATCAGGGTATCTGCCCCAGCAGACACCCCTCAGCAGAAGCAGCGGAGAGGAAAAGCGAGGGAAAAAAGCGGGAAACCCCCCCAATGTAACACTTTTTATCAGGGGAAGGAACTCAGGGATGGGTTTAACTGGGGACAAATCAGGGACCAAGGGGGTATGGCTCTCCAGGTAAATGACATACATTGTAACAAATCAATAACTCAGGTGGGGAGACAGCTGAAGTCTTTTCCAATCACTTGGGGTCCTTACTGGAACTTTCCAGACTTTTGGGAGAGACCCCAAAGTGACAGACAAGAGCCAGGGGCTGTATAACTTATGATTGACATAACACTGGGGTTGGGGTAAAACCAAAAAGGGTGGAACATGGGTGGCATGGGGCAAACCATTACAGCTTATAAAAAGGAATATAAAACAAGGAACAAATACATACATAAAACTGATAAAACAAAAAACACACCACTACAATTAGCTATGAATAAGAAATGATGCCTCCTGTGTCTCATTAGCAAGTGTAAATAGTGGATGAAAAGGAATTAATAAGATTATTTTAGCTATGCTCCAAAATAATGAGGAGAGCAGGCTATCAAGGTGAGAATAGTACTTCCAAGGTTTTGCCCTTGTGAAAAATGAGGTTCAGTTTCTTGTTAAAATTTATAAAAAATAATTTAATTAAAAATAAGAGAATTAGGAAACAGAAAGCAAAGGAATCTCAGCCCGGTGACTTGGCATTCTGCCAAGAGCACACCTTACCTTTTCAGAGCATTCCTTTAAACGGATCAGCATGTGACATACTCAAAAGACCCTAACGCATTATTCAAACATTCCTTTGAATTCAGATGCCCTCGTAGTTTCAAACCCCCCCCCAACCTGCCTCCATTTTACTAATTTAACATTTTATTACTCCTTGTAGATAAATTTCTTGGTGGCACCTCTTGGTCATCTCATATCCCATTCTCTGAAAACAGAAGGATCAATAAATTCTTCCTTTGGAGCCTTAGGGTGGTCTGTCCCCATTATCTTCATCCAGATAATTCAGGAATGTGGGAGGATTTTCTCTATCCTCTGGTTCAGCTGGTTCCGATGTTACAATAAACAGTCTTTAAAATTATGCTATAGCCTAAGAAATATATATATATTCATCACACTACTTATTTATAAGTGTCATTAATAGCAGAAATTATTAATAGAAGGAAACTATATTAATACAGTAATACCTTCCCACATTACACATATAGCATTCATTTTAATAATTGCGAAAAGACTTTATAATATGCATTTATAATACCCTGGTCTTTATCCCCTGGACTGTCAGAGGTTTGTCCACATCTGAGGCATGAAACAAACACCTTTTAGGATATTACTTTGATTTAAATATAATGTGTTGGTAGGGGTTAATCAAAACTTTCTATTCCTTTGTGGTGTTCTTATATTGTAGGAAATCTGAAAATAAACCTGAGACTGACTTGTATTTGGTCTGGCATTAACAAAATTTTGAAATATGCATTCATAAATGCTTATACTTTAATGAAAGGGTTTTCTTTAGAGACAAAAGTGATTTTTCATGTCATGGTGACAATGATCTGTTTGTCAGTCTGACCAGGCTGTTTTCCATAGTTCCTTAGTTCCTTGGTTGCCACTTGTAGCTTTTTGTTCAATTTTGGCATGTTGGTTCTGGAGTGTTATCTTAGGGGCCTACTTGTGCCATCATCTAGTTAATGTATAATCATGTATAATGTACATTGTTACTTTCATACCTATGGCCATCATAGGTATTTGCTGTCAGTCTTTTCTGCCTAAGCAGAAGGAATCCAAATTTCTTGCAGCCTGGAATGAAAAGAAGGCAAAGCAAGGCATCAAGTAATGGATTAAACTGGTTATTCAGCATTTTTTCCCTTTAATAAGGGGGAAAAAAATAGAGGTCCTTTCAAAACAACTATCCCTTCAATTTTGCAAAGCATTTATACCAGTGCTTAACTGTGTCTGAGGCTTTCCAATTTCCTTTTCAACTTTCCAGTATTGTGTGTAGAAGACCATGCTATTAGGAGCAGCATGTGACAGATATCTGTTATTTTGTGTGTCTTGGAGCCCTTTCAAGGGCTTCTGAAGATGCAAGGTGGGCATAAGTGGGTAAAAAGAAGGTAAATTTTTTGTAAATTCGAATATGTGAACATGTTGAATATGTGAAGCTGTTTCTTCTACTACATTCATCTGGTGATACTTTGCATGACACTGGGAACCTTAAAACAGCCCATTTCTACATGGTTATGAGATCTTTAGTTAGTTTCCAGCATGCTTGTCAAGATACCAAATGTCCATTTATATTTTATATATCTGGTGTATGTGTCCATACTTCAGAAAAAGGAAGCAGTTATCCCTGCAAAGATGCTAGCCTCAAACCAACCCTCTTACAATAGTTATGTGAGCATTAATGTGCAAAAATAAATAATTGCAGCTGAATTTAAAGCAGAACATTTGTCCAGAAGATTTCATAGATTTCATCAAGAATATCCTCAAAATGTATACTTTCATGAAAAATGCATTTAGTTAGACTTTTAGTTTAATTTGGCCTCTTTTATATTCATTAGGGTAATTTCCTTTTTTTTTTTTCTCTCTATTTGAAATACACTGTTTTCTGGAGGTGAAAGGCTGGCGGGGAGGACAACACCATTTCATTGCTACTATTGTCATTTTTTACTGATTTTTAGGTGATTATTTAATAGTTTCCACTAGAGATTGTGTTTTTGGCTATGTGGTGTCTTTCCTATGCTGTTTTGCCTTTGTCAGGAAAACTAATCCGTGATGTCAGAGGTTTATGTCCAAAAAGGAGACAGAGGAGTTCTGTAACTTTATTTGAATAAAGGGTGGGGCAATACCGGTAGGTCTCTCAAATTGTTAGAGGATGCAGCCTCCTTTTTATCCTAATTTCCCAGCCACATTTCACTCTCTCTTTCCCCATTAGCTGAGGAGCTTGAGAGGTACAGACTTCCCAAATCCAGACCCCCTTCTAATGTGCATCCCCCCACCTTCTTTTTCTTTGTGTCTTTGTTCTTTTTCTCTGAGTCCAGGAATTTAGCGTGGCCTTGGGTGAGTAACAGTCTCTGTCAATTAGTGGAATTCTTGTGGAATTTATGTTTTCCCCCATTGCTTCTTTCACATATCAATATCTGGCTTTATCTACCAGCAGATCCACAGTTTGTTTGTAAAGACACCTCCCTCTCATTCCTTTCACTTTTCATTTCATTTCTTTGGTCATGACTTACCTTTTGTGCAAATAAGTTTTCCTCACTGATTCAGTTGAAATGTCATTTTATATTTTGCTAAGTCACTACAAAATGCTTCTTCCTAAAAATTGAATATAAATATTGGATGACAATACATTTTATACTGCACAGTAATTGCTGAACGTTGTGGTTTGACATTGGCTAAATGCCAGGTACCCATGAAAGTAATTTGCTTACTTCTGCTACAGAGAAAACTTGCTGTGGTGTGGGTCATTTGTCCATGGGATGCAGTCTTTTAAGGCTAGGCTGCTCTGGTTTGGAAGCAAGGGCCTTTTTACTCTGTGCCTGGGAGCAGGGGCTTGCTCTATTTGTGTCTCCCACTGGATCACAGCTTTCTCTGGCATCCACCCGCTCCAGTATGAACACTTTTCTCATGGGCTGAGGATACTCTTGTTGAAATCTATGAAATGTTCTGGACAAAGCAGCTGATTTGAATGCAGCTGTCATCATTTCTTTCTGGACATTAATGCTCACATAATTATTGTAAGTGAATCTCTGCATCCCCCGTGGACTTCATGCAATACAGCACAATAGTTTGTTTCACCATAGTCCTCATTATGGCTTGCAGAAGAATTTTGGCTCTGATGCTTGAAGCACCTCCTCCCCCTCTTTCTTTTCTACTGACCTTGGTGCTGACATGTTGTTTTTCCCTCACATGTGCTCACTTCCTCTTCACATCAGTTAGCTTGACATTTGTACCTGGAAAGGTAATGGAGCAGTTTATACGAGGGTGCCATCATGTACCTCTTACAGGATGGCCAGGGTATCAGACTCAGCCAGCATGGGTTTAGGAGGGGTAGGTTGTATTTGACCAACCAACCTGGTCTCCTTTTATGACCAGGTGACCCACCTGGTGGATAAAGGAAAGGCTGTGGATGTTTTCTGTTTGGACTTCAGCAAAGCCTTCAACACTGTCTCCCACAGCACACTCCTGGAAAAGCTGGCAGCCCACGGCTTGGACAGGAGCACTCTTTGCTGGGTTAAGAACTGGCTGCATGGCCAGGCCTAGAGAGTGGTGGTGAACAGTGCTACATCCAGCTGCCAGCCAGGCACCAGTGATGTCCCTCAGGAGTCTGTGCTGGGGCCTGTTCTGTTCAATATTTTTTACTGATGACATGGTTGAGGTTATTGAGTTTATTATTAGTGAATTTGCAGATGACATTAAGCTGGGAGCATGTATCAATCTCTTGGAAGGTAGGAGGGCTCTGCAGAGAGACCTGGAACTATTGGATGGGTGGGCATAGGATGTTCGTTCCAATAGGATGAAGGTTAATGAGTCCAAGTGCTGAGTTCTGCATTTTGGCCACAATAACCCCCTGCAATGCTCTTGGCTGGGGACAGTGTGGCTGGACAGTGTCCAGGCAGAAAGGGACCTGGGGGTACTGGTCAACAGCCAGCTGAACATGGGCCAGCAGTGTGCCCTGGTGGCCAAGAGGGCCAATGGCATCCAGGCCTGCATCAGGAATGGTGTGGCCAGCAGGAGCAGGGAGGTCATTCTTCCCCTGTACTTGGCACTGGTAAGGCCACACCTTGAGTGCTGTGTCCAGTTCTGGCCTCTCAGTTTAGGAAGGACGTTGGGACACTTGAGCACGTCCAGAGGAGAGCAATGAGGCTGGTGAGGGGCTGGGAACACAAGCCCTGTGATGAATGACTGGGTGAGCTGGGGTTGTTTAGCCTGGAGAAAAGGAGACTCAGAGATGACCTTATCACTCTCCACAACTTCCTAAAGGGTGGGTGTAGTCAGGTGGGAGTTGATCTCTTTCTCCAGGCAGCAACTGACAGACCGAGAGGACAGTCTTAAGCTGCACCAAGGGAAATATAGGTTAGATATTAGGAAAAAGGTTTTACAGAAATGGTGATAAAGTATTGGAATGGTCAGCCTGGGCAGGTGGTGGACCCTTTAAACACATCCCTGGATGTGTTTAAAGAAAGAATGGATGTGGCACTTGGTGCCATGTTTTAGTTGAGGTGTTAGGGCTGCATTGAAGTCAATGATCTTGGAAGTTTCTTCCAACCTAGTGATTCTGTGATTCAGTGATTCTTCTCTGACTAGAAGAAAAATTGCTCATAAGTGTCATTGCCAACAAGTTCCACTAATTCAAAGATTCTTGCAGGATCCTGCACCAAGAGGTCCATCTTGTCCAGGTTCCACACTGAGGAGTCACCCACCTGTTTTTGCTGTCGGCCACGTGGCCCTGCTGCCACCTCACAGGCACTGGTGGTTGCTGCAGTGTTGGTGCTGTTTAGTGCTTTTCTTCATGCAGGACACTAGGAAGGAGAAGCTGCCACATCCACCCCTCTTCTTTTGCTTGCAGTATGGCTAGCTAAGAAAGGCCAGGCAGGCAAAACTCGCCATGGTCTGGTGCTGGGATGGTGCTGGCCATGGCAGTGTATCAGCCGCAGGCCATGCCAGTATGCTGGCAGCCATAGCCATGGCCACAGTGCCTCCCCACCCCTGGTGAAAAGATTGTGCATGAGTTGTTTTGATTTCCTTCTTAAATATGTCACCACAGAGGTGTTACCAACTTCTCTAATTGGGCCAGCAGCCTGTCCATCTTCAGAGCCATCAGAGATTGGCTCTGTTGGATGTGGTGGGAGCTTCTAGCAGCTTCTCACAGAAGCTACCCCCGTGGGAACTCCCCACTACCAAAAACCAGGCTATGCCAAAGCAACACACTGACTTACCAATTCTGTGATTTATTTTTTTTTCAATCCTTGCTAAAACTAGTCAGGCAGCAGATCAAAACTTGTATTACTATTTCAAGCTTTCTGCAAGTAATTCTGGATGTTGCTGAACAGGTGAGCTTCGACACTTAGAGGTAAGTCTTGAAAAAAGCAGCTAATTATATCTTACTAATAAGACTTTGCTTTTTAATTTTTTTTTCTAATAATTGGTATCAGGGATGCTAATAAGATTCTAACTGCATATGAGGTTTTTGTATTCTAAGAAGTGAGCCAAAGTAATACATTTGATGAGAACAACTTTATCATCTGTCATTTTAGGGTGTTGTTTTGCCTGCAGATTGTCTGAATTTTACAATTACTTAGCTGTCATGGTCCAGTTCTCTTCAGATCTGCAAAATACACTTTTATTTTTCATTTTTCACAATAAAAAATACCTAAGAATCTGACAAAAAATTACCATTATTGATTGTAGTGAAAAAGAATCTGAAAATACTGATGATTGCCCTCTTTCCCTCCATGTTATTTTTTTCCCTTTTTTTTGTATTAGTCCAAAAATCTGGGCATCCAGTAAGTAAATACTCTATCACACTGCATTATAGAAGTAGATGGAGCCTGCTGATGGTTCCTATCCAAGAGCCTGAACTGAAGGGAGGAAAGGTCTAGGGGATGAGAGGCTTCAGAGACTGGGAAAGGGCAGAAGATCTAATCCTGCTAGTTATGTCTATGGCAACAATTTTTCCCAATGCAGTTAAAAATACTAGTCTTTGGAATAGGAAATAACACTCATAAAGGCCATATGTGAAGTTATTCTACAAAATATTATTGTTTTGTGACACTCTTCTTATTTTTCTCCCAGTTTAATGCAAACTTGCTTTGTCAGTTTTTTATAAAATTGTGTTGGTTAGGATTTGCATCAATTTCAGTTCATGAAGAAGGAGGTCTTGAGGATGGCATTAGGGAGTATGTGACAGTTTCTTTAGGAACAGAGCTGTTTGTCTGTCTCACGATTGTATGTTCTGAATGAATATATGATGCAAATTCAATATGATGCAGACCACAAATAGTGCTTTTTTCAGTGCTGGAAGTCATGCAGCAGTTCAGTCTATAATGGTGGGAAGCTGATTGTTCTATATAAAGTGCAATTTCTCTATCTTGGTAAGCAGGTGGTTTTTGCACACAGTTGCCATCTTGCTGTATTTGGAAGCTGTTGTTTCTTTGAGAGTGGCAGTTGGTGTATTGCATGCTTCTGTAACTGCAGAGGTCACACATCTTTTTCTATAGCCAAGTTTTCTGAAATGGGTGTTCACATTTTTAATAAAGAAGTGCAGGAGAACCAGTGCTTCTCAATAGATTACTTAGGTAAACCTAAGGTTGTAGAGAAACATCTTAGAGTTTCCATTTCTTCGGTTCTATAAAACCTTTACATTTTATATGCTTAATCTTTAAAATAAATTTGCATATATAGTATTAAACTCAAGAATTAGATACTTGAACAGTAAAATATCTCTTACAAATACTATCAGTATAAAGAGACCATCTGCCTTATCAGTTTGCAGTATTATTCTTACAGATACAGGAAGTTAAGCTTTGTAGTTTGAGAGGTGGAACTTCCAATACAAGCCACCTTGCATATCCTGGATGTCTGACTAGCAAAGGTAAGTTTCTTTGAGGAGGCTCTTTAAAAGTGGGTATGGCTGTCTCCATTTATTTCCATATTCTATTTCCTTATTTCTTTTATCTGCTAGCTTGCAGAATTTTTGAGATCCATTTCGACTTCTTACTGTTCCTTCTGTTCCCATGTTTTGAAGCTTCATCATGAATGAATGAAAAATCTTCTGTCTTCATTCTGCTGTAGTTGCTCTCTTAGCTTAACTCTTTACTCTTTCTTAAGCCGAGGAAGGCTTCCAGAACTTTATGAGAAATTGGGTCAGAAAATGTCTCTGGAGGCATCTAGACTAAAACTGCTCCAAACAGCCCAACTTTGAAACTAGGTTGGATTGCTCAGGGTCTTATCCAGCCAGGTTTTGAAAATCTGTTCCACAGTCCTCTGCATCCCTGTGTTTCAGCACTCTTGCTGAGGTGAATTGTTCCCTTAAGACCAGTTGAATGTTGGATCTTCTATTTTCAGTTGTCTTTTTCTTGGGCATCTATGTTGCTCTCCCTTCCCTCTGTAATTCCCTTTTTAAGGTAGTGGAGTTATCTTCAGAGCAGCCGTGATGTGCAGATTAGTTGTTTCTTAGACTGGTCTTCCTGTTCTGCGCCCTTCTTAACCACCTTTGTAACCTTTCATTGGACTGCCTTTGGTATGTTGAGGAGTCCTGTACAAAGGTGATACTGAAATTGACCAGAAAATAAAGTTTCTAACACAATTTGAAGCATTAAAAAGAAGGCATTTTTTGTCAGCACTGGACATATTAGAAGGCTATCTTTAATCTAATGTGTGTGACAAGACTTTATGACAAGGTATTTATCCATCACAATCATACATATTCATTACAATGTACCTTCTAGCTAATACATAAACATCACTTTCCTAGAACTGATTTGCATGCATCTGCCTCCTGCTTGTCCTTACATGGTCCTGGAGGTTCCTCTAGAGGGGTCTCTGGTGGTTGTATTCACTGAATGCTTTGATATTACAGGCAACCTTTCCTTGAACTTTTTTGGGGGGCATGTGCTGCTGCTTCTTGTTACATAACTTGCCAAAAACCCCACTGTAGTTCTCTTTATCTATTTCTCCACTGGTTCCAGCTGTATTTTTGATCCCATGTGCATACCTTTGCATCCTCGTAGCTCTTTTATTCATTAGTCTTAAAACTCTGTTTAGCAACTTTAGGGGAACTTAAAATTTATATTCTCTATGTTATTTACCAGGAGCACCCCAAAGGTGGATGCTGTTTGAGATGTGGCTGCAGGAGAGTCGATTAGAGAGGAGTAATCTCTTCCCTTGACCTCCTAGCTTCACGCTTGTCAAAGTAGCTCAAGAAAGAATCAGCCTTTGTTTCTGCAAGTGCTCCACTGCTGGCGCCACTGGGAGCCAACCTGTTGAGAAGTGAAGTGCCAGTTATTATAGCAAATAGCCAGTGCCATGAATTTCTAAATTAAATTGTTTTGTTGGTTTTGCCAGCAAAGTGAAAAGGAAACCTTCAAAAGAAGTATGCCTGGCTTTGTCAGTTGCTGTGAATGATGAATGGTTTGGCTGCTGGAGTGGTTAGTGTCTTCAGAAGCAAAAGCTTGTAAAGTATTTGAATAGATAACAGGTCATCCATGAAACTTTGATTTCAAGGCTCCAAATACTGTATGTCTTCTAATTTGAAATTCTGGCTGTAATTGGAAGATCTTACAGGCATAGATGACTCAAAGAAGGGCAGATCACCAACTATAGATGAGCTGTGTTAATTTTAATTTACTTTAACCCAACACACTGAATGAATTGGTCCTAAAAAGCTGCCATCAATAAAATAACTGTAATCAAGTCATGTGTCCTACTAGTAGCAAAACAAAAAGAGAATAAATCCTCACCCTTCCTAAAGCAACTTTTCAAAGCTTCAGATTTGGTTTTTTATGGCAGGGGTGAAAAAGACACTAGTAGAAGACTTTTCCATCAGTGTGACAATTTGTAAGTCAGGAATAAGACTCTAGTGGTGATTTCAGTACTTAAAGAAAACATAAGTTCTTAGGGCAAGTGGGCCACCTTCCTGGAGTGAAGATGAATTACTGAAGCATACACAGTGATGACAATGAAAATAAATATTACTTATCTTACTAGAGAAAAAAAACAACCTTACAGGAATATCTTCTTAAACAAAACAGAAGCACCCTGCTTTCCTATAATATTAATACAAAATTTTAGTGAGCCAGTTGCAAAAGATCAGCTTTCTATTCTATAGCTTTGACAACGCAATTTAGAACTAGGCTATGCATAATGTTACATATATTGCATATAGCAACTAGCCTGAAAAAAAAATGCGTATTTCCTTCAATTGATCTAAAGTCTACTTTTTCTGACAGACATGAATGATGGTGAAGAGGTGTCATGTCTCTGCCTCGGCCAGCCCTGACACCTCAACAGTAAAGGGTACGGCTTGGTAGCAGGATGAACCTCACTGATCCCTGTGAGTTCTTGCTTGCCTGAAGGAGTGAAGCAACGACAGGAAACAGAGGGAGGCTGTTCTGGGTTAACTGCTGGCTTTATTCATCAGGGTATCTACCCCAGCAGACACCCCTCAGCAGAAGCAGCGGGGAAGAAAGGCAAGGGGAAAAAAGCGGGAAACCCCCCAATGCAACACCTTTTACTGGGGGGAGGAACTCAGGGATGGGTTTAACTGGGGACAAATCAGGGCCCAAGGGGGTATGGCTCTCCAGGTAAATTACATACATTGTAACAAATTAATAACTCAGGTGGGGAGACAGCTGAAGTCTTTTCCAATCACTTGGGGTCCTTACTGGAACTTTCCAGACTTTTGGGAGAGACCCCAAAGTGACAGACAAGAGCCAGGGGCTGTATAACTTATGAGTGACATAACACTGGGGTTGGGGTAAAACCAAAAAGGGTGGAACATGGGTGGCATGGGGCAAACCATTACAGCTTATAAAAAGGAATATAAAACAAGGAACAAATACATACATAAAACTGATAAAACCAAAAACACACCACTACATGATGGAAATCACCCATTTTTGCCTGAAAATTATTTTATTTAAATTGAGAAAATATTTGCTTCTGTTTTCAAGTTAGAGATGTCCTGGTGATACTGAAATGATCCAAAGAATAAACTCTCTAACACAACTTGAATATTAGAAAGCAGGCATTCTTTATCACACCACTGGACACATTCAAAGGATATCTCTTCTAATTGAATGTGTGTCATAAAACTTTACAACAAGGTATTTACTCTATCATAATCATACATATTCATTACAATATGCTTCCTAGCTAATACATAAACATCATCTTTCCTAGAACCAATTTACATGCCTCTGCCCCTAGTGGAAGTTCTTTTATAGTCTTAGGGGTTCATCTAAAGAGGTTTCTGGTAATCACAGTGACTGAGATCCCACAAAATTGTAAGTGACCTTGCCTTAAACTTCTCCAAGGGCATGTGCTGTTGTTTCTTGTTATGTAACTTTGCTGTAGAAATTACTTAGGTTCCTCATTATCTGTTTGTCCACTGGTTCCAGCTATGTTCAGTGCTCTGTCTCTACTTTTATATTCTTTTGTCTAATTTGCTAGTTAGTCTTTAAACTCTGTTTTGCAGCTGAAAATTTCTGTTCTCCTAGTTGTCTGTCACTGGGCAGCCCTAGTGAGATTCTCATGTGGTACTTTAGATAACCTTGGAAACACAGTCATGGGTGAAAAGACAGCTATGCAGCTGCCTTCTCATCAGTCTTCCATTTGCCTTCCTTCCCCTGCAAATGCTTCTGCCTCTCTGAAGGGCCTTTGAAGGCTTGGTATAATATAATGACCTGACTGGGACAAAAGGCAGCCTGCAGCTTCTCTGGGTGGGAGGACAAGAAAAGCAGAAAAGTCCCTAGGTGCGCCCTTGGCAGCCTATCCAGGGCAGTGTCATTACAAATTATTAACAGACCTTCCAGGTATGGAAACAAAAAATAACATTGAGGGCAACTTTGTCATTTACTCGGAAGACACTTATTTTCCTCCATTTGAAGTGTTCTTCATGGCTCATGAAGTACAAGGAGGCATCTATAAATATATGTTATTAGAAAATAATTGTGAGGTCTTGTTAATCATGGTTTGTCATTGCTTTGTATGCTGATGCTCAGAAATGGTTGTCAACTGAACATTGCTGTCTTTATAATTAATATATCATCAGGTTTTTTGTTCAAGTGTACTTGAAAAGAGACTTTATACATTTTGTCTCTTTTCCTCTCTTTAGGTTATGTTTCTTTCAAATAGTTTATCAGCTCTGACAGTTTATTAAGAAGTTCTGTTCCTGTTCCTGCTATTTTCATTATTTTGCTCTAATCTGTTATTTGTGATAGGCAAATGGATTACAGAGAAAGAAGCTCTAGGACTTAATTTTTTTACGTGTGCTAATTTCATATTAATGTCAGTCGTTTACGTATCTAACTATAAACAGTATGTCGTATCCTGTAGAAGAACAAGAAGGTTTTTTTTTATGAACCCCAAATGCTAAGTAAATTTTGAATGAAATTAATTTATGTATATATAAAGGTTTTGTAAAAGTATTTCTGAAAAAGATAATTGTAGAGATGTTCAGCTCCTTTATCTTCAAACAAGAAAAAAAAATATGGGTGATGGCAGCAAGAACTATTAGTGTTTAG
This sequence comes from Sterrhoptilus dennistouni, assembly GCA_013397095.1. Lineage (NCBI taxonomy): Eukaryota > Metazoa > Chordata > Aves > Passeriformes > Zosteropidae > Sterrhoptilus > Sterrhoptilus dennistouni. Next base: position 13,985 of record VWZU01006301.1, read on the forward strand.
TCTAGCTGGAAACCTACACAATATAAATCCAGAAGAGCACTATAGAATTTTGTCATAGTACCACATAAAATATAAGACCCATTTTTGTAGTCTTAATAAATTGTTATAGAAAGGTAGTTTTTAGCTGTCATTTTGATGTAACAATTTGCCTATATGATGGAATGAAGAAAAGAGTGGACAGTGAGAAATGGTTTGAAATTCTGTAAGCAACTACTCTCATTGTCTTTTATCAGCATAACTCCTTATTAGGGGTAGCTGTTGGATTGAGAGCATGTCAGTGGGGGTGGCTGGAATTATACAGAAATTAAATAAAGTTCTTTAGTGGACATTGTGGCTGCAGACCAATCTTCAGAAGATAACTCAAAATCAAACAGACATTAGACTATACTTTTTCCCTCTTTTATGCATTAACATATATAGACATAGTTTTCAAATCCTTAAATGGAAGTAGTAATTTTAAAAAGGTCAATAATCACTTCCAGAAAAATTTTTCATGGATTTAACTTAGAGTCTGATTTTGTGTTGGATATGCTTCCTCTGTATTTAATTCCACAGAATTTATTATAATGTTAATAATTTTATGGACAGTGCTCTAAGAGTGAAAGTGAGGCAAGTTTTGCAGTGCTAGAGCAAGTATCTTTTAAGTGCTACGATAACTAGAAAAGTCAGATAAGCTGCTTAGCATATAAGAACAATTTGTAAATCTGAAATGAAAGCTGCAAATTTCAAATGTAAATTAAGACACTGGTATGAGATTAATAACATCTGTTAAATGTGATTCTGTCTTTTCTTTCAGATGATCTAATTGATTTCACTGAATTTTAATTAATCAGGGTCATCTTGGTATTTCATAACTCTTATTAAAGTGTTTTAATATGCTCGATAGGTTCATTAGGATGCTTCATTTGAGGAAGATCAATCTGTATACATTTATGATGGAGATGTGTGTTCAACGAAGGCATTATCAGGAAAGACGTTTTGTTGCTCGTAATTTCTCGTGTGCATATATATTTATTAAGACATGTTTCCTGCAGGATGCATTGTTTCTGCAATGTCTCATGAACCTATTGCTAATTAAATCTTTTTCCACCAAAGGTCGGAAATGGTTGGAAGGATGTTCTATGTTTTTATGAATGGAGCTGCAGTGTATACTTTAAAAAGTGCCAAAATAATGGTTGAAATGTATTTGCAGCTAGTTTTAAAAGAGAGAGATAAGATTTATATCCTATATGGGAAATTCTGTAATTTCATTAAGTTTTAGAACATTAATAAAACACATTATGCATGCAAAGAAAAATGATCTTCCAGTAATATTGAAATCTTAATCAAGTACAAAGATGAACATAGAAGAGTTGCATAGTTCTCTACATTTTGCTTAATTGTGTTTGTTGAAAGGATATAATTTTCTCTTGAAATAATAAACTTTGAAAGAACGTGGATAACTTTTTTTCAGCTACTTAACCTTTAGAGTTTTTAAGTACTTTAATAATAATCTCAACTTTCCCTGTATAATTTAGGAAAACTATAAAATTATAGAATATTTAACATAGCTCTGTACACCTCCACAGCACTGAGCTGCCTATGTGGGCCTGATGTTCAAGTAGCTCAGTTGAGTTTGGTTCAAAGGTTGCTGAAGGAGGTAAAAAAAAAAGCTGTCTTTTTAAGAGCCTTTCCATTATATCTTGCTCCTTCCTTTGAGCACCCTTTTTCACATGCTGAGTCTCACCAGTCACTTAAAGCTACCATGAAACTGCACTCCAGTTTGAACAAGAAAAAAATGCTCAGTTCTTCAGGACTGAGAGCTCTAATGATCCGCAGAAAAGTTCTCAGGTAAACAACAGTTGCACAATCACGAGCTGCCAATACATGATGAAAGTGGCTTTCATATATAGCTATGAACAACAAAATCGCATCTCAGTTTGTTTCAGTGTGAGCAAACGTGTGAGAACAAAAACTGAACTTCATTTTCATTGGGCAAACTGAAGGCTGGGGTTAAGGAGAATCCTCTGTTCTTCTAGGTATCCCAACTCATCAGTTCTTCTGCATCTCACATCAACATACGGTGTGCCTCTTTGTTCGCCTTTGTCTATAACCTCTGATGTGAAGTCATCCAGATCTGTGTCTCGCCCAAATGCGTTTAGGAGAGAACTGTATATAGCTCTGCTTCTGGATAATGTTACTTTGCTTTGAGTTTGCTACCAGTTGACTTTATGCAACAAATGTATCCATATTAAAGCTTTTATTTTAAAAAGCTTGGGAGTTACACTGGAGTTTTACAGTGACCTGTTAAATAAGCACATTTAAAAATTGTGGTCTTAGGCTTCTGAGCTTGCATCTTCATGTGAAAATTTAGAAAGTTTTTATATTGGTCCAGATGGAGCTACAGTCTGTCTGATGGAGCATAAACACAGTATGTTTTGCAGTATTTGAAGGAATTTCTGTTCCTTGTTTTGTTCAAAGCAAGTCCAACACAACAAAAGTAGTGTTGTGTAGCATTGTGCAGGATGGAG
>VWZU01006302.1:0-18843 GCA_013397095.1 Sterrhoptilus dennistouni
GCAGCAAAGGCTCCTTTAGGTGAAACTGCTGCTGCTGCTGCAGCAGATCCAACAGAAGAGACTGGGTAGATCTGAGACGACAAAGGAATTTGTGTCAGAAAAGTGGCTGGCAGAGATTAGCCCCAGATCCCATTTCAAATGCAAGCCCTTAGGGAGGGGCTGTCAGCCACATGCAAGGCTCTGCCATGGGTTTTTCCTGATGTCCACTTCTCAAACTGGATGGGTCAAACCCAAAGGCTGGTTTTACTCAAGTTCATGGCCAGATTCATTTTCCATTTTCTCCAAAATGCATTTGCATGGATTTTCTGAAGAGTGACTGCCAAAATGAGCATTCCACTTTCTCCCAAAGAACTCTTTTCCCCCTCCAAGGGCTGCAGACCCACTTGCAGCTCCTTGTTCAAATGTTATACCTCCTCCCAATGTAGTCCTCTTTTCCTCCACCATCTTCAGAACGTATCCAACTGGCAGCACTTCTGCTTGGGAGAGTTTCTAAGCCTCAAAGGAATCTTGGGGCTCCTCGTTGCTAGTCACTTGATGGAAATCTTTGCGGGCTGCCAGGCGAGATGTTAACACTCCCACCTCGAGTCAAAGAGAACAAAGCAGTCAGAGAGTCCTGCTTCTCCCTGTCAGTCAAGAGTCATCGACTGTGAGGAAAGGGAGAGACCAGATTCACAAGGGATACAGACATTCTTTCAAGATCCATCTGGGTCACAGTGTTCAACTGCAAGAACACTTAAAGAAACAAGGAGATCAGGAACAGGCCAGCACAAATGCATTCAGATGACTGATGGCCAAAAGGCCAAAGCACTAGCCCCCTGTCCAGGGCAGCAGCTGAGATTGACTACAGCAGAGACTATCCTTCAGGCACCTATGATAGACACTAGAGCAGGAGGGCACTCAGAGTCATTATCCCACCCTCCTGCTGCTCTGCAGGGCAAAACCAAGAAGGACAGAAAGCATCAGGTTGGGGACGGTAGTGGCTATCACTCTTTCACACAATGATTTTTCTAGAACCTTGTGCCCATTACGGACATGAAATCTCTCCTCTTTTTCTCTTGGGATCATCATTCATTCCTCCAAATTCCTGTCCGTTGTCCCGTTCGCAGCCTGGATATCTGCAGCCCCGACTGCCTCAGGAAGGCATGACAGGTTCCCAACATGGTTCTATTACCTTCTAGACCATAGAAAAAAAAAAAAAAAGTTACGAAGAAAAAAGCAAAGAAAAGTTACAAGAAAGCTGCAACCAAAGCTTCAGAACCCTCCCTCAGAGGCCGCAACCTCAGTGTGCAGAGTTGCTTCTCTCAGCAAAAGAGAGCTTGCAGGTGCTGATAGCTCTGCCATGGAAAAGAAGCAGGGAGACAGCAGAAACTGGCTCCTGGCTGCTAGAGACTTGGAGAAAGAGCAAGTGTGGCAGAATGTGTTCCAAAGCAGCTGGAGCTCCCACGGGCTCCTGACAGGCTTCTTTTCACTTAGAGAACACAGAAAACACACCAAGGTGCTGCTGCAAGCAAAGCTACAGAACCCCCCCTCAGAGGCCCCAAGCTCTGTGTGCAGAGTTGCTTTTCTCGGCAAAAGAGAGCTTGCAGGTGCTGATAGCTCTGCCATGGAAAAGTAGCACAGAGGCAGCAGGGACTCAAAAGAGACACCAAATTGTAAAAATGTGTAATAAATGCAGCAAAGCAGCGCCATTGACAAGAAAAGGATAACATCTCTGCCGCAGACAGGACAGGAACACTGAATAGGCATATTCACCTACATTTATACACTTGTTTCCTTTAAAAGGCTTTTGAGGTCTCTCAAATCAAGGGAGTAATGACGAAGAAGACTTCCTTGACTGAAAGGCATCATTTTAGCTCTGTTGCTGTGTAATATCCCATGCACTGAGACCAATGTCTTCCCAGGTATGCCAAACAATCCTGTTTTAGTCACTATCAGACATATATATATGCATATATGTGTGTGTGTGTTGTTTGTTTGTTTGTTTATTATACAGATAATATGTAAGTCGAAAAAATCTTTATATAGATTTCTATATCTATACATATAGAAATATGTATATATATCTATACATATTTTGGCTGAACAGAAGTGGAAAACACACAACAACCAAAGCAAAACATATGTAAAAACCCAACAAAACTTGGGACTTAAGCAGATGCTGTAGCATGCCTTCCCAGAACTGTGCATTGGACATAGACCATCACTGCCATTTACCACTAGATCATGGTTGAATAAGCATGAGAATCCCTCATTTGTAGAAATCCTTGGAAGCTTCTGGTCTTTCAGCTGTGGGTGATTCTAAGAAATGATTGAGCAGCTTCACAGAGTCCAGCCCCATATGCAGAATGTTTAAGCTTATCCAGGGTGTAGAGCATTTTAAAGTATTTTTATTTTTATATCGTTTTCCCTGCCTTAAGATAAAAGAAATAAATGATATATCATAATCTTGACTTCTAAATATGCATTCTTGAAAAGAAGTTTGTAATTTTGAATTCCATAATCTTTATCTCCCAGTCATTACCTGTGACAGACATGAGACTCAGAGAACAACTCTGGAGGGTTCCAGGGTCACCCTGTAGGTTAGAAAAGGGATTTTTTTTTCTATGTTCATCTTCCCTGGTGTTGGAACTGATTATTTAGGGGAAAAGAAGACAGCAGTTGATGTCAAGATGTTCCATGGGATAGAATCAAGGAAATACAGACTTCCTAAGGTGTCTGCTCTCAGGGCAAACTCCCTGTCCCCTCAAACAGGAGTTCTGGAGTAAAGTGAAATGTCACTGGACTGAAAAATCAAATATTAAACTCTGTGCATCACTGACTGTGCCTGTGAATAGGAGCTGGCAAATTGTGTGCCCCTCTTCGGGCAAAGCAATACTAAAATACAGAATACTCATCTGTGCACTTGGTGAAATTTGCCTGCAAAGCACACTTAGCTACTGTGCAAAAAAATCAAACACACAGAGGAAAAAAACCTTCCTGCTGTCACATACACACTCCTGAATTCTGCAATCAGTGACAAGCTTACACACAAGGCAGTTAGAAAGAAAAAGAAAGCTTGCTAAATGTGAAGAGACAGAAAACAAACAAACAAAAAAGTAGAAAAAGAAAATTGGAAGGGGAAGTGAAGGGGTGGAGAATTCTGAGAAACAGTTTGGCTTCAGATACAAAGGCAGCTTTCTAAGCTCCTAACACATGGTTTTCTAGCAAATAGAGTGTTAGCATGGCCATGAGGTTTTCCAAACAAGGCATTCAGTCAGGAAAATTATGAAATCAAATAAGTAAAAACTGCCTCAAATGCAGTAAGCTCTTGTAAGTTAATTAATTAAAATAATTAATTTTTAAGCCAGACTAAGTAGAATTATTATTCCAAAAGAAGATGTGTGTCATGGACTCCACTAAATCGACACAGAGCTGTGTTAAGGGTGTTGATTTCAGATGGAAAAGTACTGTCAAGAGAAAAAAAAAGGGATTTTTATTTTCATAAATAATTTTATCTCTGGTTTCCAGTCCTAGGCTGAATAGTGGAAATAGGCTGAATAGTGGAAATTAAATCAATTGCTTTAGATGCTTCTACAGTCACAGACATTGAGCACCAGACCTCCCTGTGAAGGGTTGGCACTTGTTCCACCCACTGTGAATCCACTCTGACTTGCACCAAGCACACACTGCAGGCTTGGTCACACAGGAAAACAGATGGGAGGAGAAAGGAAGAGAAAATAAGTTGCTTTTATTTGTATTTAATAAAATTTGGCCTACAGGCTTGATGTGACTCAGTGATGAACATCTGGAATTGATCATAGGATCACAAACTGAGAAGTAGTCATCTGGCTCCTAGAAATAAACATATTCAGTCCCTCTGCCACAAGGTTACTTCCTTAATGATAAAATGCAACAGCCATTTTAAGTCCTTTTAATCTTTTCAGCTGCAGTACTTACAGTTTTTAGTGATTTTTGGTATTATTTTTTTTCACTTGAGATGATGGCAAATTGCATTTGACCTTGGACTGGCAGCGTTTGGGATTACCCACAGCACTGATTCACTACTCTCCTTCAAAATTTCCTGGTACAATGGTAGCCTTACAAGTCCATTTTTTGCTGATTCCATCCCTCCTGAGCACCATGGGAGCAGCACAGTACGTGATGCAGGATGCAGCCCTGCTGAGATACATTGACCAGCGTTTTCTGTCTCTGGAGGTATGTGCCTGACATGTCCTTCTGCAGCAAAAGAGGTTTGGAAATGTGTGGATGGTCCGAGCCCAGGACAGTCTGTGTGATATACCAAATCAGGAGGGTAAATTTCCAGCTTTTTCCAATGAATGAGTAAAATAATTGCTAAAACTTTAACTGTAATGATCCCAACTTACCACATCATTTGTTGCAGGGTATAATTTCATAATGTTATGGTTTTATTCTATTATCATTTTTATGTTTTGGTTATTTTTTTAAATGACATCAGTGGATTTAGCTAAAAATGCAAATGTTTATGTAGTACTGTCACAGACCATCCTAGGGAGCAGTATAAACATGTTGTCACCAGTAGGAATGCTGTCAATTATTTATTAGCAAGGAGATGGAAATTTATCAGGTAGTTTTCCTATGTGCAGATATCCCTACTTGGAAGGGTAGTTTAAGACAAATTCATGCAAGCCAGCAGTGCGTCTGCACTTTAAATAAACCCTGAATGTCTGGGAGACTGAAATGCAGTCCTTTCAATTCCTTGAATTCCTTTCAATTACTTATATAAATGTACCAGTTCTTGCTTCTTTTTCTGCAGTTAAAAGCTGCCAGTACTGCAAAATACCTCTTCAGTATTGGTGTGCTGTAATCATATATTGTTTATTTTCAATTATTGACATGTCCCTGGCTCCTGGCTTGCATTGGCAGATTTATAGAGAAGCTCTAACTTGCCTGATTTCATGTCCCTTTTTGTACAATGCCCTCATTAGTCTTATCTTCTCAACACAGAAGGAACAGAAGGATTAACCTGATATTCTCTTCCCATTGTGTAGACACATTTTCTCTGCCACTTTAAGAGTAACTTCACCAGACAACTTCTATTCCTTTGCCACTCATTAAAAATGAGGTAACCTGTGGCATTTGGTGCAAGTAACAGGACAAAGAGTGAGGCAGATACTAAAGACAGCACTTGAAAACATTGAAAATAAAGGGTTTGTAGAAAGTAATTAAGCAACTTCCTGAGGACTAATGGGGGAGAGAGGAGGTAGCACATAGAAACCACAACTCATAGAGCAAACCAACTAAAGATCTGCTCAAATTCCTCATCTTCCCAAAGTGGCAGCTGGACTATTATTTTCGGGACACCGATGAAGCAGCTGCATTGCAAGAGATAAACCATATTACTTACCTTTGAAAACATTGATAATTTGAATTTAGGTGTAAAGAAATATATTTTTTTTGCTTTCTTTGTTTGGTTTTTTTGTTGTTGTTTTGCTTGGCTTTTTTTTAATACAGCCAATAATTTGAGGAAAAAAAAATTTAAAAAACCCAACACAAGACTTCCTCCAATATAGCATTTCAGTACTTTCATTTTCACCTTTAACTGGGTGAAAAATAGCCACACTAGATTCTGCCTCAGCCAGAAGAGGTGTATTCAAGTGAAATGTTCATGCCTAATGATTTCCTGCAGAAAACTCTTTGAGACTGCTTCACCAGTGGTCCCACAGGAGGAGTTTGAGAAAGTTTATGGAAAGCAAGTCATCAGAGATCATGGGCCGTTAATTATCCTTGGCTGCTTCCATCAGAGCACTTTTATTTCTTTAGCTAGCAAAACATAGTATCTGGCTATCAGTAACCATGCCAAGTTGAAAAATGTGGATTTTTGTCCAGACTTTTGAATTTTGTGCTGGTCTGAGTTGTTCTCACACAAACACCCAGCAGCTGCCTCCTGGAGTAGAACAGATGCGTACAGGGGCACTGGGAAGGAGGGGAGAGCATGGCTTTTTGTAGAAGGGAATACAGGTGACCTCACCCCTGATAAGTAACAGCTGGGTTAATTGCCCAATTCAGCCTTGCCCCTGATGAGTCACAAATATATCCAATAAAGTGTGATAAAAGAGAATGGGATCGCTGGGGAGGGGAATCATGAAGGAGGAGGAACCTTGAGGAAGAGGGAATTGAGAGGCTCATGAAGAAGGAGGATCCTGGGGAGAGAATTCCTGCAGTGAGGTCAGTCTGGGGCTGCAGTCAGAGCCTATTGTTGGAACCTGCAGTCAGTCTGCACACTGATCCCTGCAGTCAGAGTTCAGCGGGAAATAACCAGCAGTCAGAGGCTGCAAGGGAAACCCACAGCAGGAGCTGCTGCAGCCAGAGTCAGTGAATGGTTGGAGTCAGGATGGCTGAGCTGTAAAGAGAAACAAACCAGGGCCCTTTTCATGCTGTGATAAACAAGGAGTCTGTGTCTGGGCTCATTTCTACCCTCTAACAAGAGGCCTGCTGTAACAGGTTTTAAAGCAATCATGAGGGAGGTTGTGATGTACACAGATTAGCCACATCTATTCATGTATTTTTTTGCCTGTGTTCGGACTCAAGAAGAGGCTGGAGAAATGCAACCAAGACATGCTGGAATACGTGGAGGAATTCCGAGAGTTTTCCAGGATGGTGCTGTCCCGCCTGACAGGACTGAGCACTGACAAGGCTGAGGTGAAGAGGGAAGTAGAGAATTTGCTAACGAGGGTCGAGCACGCCCAGAGGGACATCGACTATTTTGGATCCGTCATGGATTCCAATGCCTGTGTGGAAGTGCACGAGGACCTGCTGAAAGAGCAGCTGCTGGAAGAGGCAGAAGAAAAAAAGAGACTTAAAGTCATGCTCAATGCAAGTAAGAACAGTTTGTTTTTCAGAACAATCCCACGTGTGCATGCTGATACAGGGATAACAGATTTTCATTCACTGTGTGAATGCAACACGTTACTGCAAGGGGGTTTGGGCTGTGTAAATACTGGACTTATAAAATCTATGTATATGCAAAAAAAGGTATGGAAGAGGGAGGAAGGAAAATACAGTTCAAACATTTCTTCTGCACAAATTCTACTGCATAGCAAATTAATTCTTTGGAAGTTACTTTTTAATATAAAATAAGGGAAAATCTTCTGAAGGCGTGCTCTTGCAAAGTCCCAGAAAAATGCATTTCTCAGTACTGCAGCTGCACTAGGAAACCAGTGGTGGCCTTTGTCTTTTGGACTAGGCAGGGTCAAAACCTTCACTCAAAAGTAAAATTTTGAGGTAGTAAAAATATTTAATTCACTTCTACAATTTGTATCTGCTTTACTGTCCTGCTCTGTCATCCTTCCTCTCCTTGTCCTCTCCTTTTACTTTGAGAGCACACTGGCTTGGCTGTAAACAAAGCTTAGTTCTGATTTGAAAATATGGTGTTGTGGTACTCAACATAAAGAATATATGCATAATCTATAGGGGTTTTTTAAAACAAATGACATTTTATAATTATCTTCACCTTAAGAAGTTGCAGTATGGATGTAAATTATATATTATAGACATATTTTAAGTAGTCTGTTTACTCTTCATTTCTCACTACAATGAAAAGCAAATAATAAATACAAACAGTCATTTTAAAAAAGTCAGTGCAAGAACTTTAGCATCGTCACTTATAGAATTCCACTGACTTCAGTAGAGTTAGGCTGATTTAATTTTACATATAAATTTCCAAATTCTTGCTTGAACTTGTCAAGGAAATCAGTATCAAGGTATATGTCTACAGAAGAAATAATTTATTCTGCTTCTGGGCTCTCCTCATACTCCACAATTCAGTTCTCTGAATATCAATAGTTCCGTTTTCCATTTAGAGAACTTTTGAACATTAGGTATTTTTTTCAGAGGAAAAAAAAATGGGGATTTTAAAATTGACTGTGGTTAGGGCATTTTGAAAAGTGTATCTTTCTGAGAGTTTCAGAAGGGAAAAAATTACTTTTCATTTTCCTTTGTTGGAAATTATTACTTTTAACTGTATTGTAGCAGTTCATAGTGATTTTATTTTCAATTTGTTCTCTACTGTCAGTACTAGTCAGATGCTTTTCCTATTTATTTTGAGGGCAAAAATATTCCCTGTGAAGATTTTATAGCCCTTTTTAAAAGTAGGAAGATCCTCAACTCTAGAAAATAGCAGCCCTGCTTCTATGCTGCCAGGTCTTAACCAGACTATGATTATTTTTGCTGAGTCATTTCGAAAATCCAGGAGAAAAGAAGTTTTTTTAAGTCCAGCTTTGTTACTGGGTTTAGGTCAAGTTCAGGCAGAATATAACAATCAGACAAAAATCTGGTTATTTCCCCTGCAGAGGAAGAGAGTGCTAGGGCTGCCTAGGGTTTTTGATTCAGCAGCTTTATTTTTTTTATTTTTTTTTTTTTAATCTATCTAATCTATAAACATTAGGCTTGAGAAAGCTGTTGTGGCTTGCTCAGGGAAGGAACTCCCAGGAAAAAAAAAAAAAAGAAATTCACACTGTAGCAGCAATATCCAAAACCTTTGATTAGAGGGTATCAGCACACACAAATGACATAAAGATTGCTTTCTACAGGCAACTGGAATCTTGCCACTGACTTCCATAGGTTCCTATCAGGCCAAATAGGGGGGCTGGTTTTGCTCCCTCCATTTCATCTGCTGCCAGAACTTCTTGCCTTAGAGCTTTGTTCGTCCTGTTTACTGAAATGGCTGCACTCCAATGAAAACAATTCTTTAAACTTCAAATGCTGCACCTTATAATTTATGAGAGCCTTTGGTAAACAAGCTTGTTAATATTGCTTTGCAATAGTTTTGGGGTTTTTTTTTCCTGGAAAGGATGCTGCTTGATAAAGATCTTAGAGTCTAAATGCCTGAGTCCTCACAGGGTTGGTGCTTTCTGGTCCGAAACATCCCTGCAGAGTGCACAGAAAACATAAAGAAGCCAGAGCTATGACTTGCTCTCTGCTGAGGCCAATTTTAACCCTGCAGTGAGGTAAAGAGCAGAGTGGATCCACCAGCCACGCTCTTGGCACAGGAGGTGACAGTACAGACACCACACCAGCTCCTTCAGAGGCCACCTCAGTGCATGCACACCCCTGGCTGTGCGATCTGTGTTTTGTTCTCCTTCCCTTGTGTGCAGGTGTTGTGAAGAGGAATGGGAAAATAGCCCAGTGTTTTGGCTTTCTGTTATTCTGATCTATTTTTATTTCTATTTATACTGTAAATGTACAAAAAAGAGGCTACTTGAGCATAAGACCAGTCCTGAAACAGAAGTACTATACATGTGGATGATAATGGATTTTAATTTGTATGCCTCCAACAAGAAATAAATCTGATTACTTTGCTGTGTTGATCTAAACCAGATGTCAGTTCTCTGAAGTGAAAATTATAGCCCTGTAAGAGGTAAGTCAAGAGTAATCACAAAATCACTAACTGTGCTCTTGGTCTCCTCTCAGACACACAAATATCCAGATGTTTTGTGTAACGCTGGTGTTACAGAATACCCTACAGGTAGATGAAGATACCACAGTTTTCTTAGCAGGAATATATGACATTAAACTATTTTCAGCACTACTTAACATGGCCACACTGCTGACACCTTTACTGATATATCCACTCTGGCCTTAGAGATGAATTAGAAGGAAACTAAGTAATGCAAAGAAAGGAAACTAGAAAATTTACAGGTGTTCTAATTTTTTTTTTTGTCTTTGCATATTTCCTTGCAGGTTGTGACCTCATGATTGAAGGCATTAGGTCCCTAAAGGTAGTGAAGAAGACTGGAGGAAAGCATGGATCTTGGATGAAAGATCCCAGCAAAAAGCACAACAAGATTTATTTATTAAGTGGCTCCGTAAATAACGTGATTTTGGAATTTGCAAATATCATGACTTTCATGGAAAACAACCAGACACTGAAGGCTCGCAGAGTCCCCTTGCCATTGCCCTGGGAAGGAACTGGCCACGTCATCTACCAGGGTTTCCTCTTCTACCACAGACACGGCTCCTTAAACGAGATTGTTAAATTCAACATCCAGAGGAGAAGCGTGGCCGACCAGATGCTGCTGCCGGGGGCTGGAAGGATCCCTGCCTACCAGCTCTCTCCACAGACAAAAATAGACCTGGCTGTGGATGAGCAGGGGCTGTGGGCCCTCCATGCAGAGCCAGAGACTGAGGGGAACATTGTCATCACCAAACTTAACGCTGCGGCCATGGTGGTGGAGCACAGCTGGGACACGCCCTGCAGCAGCCAGGGGGCTGAGGCAGCTTTCATGGCCTGCAACACCCTCCACGTGGTCCACAACTCTCCTTCTGGGGGCTCCTCCCGCATCCAGTGTGTCTATGATGTTTTGGGGGCTCTAAATGCTCACACACACCCAGGACTGCACTTCCCCAAGCGCCAGGGTGGCCACTCCACCGTGCATTACAATCCTAAAGAGAAGCAGCTCTTCGCCTGGGGTGATGGATCCCAGATCCTCTACAAGCTTCACACAAAGCAAAAAGTTTAAGACCTGTTGGGGGTTAGATTTGTTCCTTTTTTACTTATAGAAAGCCCTTTCAATTTTCTAAATTATAATAATCTGGAAGGAGGGGATTTGAATTATCAATTCCTAGGGAGGCCCTGCCCCTCCCTAGCAGATATCTGTCTTTCAAACCAAGACAAAACCTTTAGCACGTTTTCAAGTAGACCTAAAAGCCACCAGTCTCAGGTCAACACAGCCATTAGTGTGTATTAAAACTACATTATTCCTCTCTGTTACAGCTTTAATCTATTTTACACAACTTAAGGCTTATGTATCCCAGTAATCTTAATGCCCAATAAAGAATATGTGAAGATTTCATTAATATAAATTACATGATGACTGAATACCACACATTCACGACCTACCCCCCAAATTAGTCTTAAAGTCTAAGGTTAATTTTAAAAAATAATAGCCCCTTTCTGACAGGTTCTCTTCCTATTGAAACTACATTTTTCTGCTTCAATGCCATGGAAATCAGATCAGAAATCCTTCATGTCCAAAACACAGTTTGACAACCTTCACAACTCTGAAGATCACTACAGAAAACCCTCTAGGAAGCCATATAAAAACACATACTCCCAGGGAAATTTATATATATATAATATTATATATATATATTAAAGATATACGTTTTAACAGGAGAGGGTTATTATACCACAAAGTGTAGGAATACACACCCCCACAGACATGGTTTATATTTAACATAGAACTCTGTACACCACACCAAGGCTACTCCTAATCATTGAACTTCTAGAGTATTTCCATCAAACTTCCACACTTCTTATCCATGTAGCTGTACAGACCACTGTTGATCCTGCCAGTGCATTAGCTGCAGCCAAATATTCACTTGTATCAGCTTCAAATGGCCACTTTTCATTATTTTTTGACCATAGTTCAACTGTTCTGTATTATACCCTACTTTTAAAGGTTTCACATGTCACTCTGGTGTTTTTCTCATTAGGTCTCTTTCAGCACCTATTTGTGAGGTGTTTCCCCCAATGTTTTAAGTCACTTCCATTGATTACAGAGGAATCTTTCTCATCCTATCCTCCACCTCCAGAAAAAGGTGGTTCAGATGAGCACGACTGTGCAGGTGAGGGCACGGCACTGCTCAGTCTTGGGTTCTGGTGAGTCACAGATAAACTGCAAGTATTTTCTTTTCAAAAAATAATGTTAAATAATGTTAAGTAATGGAGTTTTTTAAAGAGAGGCTTTTTTTAGTGTGAAATACAGGTATAGAGCGTATTATTTTTTAAAAAAATTATTTATTTATTTCCTGCTTAAAGCACCCCGGGATGAGACACTCAAGTTGGGTACGATGTGTGAAAATTGTGGTCAGCTCTGGTATTGTAGCTCCCTCAGGCGGCAAGAAAAGTGTTGCAAAATTTGTGGAGAGAAGGGGAAGAGCCCAAGCACAACTTGAGGGCAAGTACCAACATTAACGCTGCGTTGTGGAGTTGAATAGAGGCTCCCCAATACTCACGAGCTGTTAGAAGCTGAGTGTGAGGCTGTGGTATAGCAAAAACGGGGAACATATTTTGAGTGCAAACGACAATTCCATATAGTGGGGATGTAATAAAACCCTATTCAACAATTCCATATAGTGGGGATGTAATAAAACCCTATTCTGCAAACGAAATTCGTAAGTGCTGCCTGACTATGGAATAGTGAAGAACCGCAATATAAGAACAGAAAGTGACACAATAATTTCGTGGGACCACATTAACTGCTACACTTACCAACCAGAAGATAATACATACTTGATGTGGGCAGCAATCCCATACATATTATACTGAATTCCTATTACTCCTCGTTAATCTTTTCCCTCTTGGGAGTCTGGATGATCCATCGTATCACAAGTGCTACAGACCACTGCAGCATGGAAAAATTCAAAGTTCTTCTGATTCTGCCACTCATACCTCCATCAGCCAACACTGTGTAACTCATCTAAATTAGACACCTGCACACAGAATGGGCGAAGGTTCTGGCTCGCAGAAAACCGAGGATCGAACCGAGGGCGCCCATGGGGAGAAAAATGGGTTTTGTTTTTCCAGAGATATGACCCAAGAATGGAAAGGGGGCTGGGATTTAATACAAGATCTAATAGAAAATACTATCCCTGCAATTATCGGCTCTTCGGCTAAAGTCGGTTAATATCGGCTACACTCGGGTAGAGTCGGCTCATCGGCTACACCCGGCTATTTTCGGCTACAACTCGACTAGATTCGGCTCTACGGCTCATCTCGGCTATTAACGGCTATTTTCGGCTACACTCGGCTAGAGTCGGCACTTCGGGGGAGCTCGGCTCGGTTCGGCTGCACTCGGGTGCCTCCCGCTGCGTTCGGCCAAGCTCGGCTCGGCTCCCTGAGGGCGCCGCGCGGGAAAGCGGGGCCGCCTCACGTTAAACACGCCGAGCTCGGTGTTTCCCTGCTGCCGAGCCCCGCGCGCGGCCCCGCCATGGCACGGACACGGACGGGAGCGCAGGGTCGGGGAGGAGCTCACAGGTAGTGACGGCAGTCGCGTTAATTCTTGAGGACAAGAGCGGGAGGCGGCGTTCGGCAGCGCTCGGCAAGCTTCGGCTGAAGTCGGTGAGCGCTCGTTGCTTTCGGCTGCACTCGGCCCAGTTCGGCTGAATTCGGCTTGGTTCGGCTGCGCTCGGCCCGGTTCGGTTGCACTCGGCTCGGTTCGGCTGAGCTCGGCCGGGTTCCCTTCATAGATTTCCTGATGTCAGCCCTGGTAATTCTACACGACACAAAATGTAGCCTTTAAAGGGCTTTTGCGGGTTTTTTAAGAACTCTAATCTTTAACTCAATTCCTGCTACAGAGTGATGTCTCCTTCAGAACGAGAACATCTACACGTAGAAGCAATTCCTTCATTTGCATCTCATTTTTGTTTAACCCTCCCTCAAAAAAAAAAAACAACCAAACAAACAAACAAAAAAAACAACAATATATGGCGCAACGAAAATGCAGTTCTGGTTTTAAAAAAAGAAGAAGAAGAAGAAGAAGAAGAAGAAAGAAAAGTGATATCAATAAACCAGGTCTGATATAAATATCTTTCAAAGCCATTAAAGCTTTTTTTTTAAATCCAAGAAGTCCATCATGATTCCTGAGTTCAGTCTCCTATTCACACTGGTTTTGGTGTCATGAAATCGAGCAGGTTCTTCAAGAAATAGTAAATCATCATGACCAAACCTCGTTATTTGCACTTACAGCCCCTTGTGGGAAGCTCTGCAACATTTTTTTCCCCATCCTATATTGGAGAGAAAAAATAAACCAACTCACTAAATCAAGACTGTTCAACTCACTCTAAAAATTACTAAAAAAAAAAAAAACCCAAAGCTTTACCTTTATACTAATTCATAAATAAAAACCAATACTCTATAAAAATATTTTTAAAGCTGATTAAAAACATAAAAAACCCAAATTGAACTACTAAAAATTTTAAAATATCACTACCCAAATTAAAAAAATCTACCTGTAAAAAAACTCACCTCATAAATGCCCAGGTCCTCAAAAGTAAAACAGAAATAAATTGAAACTTATAAACACCTAAACCAAAAAACATAACATTAAATAAATATACCATATCCCTTATCATACACCAACCACAAAATAAAATTATACAAGAAATTATTAAAAACTACAAACAAACCTATTCATAGTCATCTTTACCCAAAAATCAAATTACACTTAGTAAATAATATTAAAAAATAAAACAACACACTATATACTACAAAAGAAGCTAATATTGAATAAAAAACATATATAAATGCCACTATTTAGCGAATATCATTACCACTATCTATATATAACTGTATATATGTATAAAAATGCATCTATAAAATATATTAATTTGAGCAGCAAGCTGACCATATAAAATTAAAAACTCCTAAAATCATATTATAATATGATATCCCTTGTTATCTACTTTATGCCCAAACATAAATTCTATAACTTTAAAGAAAAAAAATTCTTTCAACACACAATTTATGTACAATACTCATATTGTCCCCCAAATTATCTCTCAACTCTATTGTCTAACAGAAACAAAAAAAACCCTTTTTTACTTTTTTTACCTAACCTCTCATTTATCAGCTAAACCAAAAAAAAAAAAATTGCCAAAACTGTAACTACTTCTTCTAAAACAATTCAATTTCAATCCAAAAAATCAAACTGCAATGCCACAGCCCAAAAAGGCCCATGCCACACCCCAACTCCCAAAAAACCCAAACCTGCAAAAAAACCTACATCCACTCATTTTTTTCTCCAAAACAACAAAGAATCTAACATTATTCATTTTTTTCCTTTTGCCTAAATACACCCTACTTATTAAATAAACAATTTTTTTCACTTTTCCTCCAAAAAAAAAAAATTCCTTTAAAACCTATTTAAATAAATTACTGAAACGTGCCTTCTATTAAAAAATCCCCACGAAAATAGAATAGAATGTAAATAGCAAATGGAATAGTAAGTGGAATCCAGATCCTTGAACAAAATAATTGAGAGGATCTGCCCTGAAGAAAGAAAATCAGGCATATCCCAATAAATAGGTTTGAATTCCTTCTTTTAAGGAATTCAAACCCATTTAATTTAATTCAAATTCAGAGAAGGAGATAAAGTCCTAGGAAGTTCACTTAACTGATGCGTGTGTTCTTAAGGAGAAGATGGTTCTTTCCCCTCTTTTTCTGGATTTTTCATCTTGCTCTGCTTTCTTCTTACATCTACAGCATGTAAAAGAAAGAATGCCTAAAGAATAAGTGCGAAAGAATAAGTAAAATATTGTTCTTCAGCTGATAAGCATGTGTGTGAAATTGCATGTGTTTCTTATTCTTATCTAGGGAGAAAAATGTTAATTCATATATTCATGTAACTTAATTTCCCTTTTTCTTATATATGCTGGGAATTGCTGTTTGTTCCTGGCATTTCCTATATAAATTTTAATCAAAATATCATAATGGGGAATCTGTCTTTTCTTAAAACTGTCTAATTTAGCAGGAAGCCTTTTCTTTGTGCCTGTCAACACGGAGAAAGACAGCTCTGGGGTCTGTGGCAAGCTGCACCATGAGCCCAAAACTGGCTCAAAGGAAAGTATTTGCTTCTAGAACACGTTTCTGAGACATTGCCATCAGTAGGACATAAAATTCTCCTGCTACCCTGTGTGTCCCACAGTGATTATTACAGCAGTTGACATCTTATTCCATAAGCCTAAATTAGTACAGAAAAACAACTTGAAAATTGTGATTGATAACACAGCAAATTGAAGGGTAGCATGTCTGCTCTCCTCATGTTTCAGATTTCTGATTTGATTTCTGTGAGAACCTTCTCCACTAGTGATAGGTAAGTCACCAAAATAACTTACTTACTTTGTCTTCAGCTACATCACTGAAAACTAATTTCATCTGGGTTTTATTTTGGTTTAGGGCTTCCCTCTCCCTCCCATAAACTTGTGCTCAAGTAAAGATTACCTTGGTGGTTTCAATCTTGGCCCTTTGTAATATTATGCAAGAGAACAGTTTCTTAACAACAACAAATTACCTATGGGAATTCTACAAGCAAAATATGTTCGTTTTACACATTGACAATTCACATCTTAAAAGAAAAAAGTGTGTATTTTAATTGTGCTTTGGCTTTTTAACTAAACCAGTCTAGCGTCTCCACTTGTATCCTACTGCTGAAAAGAAAAGAAAAATGCAAAAACATTTTCAGAATTCAGAATAAATTCAGAATTAATTTCTGAAATTAATTCAAATCCAGAGAAGGAGATAGGGACAAAGTCCTAGGAAGTTCACTTAAATGATGGGTGTGTTCTTAAGGAGAAGATAATTCTTTCCTTTTTATTTCTGGGCAGCTGCTCTCACTCAAAGGAAGGAGTTACGTAATGTTCATGGAGTTTCATGGCAAGTATTGGAATTTTCTGGAAAAAGAGACATTGGGATAAAATTTGCTCAGCATCTGAACTTTTAGCTTCTTTATTTGAACTTTTTGAAAATCACCTGCTAGTTCACAAATGCTTCTCTCTGAAATCCCAGTTTGTGAGGAGACAGACAGAGATGGTGCTGAAGGCGATCTTGCCCCTGAAGTATTGCAGCTGTGTGAATTATCCAAGAGTGGGAGCAGCCTTGCCCTCAGAGCTGTGGGTGTGATAAAAGAATGAGTTAGGAGGGAGAGAGTTAGTTGGAGTCTGCTGGCTGTGCTGTGAGGAGGAAGGGACAGGAGGTCCTGTGAGGGGCAGAAAGGGTTGGGTGGCCATGCTGGGGACAGGAAGGAGCCACCTGGAATTGCAGAAGGAAGAGAGAAGAAGGAGAGAAAGAGCCAGAGCTGCCGTGGGAGGCTACACAGAAAAGACATGAGAGATTTTAGATAACAAGGTGCTGATGCTTGAAGCCTTCTGATATTTTACTGAAGCACTCTGAGTGTTGTGGCCATCTCCACAACCTCACCAGCTGTCACTCCAATCCATATCTTTATTTATAAACCAAAACTATTTTTGCATGATGATTCCATGGCCATGAGATGTCTATAGTTATATAATTAACACGGAGATGTATGTATGTGTTTCGAGTTAAATGCTGAGGGCTAGTAAAAGAACAGACATTTTCCTTCCATTCAAGTCTTTATGTACAGGCCTGTTTAGTATTCTAAAAGCTCTTCTGAAGAAATTTTTAAAATTTCTTAAGTAGATTTTTACATTAGCTTTTCTTTTGTAGGCTACAGATGTACAAATAAAAGGATGTGCTTGGGTGCAGAGGCAAAGCACTGCTGGCATCTTAGGACTGTTCCCAATTTGAGAACAGCTATTAGTTCTGCCCTCATCTTCTCGTTATTCCATGTCTTACACAGATCTTTCCATGGTTTTGTCTGGTTATCTCTGTCTCTGGACTTGATAACAGTTACTTAAACTACAGAAGTTTAATTAGTTGTGAGAAAAGGAACAAACATTCTTGTACCAGTTCTCTCAATCTCAGCAGTGGAATCTGAGCTGTGAAATTTGCAGCAAGGCCCATCTGTGTCAGAATTCAGAAAGGATGGTAATATCAGAATGTTAAACACAGAGAAAAAGGATAAGGGGGTAAAGACAATCCATGTGTCTAGGGATATTAGGAAAATTAGATAATGATTTTTCCATTAAGCAAATTTTGAATTTAAAATATATTCCCCTGCTCTTGTTTCTTTCACCTGAAACTAAGTAACTTGCCTTTGCAGCACTTCGAATGTGACTCTAGCTCATCTCTTGGCATTTGCATCCAGCTATTTCTTGAGAAAAGAGGTGGCCTGAGCAGCAACTAGACTGGAAGTCTGGCAGCAGTGCAGTCTGTCAGCTCAGCCACAAGACACAGGAGCAGTATGAAGAGAAAATTATTCTGTACTGAGGGCATGTGCTTCAGTGTACAGGTTTGTACACTGTGTTAATTATTGTATTTTAGAATACAATGTAAACTTTGGACAGAGATGAGTTCTTTAAAAGCATTTATTTAAGATGGAGGCTTAGGAGACATAACTGAATGGGCATAAATGGAAATAAGAAGAGCTCAGAGTGCTCTTAAAGTTCACCACAAGGAAAGCTCAGCACTGCAGTAGGCTACGCACAGAAGTGGTGCTGACTCCATCACTGGAATTCCTCACAGCCTTGCTGGATAAAGTCCTGAGCAGCAACAGAGTCATTGAAAGTTTTACAGCTCTTAATTTTGTCAGTTTTTCCCTTTGATTTTTTAAAAAATAATTTTATTTTAAAGTGGAAGTCTGTCTTTCAGCAAAAATTTATTTGGAAGTTTAGTGGGCCATCCACTCACTCCAAATCTGGTACCAGTTCTCCTTTTGACTCCATAATCATTCAGAAAATTTACAGTTGTTCCTTTTGCACTTTTTCTGATCTCAGTGGTAGTGCTGACAAAATTTAACAGGCTATGCTTTGGACAAATAAAACCTGTTTATAGTTCTCATCAGTTAATTTTCACTGTGGGAAGGAGGTATTAATTTGAAATAGGTTCCATTAGGGAAAGCCCTTACCCAAATTCTGACTGATACATTTCTGCCCTGTGCTCAGATCATCATCCTTCCTGGTTGCTCCATGAACATCAGTACAGTAATTTTTGGGTTTTGTTTTTTACTTTGGATCAGGTTATCTACAGGCTGGTCAGCCCTCACAAACTGTTGTTGATTTATCTGGGGGGTTTGTAGCTTTGTAATTACATGTTGCAATTTGCTGTAGGGTCCTTGTAGTAGTTTTGTGTTTGCTGGATTATTTTTTGCCAAATTCAGTGTAGTGGTTTGAGCATCTGCCTCTTTTTTTTTTTACTTCTGGGAGATAGGATTTGGGGAGAAAAAGGCAAAACAGGTTCAACTTAAA
>VWZU01006302.1:18906-29271 GCA_013397095.1 Sterrhoptilus dennistouni
AAAGAAAAATGAAATTCTTAAACGCTTCTCTTTCTACTACAAACTGTTTACTTCTTTATACAACATAGAGAGAAAACTGTGATTTTTAGTCAGTTGCAACTATTTAGACATAATCATGATTTTGGGAGAGGAGTCTCTCTAGAGTTTTACAGAGACACATGCTGCAAGACAACGTCTGGTGGCTCTCAATGTCACAAATTTGTAACTGCCTGGAATTTTGCAGATTTGCAGTCTTACTCATTTAATAGTTTTTTTAAGTTGCTTATGGGCTTTAGTATATTTTGGGGTATTTTTTAGGATGCTCTTTTTAGTATAAAACAAAGATTTTATTATTATTATTATTATTATTATTTTTAAAGTTGTCTTTGTCTTAAAAGAAATCGAGACCTCCCTTTAGCCTAGGAGCCAGGGCATTAAAATTACTTCTTTTTTAGAATTATCTTTGCTTTAAAAGCTGAGACTTCTTTATTTTACTTTAGGAGCTGGGGGATTTACTTTATTCAAAATTTTCAATTAAATCTTAATTATATTAATACACACAACTTTTGGTTAGAACCTGCATTCCCCCAAACAGCATTATGATATTACAAGAAA
Organism: Sterrhoptilus dennistouni; assembly: GCA_013397095.1. Taxonomy (NCBI): domain Eukaryota; kingdom Metazoa; phylum Chordata; class Aves; order Passeriformes; family Zosteropidae; genus Sterrhoptilus; species Sterrhoptilus dennistouni. Next base: position 19,501 of record VWZU01006302.1, read on the forward strand.
TAGTCTGTTTTTCTATGGTTTACATTTAGAGAAGTTCAGCTAAAAATGTTTATTTTTTTTTAATAATAATCTTTATTAGTTTTTTTGTTGACTTTATTTTATTCTGTCTTTTTATGTTTTAAATTACTCTGACTTCCACGGAGGGGGGAAACAGTTAATGTTTTTGTTTAGAGGGGTTTTTTTTTCAGATGACTCTTGGAACTTCAAGGCTACGCAGGTGATGATGGGGAGGGGGAAGCTGAGGTCTCTGATTTAAGCCTGAGCTGTCCAAAAGCATAAACAACACTCTTATTAATCAACTAAGTTGTCAATATATACTATAACTTCCTTTAAAAAAAACAAAAAACAACTCACTCCATACTAAACCACTACAGTCCTTTTGTGCAGCTCTTGGTGTGTTGAAGTGCCTTTAAATCCCCTTTAAGGTATGCAGTTACCAAATAAATAGAGCAGAAGCATGTGGGTCCTCCTTGTCCACCAGGAGCTTATGCAAGAGTTACATATTAAAGAGCTTTTTGGTTCCATTTCTGTTTTCCTTGAGCATTTGCACAGAGGAGAAGAAAGGTATCCTAGAGTCCACCTGCTGCTTTAAAGGTGCCATTTTGGATTAGCTGGTGGGATGGTGGATTAGCTTCTTGTATGTATATATATGCACACATATAATTGGCAAATAATAAGTATATTCTCATAGTATTGTAATTCTTCTTTTTCCTTCTGATCTTTTGGTACTTCCAATTTGGAGGGAGTGATACCGTTTTCTTGTCCATCAGGTGTGGAAAGCAGAATTTTTGCTGTACAAAATGCAGCAACTCTGCAGGCTGGGAGTCCCAGCTATTGCTGTGCAGAAGATCTCACCTGTTTCACCTTTGTTTCGTTGAGATAATTATTTTATTATTGAGATTGGACCCCCATTGTCAAATGAATCTATGTTATAGTATACATGATATATGAGGCTTCCTTTAGGAAAAAAACCAGGATAGCCCATTTTCACGTGAGAAATAGGCTATTACAGATCAGCAGAGGTGTCTAGTAGGTGAGTTTTTTGGGGGGATTGATGAAGGACTATGGAGAAATGTCTTAGCTTAGCCTTTTCCAGCATCAGCTGTAGGAAAAAAAGCTGTTAATTTCCTTTTTCCCTGCAGTTCCTTGAGAGAGGAAGGTGACTGTAAGTCTGGCTTGTGTGGCTTTGGAGGTGGCATTTGAGAAATAAGTCAGCATAGGCTTGGGGTGGCACAACATGTTTTTCTCAGAATACGGATGACAGTGTTCAAAACTTAAACAAGATTTCAGGTAAAACATGTCTGCTTATTTTCAAACTCTGTTAGAAGGTGACAGATTGAATGTAATGGGACAATGCTGAGGAGAAGTGATTATATTAAATGTCATAAATAAACCTCTGTTCTATTTTGGAGTAGTTTCCCATGGGAAGTGTGGGATGCTTCATATCTTTGAAGTTGTGTTTAAAGACAACTAGACAGGGCTAGAAAACACAGTTCAGTACAGTAAATGCATCCTGCCCTAGGGGAGAGAAGGAAAATAGGCCTGCTTGGTGTTTTCCAAACCTGATTGCTCACAGTTTATAAAATGAATTAAACAGCTTTTCAGGAATTAAAAGACTTTATTTGAAAATATGTTCTGCATCTACTCACAGAGTGTGTTCTGAAGTCTTCTTCTTTGCACCTGTAATTTAGTGTTACCAGCCATTCCATGAAATCCAAATGTCATTAAATGTTGTCATAGTGTCACTTGGAAGGATATCCAGCAAATGTGATTTTATCTGTGGCAAATCTGATTTTTAGTTTTTCAGAAGATGTGGAAGCAATTTGCATCAGGCATCCCTTTTGTTTACAGTCCCAGCTGAGTCAAGAGGAGTTGGCAGTTGCTGCAGGTGGGATGTTGGCTCACATATGTGAATTGTCTGGTCAGTCATGGCAAATCTCCTCTGCCCATTTGAGAGCCCTGGGCCCAGATTTGCTGCTGCCTTTCTATGGTCTCTGCCCTTGGATAAACCCTTGATTTGTTCAGTGTACCTCTGTGGCTGCCCACCCACATCCTAGAGTTTTGGGTAGAATTGGAGTTCTTGGAATTTCTGCATTGCTTTAAAAAAACTTCAAAATATCAGAAATATATCCTCTGGAATGGTATAAACTTTGTTTGGTTGCATTAGGCAGAGCAGAACACACGTAAATTTCTATTCTGTCCAGACCTTGAACATACCATTCTACTCCACTTTATAGCATCCTCCTTTTTTGTGCCTTCTTGTGCCTTCTTGTGTATTTTCTGTCCTTCACCTCAAGGGCAGGTGTTTTTCAAGCACATTCAATTTGTCAAGATTTACATTCAAATGTAAAATGTTATTTGTACTCCATGCTCACTCTTTCTAGATTTCCTAATTACACAAGGCAATCAGAATGAGGGAAGGCAGAGGCTTTAATCAATACTTATCTCGGCAATAAGAATGTATTGCATCAAACCTATTAAAGATAAATAATAACAGTGAGCTGCCTGAATTTGACATCAATAAAATAACTTGGTCTAACCCAGGAAGGCAACCAGTAGATAAATAGCACCTCACAAAAATGTGAATGGGCAGTAGAATTAAAAACAAGCATAATTTGGCACCTGATTGAGCCAGACTTCTTGTTATGTTTCTGGCTTTTGTTTTAGCCTTAATAGTTTGTATCCAGAATTTCTGGTGTTCATTTTGCTAGGTGAATGGAGTTGTGCCTCAGTGTGTTTCTTCAAAGCTCCCATGAAATAAACCTTTTCAGTTTCTATCTGCTTTCCAAGCATCCAAAATAGAGAAGTTGTGTGACTTGGCCCTGGTTTTGTGCTGATAGGTATTGAATTATTTATTTTTTTTTCACACCTCCCAATGACATAGAACAAGAGATGCCTTCAAGGTTGATAGGATTTGGATAGCAAACACCTCAGCACAGTGTGTTTATGGGTTAATAGAAAGGCCAGTGACTCACACCCTGCTCTTCACACCACACGGTGCCTGACCCAGGTGATGGTGCAGAGAACAGCTGCAAAAAATGAATGGAAAGGTGAAGGGTCAGACTGGCAAAATTGCATGTTGCTGTAATGTTACCTTTTCCTACAGCGGTGGTTGCCTGTGATTGAAAAGGCAGTAAAACAAAAAGTTTTGTTTGCAAGGTGGTGTCTTTTGTTATATGAATTGGCACACAGTAAGATGTTCATATTTCACTTAAAACCAGTGGTTAGTGTGAGGGACTGAGAGCATGTAAATCTACTGACCTTTGTTATATGGCATATATATATATCTACATTCTGTGATGTGATAGTGATATGTTTGTGTATCACTGAAGATAAAAAAGATGTCTTAATATAATTAATGTGCAAAACACCCAATTTGTAAATCACTGCACAGATTACGGCTCTTGCTCGGAGGATTAATTTATATACCCTGTACAAAACATCAGCAAGCACATTTAAAACTTCTGATCAGAATTTATTCAAGATCTAGAATGCTGTGTTCTGTTTTGGGCCCCTCATTAGAGGGAAGACATGGAGGTGTTGGAGCGTGTCCCAAGAGAGGTGACAGAGCTGCTGAAGGGTCTGAAGCACACGTGGGCATCACTTTATCCCTCTCCACAATTGCATGGAAGGTGGGGATCAGCCTCTTCTCCCAGGAACCAAGAAACAGGACTAAATGAAACAGCCTCAGATGGGAAGGTTTAGATGGAATATTAAGAAATGCCTCTTCACTGGAAGGTTTGCCAAGCCCAAGGCTGCCCAGGGAAGTGACTGAGCCCCCATTCCTGGAGATACTTAAAAGGGGTACAGATGTGGCCCTTGGGTTCACACTTCACTGGTGGACTTGGCAATGTTGCCTTCAGCTGAACTCAATAAAGATCTTTTCCAGACTTCTAGGTTTTTATCTTTGCCTTGGGTTATAGGGGTTTACAACATAGTATTTTGTAAATTAAAAATAAATAAATAAAAAATCAGTGTCTCCTTTTTACATTATGAAAATTACCATGCATATCCGAAAATACGATTAAATTTCTTTTTTGAAGACATTTAATCTTCTGGGCCTCTGACACTGTAAATTCATGATGCTCTTTGAGCCAGCAGATCCAGATATTGTTCCTGGATTGTTGATTTTGTAAAAGATATTTTTTCCCTTTAATCTTTTTTACTTTGGCTGAGGGGCAAAAGACGAACCAGGCAAAACCTTCTAAACTTAATAGTATTAGAAACAGAGAAGTCTATGGGATATTGTCTTTCACACTATTTTCTGAAGGCTCAGACATTCTAATTTATCTCTGTGAACTCCATCCTGTTTCTTTATGAAGATATAATGAATTGATGGAAGACTCATTAATTTTTTTCTGTAAAGAAAGTAATTGAAGAAATTAAAATTAAACTAAGAGGAAAAAGTTAAAATTGGAGAAATTAATGACATTTTCTGAGTGTGTGAACACACTGCATAAAATCCTCCTTTTTATACATAGAATGGAAAGAGTGGGGCTTAATTTAGGAAAACTATAGCTTAATGTAGGATTGTCTATTAAATTTTATCTGATGTTCTGTTTTATAACAGTTTTCTGTGACCTTCCAGGAAAATACTGCCTGGCAGGAGTGTTTAGCCAACCCTTGATCTGGCCAAATAATAACATGTTTATCCAACACTGCTTTCTTCTTCAGCAACTAATTTGGAAAGATTTCAGTGAGCTCAACAGTAAATAGAAACAGTGCATGAGGAAATCATGAGGAAAAGAGCTTGAATATTGCTTCATAATTACTGAATGTACTGAAATATATTTGGGTTTTTAGTGGAAAATAAATTCTATTAAGATTTAACATAAATCTGCCAATGGCCTAGAAGGGGGTTTTAGGAATTCATCCATTATTCTTCAAGAATACTTTTACCACATGATGGGTTTTGGAATACTGGCTCTTTGTTGAAGTGTAAATCTTAACAAAAAACTGCCAAAATAAGAAATAAAGGACAATCTGATGCTTATCTTCTGAATTATGTGAGGCTGCTACAAGGGCTTGTTTTGAGCTATAGAGATCTTCACTTCTAGTCCAGGATGTGGGACAGTTTGGTCATGAATTCTGAGTAAAACTTGTCAAATTATTTCCTCTGTTTAAGTTCTCCTGAGCCAATAATGATGCTGTTTCCAATATAATTGACTGTAATGAGAAATAGAAATCTGTTTACCTATCAACTATGATGGAATTATCCTTAGAAAAACAGCCAATAATTATCTAGGGTTTTTATATATATTTTTTTATATGTTTTGGAAATACCCTGAATCTTATTTCCTTACTTATGAAGTATCAGAAATGGGTTTCTTATCCTGTGCTGACTCAGTAAATCAGTGCTTTTAAAAACTGATTTGTGGGGAGGTGCTCTTTCTTGCATCCATGTGGCTCAATATGGAACATGGATCATTAAATGTGATAGTAACATTAGTGACACATAAGGGTTAGAGACAAACATCTATTGTTGCTGTGTGTCTTGGGAGAGAAATGTTGCATAAATGCTGCTCACTCTCCTGTTAAACTGGAGGTGCTTCCAACTGTGCCAGAACTGACTCTTAACCATCATGATTATCTGTCAGGTTTTCAAGTGGAAAGCTGTTAAGAAACATGGAACTTGGACAGTTTTTTAAAAAAACTAAGGATTCCAGAGTGAGCATGAATGTGTTCCCTGTGCTGTTTTATATTAAGGATAATAATTGTCAGAATACATCATAGAATAGCCTCAGAGCTGTTACAAAATACAGACAAGGGCTATATACACAGAACAAGGACTGCGAAGAGATTGTAGGAACTAAGTGAAGACTGAAGCTGCTTTTTTTTTTTTTTTAATTCATTACTGTGGTTTTACTGTACCCTTATTATTTTGTGAGAATGAAGTCAGATCTCACTTCTGAAGGCACTTCAGCTATCATAATTTTGTTGTTGTTGTTGTTGTTGTTGTTCAAGTTGTCTTCATACAAAAAGAAAATTTTTGGCTAATGTTTTCTGAAATTTTGTGCTAACAAAAAAGACCAATCCTGAGGTGAAGAACCTATTCCTGTATTTGAGGTTCATTTGAACTGTGGGAGCTCATAGAGCCAGTCTGAACTGCATGTTTGAAAAGCAATACCAAGTATAAGTAATTACAACTATAATGTGCTTAATCAGTAGCCTGGCTGTATGGTAGGCATGTCAGGAGGGGACAGAATTTCATTACATTTATCTTCTAACAAGTAATTCCCTTTGAGAGTCACATAATTCGATTACAGAGCACATGAACATTAGGAAATTTTCTTAAAATTATTTGAAGGCAAGAAGTACCTCTTGAACAGTCATCCCCACAGGTTTTACCTTCTATAGCTCATATTTATTGGATATCATTCAGCTTGATCATTGAGCAACTGAAACTGTAGGGGAAATTTTCTGAAGCAATGAACAATTCTGACTATGTTAGGGCCCCAAATAAATGATCTTTATGGAATTAATCTTTATCAGCCAGTTCTCATGCCTTTATATAGCTGAACCATTTTTCAAATGGCCTGGGGCATGGGGTGAAGTGAAGAAATCACTTGAGTTTATCATTTATTTTGGTTACTGTCCTGATTGCCCAGGCAGAGCTCAGACTTCAGTGAGCTCAATGTGCTGGCACCAATTTTTGTCTCAAATCTTTTGGATAGTTGGCCTTGGTAAAGGGTTCCATACGGAAAGATCTTGATATCTGTGCTCCTGATCTAGTGCAGCCAGCGGATATCAGTGCACTGGGAAAAAAACGGTGAGTGGTAAAACAAACCCAGAGTCAGCAAAGAGAGAGAGTGGGTACAGCAAATGCAGAACAGCCTTTAAAGTGGTGGGATTATTTGGTCACTAGGTAGCTTGACGATGGATCTGAAGGATGAGAAGTTATCTGCATGAACAGAAGTATTAGATGGCAGTGGAAATAGTGGAAACGAAAAGCCACGGTAATAAAGTCAGCAAGTGACTTTATTTGGTTACAAAAAGTGATTTTCTTGTCATTTGAGAGAGGCTGCAGGGCCAAGAGGATGGTTGAGTCCTGCTCGGTTGTCTCCTGCACCACCTCTTCTCATCTTAAGACAGATTTGTTTGCATTTTTGTTAAAAGATGCTTGTTTAAATCTTACTGTATCTTTCTTTTAGAGAGAGACGGCGGCCTCAAGTTTTGCCCGGTTCTTCCCCATTCCCCCACCCTTTTCTTCTTAGGGCATCTCTAGTTAATAGAGTTAAAGTTTTAAATGCCTGTTTGTGAAACATAGAACGTGCAGCTTGTTGCCTTTTCACATATAACACAGGAGAATTAGTAATATTTCTACATCGTAGCTGTCATTGGTTGTGTATAAATTCAGTGTTTTGCTGAGTTTCATTTTTAGGTCACAAGCACATGGCTGTTCAGGCAAGTGTTATCTCAGCTCTCTAAGATAGCTATTACTGATATATTGATGGCATGATGTGAGTTCATTGCTTTTATAATAAGTATTATTTATGAGATATTATTATTGTTTTATGGCTGGCTTCTTCTCCTCATATACTTTGTCATCTCTTTGTGTGACACATGTCATTCCAGGATTTTTCCTTGTTTTCTAGTGGTTTATGCTAGTTTCTGCACTGGCTCGCTGTTTTGATCTAGTGCTGTCTCATAACTTTTAAATATTTTTGAGATTTCCAAATGTTATTTGGGCTTTGTAAGAAGCCTCCTCTACACTGCAGGACTGGGATGCTGTTCCAGTTCTGGTCACAGAAACATTCCAAGAGTTTGCTGAGTTCAAAGCACCCTTATCGTGAGAGAATTTCAGAAGAGACCATTGTCCAGGTCTTCACTGAAAATGAGGTTTATCAGCTGTTTGCAATTTCTGGGCTCATGGTGCAGTCTTTAGTGGCTGACAATCATTTGATTTCCCATGTGATATTGCTTGTGTCTATTATTTGACTGATTTCTGGTTACTGTGAAGTTTGTTTCCTACATGTGCTATTTTGCCTTGATGTTTTATCCTGTGTATAACAACAGTCATACATCTCGTTTTTTTAGAAATAAATAAAAAAGGGAAACTTAGTGCCCTAATAATAATACAAGGTGTATATTAGAACTTTAGACAATAGATAATTTTGAATAATGCAACATTTATACTAGAAATTTGGAAAAGGAATTATCAAATCCAAATCCCAGTTGAGTAACGACAATTAACACCTAACATCACAGTGTTGTGTTTCTACTGACCTTCTTCAGTTGTTCCTTGTTTCAGGATTCAAGAAGACATTCATCGATGTCAAAGATCAGCATCTCCAGCTGATGGGACTTTTCCCTGAGTTTCAATTATCTGGACTTTAAAGCAAGAGCCATTTATCTTAATTCTCCTAAGAGGGTGTAATTGTACCTCATGTAGTATCTCACATGCCTTTGGTGTGCCTTTGCAGATTATATATATATTATATATTACTATGTATACACTATACATATACACTATATTACTTCTTGCAAGAATAAACAGCAAAGCTTGATGTTGGTGCATGGATGTGGTTGTGAAGAATTCGAAAGAATCTCCTTGATCATTTTAAGTCAGTGTCTGATTGAGGTTCTATCTAGTAACTGTCCAATTACTAAAGGGACCTCCTGTGCCCTGTTCGTTCTTCCTGCAAGGGCCCTGCAGGAGATTACAAACACTGCCTTTCACCTTTAAAACAAAAGAGTGAATTGTGAGAACTGACAGTGGTCAGGGAAAAAATATTAAGGCATCAGGCAGCAGCTGAGGCTCTGGGAATGCTGACTTTCCCACACTGAGCTGTGAGAAAATATTCTAAACAATTTCTAATCTCACACCTGCTGTTCTAACAGACTTGTTTACTTGCAAAGATGGTTTACTAAGATGTGTCAGTCTGAAATGACCAATCGGTACAACTGTACCAAAACACGGTATAAAAAGGATGTGCCTTTTAATAAACATTGTTTCTAAGCCGTCCAAGGCGATTTGGAGTAATAACAATACATTCCTGGCAAGTGAGCGGGAGGCACTGAGGGCCCCATACAGCTCTGGGCCAGAGAAGCAGCCCTGGCCTCAGCCCCCATGATGATTTTGGGCTGTGAACACTCACCTGCAGGAAATGCCCCTCTGCAGGCAGGAGCAGCCCTGACACTCTCCAGAAGAACTCTGGCCATGGGCCAAGAAAACCCTCAGGATTTGTCTTGCTCATTTCTCCCTGGAAAGGGATGTAGCACAAGCACTTTTACAGGCATCAGGGAAATGCTGCAAAAGGCAGGAAATCAGGGTTATGGGAAGAGCTTTGTGCTGTCACACAACTGTTCACCTGTGTTGTTCCATGGTGGAGTGCTGGCCATGGAGCTCTGCCCGTGGACATTCCAGGGGCTGGTGTGTAAAGTAATATTAGCATTAAAGAAGGAGCTGCACTGGCACAGGAATTCCCTTGCTGGCACTTGGCATTCCGTCCCAGGCAGGACATTGCCATGACCTCACAGGGGCTTGCTTGGAGCAGGGTGCCGAAAATGCCAGGGTGTGGGTTCAATCCCCAGATGAACCATTGACATAAGGGTTCAGCTTGATGCTCCTTTTGTGTCCTTTCCCACTCAGGATATCTTATGCACTGGAAATAAAGAATAAACCAGTTTTCACTGGCTTTTTAAACCCAGAGAGTGCAAGCCATAGAGAAAGTGGGAGAGAGGAGGGAGAGCATCAGGCCTCCGCTGGCCGGTGTATGAGATGAGCGGCCCCAGCCCCGGCAGGACCCCAGTCCCGCCCTGGGCGCAGTC
>VWZU01006305.1:0-26508 GCA_013397095.1 Sterrhoptilus dennistouni
CTTGGAAACTGCGTGGTGAAGGTAAAGTACCACTGAAATTGTGGTGTACAAGTGGAAAAATTAGATTTTAAACAGTAATCATAGATTTTGTCCTGCAAGTTCCTTAAAATCCGCCCCAGAAATGTGAGGGGACAATTTGAGCTTGTTCAAAGACAAGATTTCAGGATTAGGGTTGCTAAGAAGAACCTGTCACAGAGACAAAATGCTTTTCCCAAAAGGAATTAGGAGCTCTTAGAACTGTCAACAGATGGCTCATTCCAGCAATTGCAGGCACCAGCCTTAGCAAGAGGTCCAGTATGAGACAGGAACCTACTCTCCTCACAGACAAGCCAGAGGCTTTAGAGTGGGAAAAACTAAGGGAATTAGCCTTTTTTTTTGCACTGTTTACCAGGGACAAGCTCTGCAGCAAACCCCAGATGTTGTTTATTCCACAAAATCTGGGGCCAGAGTTACCTCATTAAAAAGAAACAAAAGGAATAAATCCAAATCCAAATCTGATTTAAGGGTCATAACAAAATGAAGAAGATCAGCACATCAAAGTTTATTCCCTGGGGCCAATGCAACCAGGGCCATTCCATGGGGAATACAGGAACAGGACTGAGCTCACAGCCATGTGCTCCCATACTCCCGTCTGTCTCTGAGGTGCCACATCTCCATGTGCCACATGTCCAGAAGTGCCTCACAGAGCTGTCACCTCCACCACAGTGTCCCCAGGCCCGCGGCTCCCCTTGTCACTCCCAGCTTTCTCCTCAAACACCCTCCGCAGAGCTGCTCTGATGGAGCACTGGAAGCGGCGCCGCCGGCAGCTCCCCACCAGCACGTACATCACTGGGTTGAGGGTGCAGTTCAGCAATGCCAGCAACAGAGAGGGGTCTTCTGGGAATAAATCATCGGAATCAGGGAGATTAAGGATCCTTGTACCATCCATAGGAAATAAACTTTGTTGATGAAGCCAAGATTGCAAAAATGGGCAGAGCAAGGGATGCTGGGTTGGTGATGGTGAGATTTGGTGTGTAGTGGGTAAGAGATGAGTGAAAATTAAAATTTGGGGAAAAGAGAGTGGGAAAAAAAGAGAGAAAGAGAGAAAGGGGTGAAACAGAGAGAGAGAAAATAAAAAAGAAAGAAAAAATAAAGACAAATACAAGGAAAAAGAAAAGGAACCTAAACAAGAGAATGAATGGGGGAGAAACAAAGAAGGAAAGGCTGAAAGAAAATAAGAAAGTAAGAGAGAATGTTAAAAATAAAGATTGAGAATGACAAAGGATTTGCTTGGACAGGACTGATGGAGAAGGATATCCCTAGTGTGCCAAATCCCAATAAATAGTTGAGTCAGTCACACAGGGGTCCTGCCCCCTCTGGAATCATTGGAGGAAATGTTTTTCACCTAAATACAGCAGTGTTATACCAAAAACCACCTGGAATTAGCTGTTATAAAATATACTTGGCTTTTCTGTCCTTTTTCAGTAGTCATTGACTGGAAGGTTCTTCGTGTGCCTTGAATTAAAAAAAATATCTGCTTTTATATTCTCTATGTTTTTATCACCTGATAAATCCGATAACAACAAAACCAACAATTTTCAATGCAATCTTTATCCCTTTGGATAAAAAAAATAAACAAGAAAAAAAGAGACTTCTGGTCTTTTTAACAATACAAAAATGTTTTGTTTGTCCCAATGATAAAATCGTTTGAAGTATCAAAAAGAGAACATTTTGAACACGAATTTGTGAGGTTTTTCAAAGAAAATTAGCCACATTGACTTCTTGTAACAATTTTGGTTAAAAGAATAAATGTTAGATAGTCTGATAGCACAAATAATCCCATTTAGCCCTTCAAAGGATTTGGTTTAGAGAATAATTTGTTGCAAATCATGGTATTTCTTTACCTTTTTCTGTCTCCTGTATTGTTCTCACTATCCTTTGGTTCATTTCATTTGGTAAAGGTGATGTAAAAGCCATGGATTCTGATCTGTCCTTTTAAAGGAAGAAATAACAACCCAATGCATAATGTAGATAAACGCAGAGACTCTGCCAAGGGCTGGAGGAAATTAAAATAACATGCAACAATATAACAATACAAAAAAAATAATCTCCAGCCATGTATTTCTTTGAAATACAAGACAAGGGAGGATGAAACTTGGTTAATAAATTTTTAAAGCAAGTTGGAAGGAGCTGGAGCCCTTTTCTGCTCTGTGGTTCAGACAAGAAATGGACTTGGTGGTTGTGAATCTTTTCAGTCCTTGAAATTCTCACCATTAGGAAGCCCAGAATGGCTCTGTGAGCCACAAAAGGCTGTGTGTGTGCTCAGACATGGGAATTGTAAATTAAGAGGGATAGTTGGATTCTCCTTATAGGAATTTTGTGTCTGCTTCCAACAGGAGGATTGTTGGTATCGATCTCATTTTCAGAGATCTGAGTGAAAAGCAACACTGAGAATTTATGAGTTTATGAATGACAAGAATTCATCCTGAGCAGGATTTCTTTGATGTAATTCAGACACCAAGGCATTTCAACCTTATCAAATGAACATTAATTAATAGTCACTGGAAAGAAACAGGAACTTCTAATACAGGTCAGGTAAATCCTGTGGTCCAGGTGTTGATGTGCCACAGATGGTGACTTAAAATAATGACCTAAAATATCTACAAAGAGGGTACTGAGGGTCAGGTGAGATGAACCTTCCCCAGCACCTCAGAGTTCTTCAGTTCCACCAAGACATTCCAGGCAGGGTTTTAGGAGGACATGGTTATGGTGTCCCGGGTTTCCCGCTCATCCCTGTCATCTGCCGAGTCTTGGAAGGCCGTCTGGAATGCCTGCCTGAGGGTGAGCCTGAATTTCCGATCCCTGTAGCTTCCCACCAGGAAGTAAACGATGGGGTTGAAGGTGCTGTTGACACAGGACAGCACGAAGCCGATCTCTGGGGAATACAGGAACTTGTGGCCCAGGAAGTCCAGCAGGATGAGGATGCTGAGGGGCACGGCAAAAATGAGGAAGAGGAGGATGGTGAGCATGATGACAGTGAAGAGCCGGCCCATTTGGAAGGTTTGGGAGCTGCACTTGACCCGCAGGAAGAGGGTGAGGCTGAAGAGCAGCATGAGGGGCGTGCAGACGAGGAAATCCAAGGCTCCGATGGCGACGAGCAGGCGCCGGCAGACCCCGGGAGAGGGACGAAGGGTGCACAAAACATATCCCAAAGTGTTCAGGAGCAGGGACAGGGCCCAGAGCAGGCCGGACACCACGGCAGACAGGTGCTTGGGGCGGTGTGTCCGGCACCAGATGGGCGACAGCACGGACAGGCAGCGCTCTATGCTGATGGCGGTCAGCAGGTACAGGCCCGTGCCGTACATGAAGAGATCCAGGAAGAGGAATATCCCAAACTGCACCCCCACATTGAACTGCATCAGGTACTGCACGGTCTCCACGGCAATGCACAGCAGGTACCCGAAGTCAGCGGCCGCCAGGTTCAGGATGTAGACGGTGAAGTGGTTCCTGCGGATGCGGAAGCCCAGGTACCACAGGACCAGGCCGTTCCCCACCATCCCACAGGCAGCACTCAGCAGGCAGAAGCTCTCCATGAACTTGAGGACAGTGTAGGATGGCTCTGGTTGTCCCACAGTCCCACTCTGGTTGGTGCCAGGAGCCTGGATGGCCGTGGCTGGGGGGATTGGTGTGGTTAAGGGTCTCATAGTGGGTGATTCTGACCTGGGAACACAGAGGGGAGAGGTGGTAACTCCAAGGTGACTTTTCTAGAGGGGTTCCTTGGTTTGTTCCCAGGCTTTGAAGCTAGAACTTGATTTAACGGAACCTCAAAATAATTTGGTTTGGAAGGGATCAAGAGCCTGGAGTAACAGGAGAAAGGGTAAAGGCTTCACACTGCCAGAAGGTGGGTGTAGGTGGGATATTGGGAATAAATTCTTCCCTGGGAGGGTGGTGAGGCTCTGGCACAGGTTGTGCAGAGAAACTGTGGCTGCCCCATCCCTGGAGGTGTCCAAAACCAGGCTGGAGCAAACTGGGATAGTAGAAGGTGTCCCTGTCCATTGCAGGGGGTTAGAACTGGATGATCTTTAAGGTCCCTTCCAACCCAAACCACTCTGGAATTTTGTCATTCCATGAGAACAACTGATAGTTTTTTTATATTGATGAGTTATTTCTGTTTTAATAAAGTGTCATTTGGTGTGGTTCTCCTGTACAGCAGAACTATGTACAGTAACAAATAAACATTTTGGTCTGGCAGAGCCCTCAGCTTCTCCCTCAGAAACTGCAGGAACCACATGTAAGAAACCACAGATTATCTTGTACTCACAGGACAAGGGAGTTGTGTCTCTGATAACTTTTCCACACCATTCCATGAGTTAGGCCACTGTTTCCTTCCCCATTATACTGAGATCTGATTGAGAATATTGAGAGTGAAAAAAACCTGGGTTTAACACGGTTTTTATGGTCTGATGAGAAGAAATACAATGGTTCTTCTGCTGTCTCCCAACCAGCTGTTTATTTGGACATGGAAGGCAGAGAAGTTAAAAAGAGGACAGAAACAAAGAATGGGGTTTTCTGGGAAGATATGAATCACTGAACCATGCAGCCAGCATGAATCCTCTGTTCTCTCTTTGTGGTGCAGCAGCACACATGGAGACAGACTTCCAAAAGCACCCTAAAAGTGACAGACTGAATCACTGCTGTTCCATCCCAGCACCCCAGGCACGCTGATGCCATGGACAGAGGGAAAAGAAGGGTGAGGTGCAGGGAATTTGGAGAGGGCTTGGAGCAACCTGGGCTAGTGGAAGGTGTCCCTGCCCATGCCAGGGGATGGGCCTGGATGGGCTTTAAGGTCCCTCCCTTTCCACCCAAATTATTTGAAGATTCTAGGATTTCCTTTAGGGTTGATTGAAACCAGGGAACTTCTGGCACTGCAGAGCTGGATGATCCCATCCTCAACTCATACAGAACTTTGAGCACTTCTAATGTGAAGACTCTGAGAGCAGCCCTGTGGCTGTTCCTCCCTCACAGCCTGCTTCAGAGGTGGCTACAAATGATCATATTTTTTCAGAAATTAGCAGAAACAGTCTCAAGTTCTGTGCAGCTTTTCTGCTGTGAGAACAGAGGAAGGCACGGTGGTTTAGTGGTTTCCTGGCTTCTGTTTCCACTTGATCTGAACACACTGATGGTGTGAACATTTGAGTGTCCCCTAAACTGTCTCAGCCCACTGCAGCCTCCACAGGTGCATCGCTCTCCACTGGGGATTCAGGGAATGACAGGTGATTATTTCCCAATGGAAATAATGGCTTTCTGCCATGGATCATGTCCCAGGATCATGGAATGGTTTGGGTTGGGAGGGATCTTAAAGCTCATCTTGTTCCAACCTCCTGCCACAGCCAGGGACACCTTCCACAGACCAGGTTGCTCCAAAGCCCTGCCAACCTGGCCTTGGACACTCGCAGGAATAAGGCAGCCACAGCTCCTCTGGACAACCCGTGCCTCAGCACACTCAGAGAGAAGAATTTCCTCCCAAAATCTAATTCAAATCCACCATCTTCCAGTTTAAAACAATTTCCCCTTGTCCTGTTACTCCAGGCCCTTCTCCAAAGTCCCTCTCCAGCTGTCTTGGAGAATCTTTAGGCGCTGGAAGGTGCTGTAGGTCCATAAAGACTGCCAGGAACAGAAATGGCTGCAATGGGTAATATCAATAGTCTTGCCTCCTGCTGTAACAGAAGTTATGAAATCCTTCTCTTACTTCTACAGACTGCAAAAGTCACTCATTGTTCTCATTTATTTATCATACTCCCTTGGAGAGACAGAATTCCTGTCTCCAAGACACATTCAAGACATGATTCTACTTCCTCATGTAACTAATAAGTGAAACTCTCCTCAAACAGCAGCAGCCTGAGTCCAGGTCTTTTTTTCCCTTGAGATTAAACATCCTCCCTGTGGTTTCCCTGCAAATCCTGCCTCTAGCTCCTGAGGCAGAACAACCCTGACCCCACAAAGATATCTCAGACTATGGACAGAAAGTTATGCTGTTGTAATGCCAGGTCTCTGAGTAATGACTTTTTACATTGCAGAGGTGTGTTTAGAGCAGCTCAAGAGCACTTGTACAGGGAAAAGTGTCCCTGGAATGAAGCTTTCCTTATATTGAAAATGATTATGATGAATTCCTGACCTACATCAAATTTCTGTCCAGCAAAGGAAGTAAATATTTGATCTTTTTTTCCTCCATTGTTTTCATTTCCCCTCCCTTCCCCAAGGCCTGACAGAAACCATCAGAGCGCAGTGGCAAAGACCCACCTCAGAATTTCTCACCTTTGTGCCTTCCTGGGAATTTCAGCACCTGTGCCTGGCAGTGTTGTCCCCTGGACTGTGTGATATAGGGTGCAGCTCGAGTCCTTGTGTCATCCTGCTGTGCTGGACTGGGCAGCCACTGTTTAAAAAGCCATGGTGTTTTCAGCGTGACCCTCCAGGCAGCCAATCACTCATGGGGGAAATACCTCCTCTGTGTGAGTATGATCACCCAGATTTGAACCACTTCCCCCTCCCCTCTTTGCAGTGTCATGGAAACATTACTACTTCTCCCTTCCTCAGCTGTTCTTGCAAGAGCTGTCCATAGAAACCTTGCGCTGGTGTTGTGTCCTACTTGAGGCCCTGAGATGCTCTGTTTTCACAGACCCCAAAGATGTGAGGTTTTAGTGCGGCTCAGGTGGAGAAATTTTAAGCCCTCTCCCATAACATGTTTGCTGGAGGTTTCACATCCTCCCTCAGCACTTCTCATTCCCTCCTGTCCCTGCCCAGCTGTCACACGCCTGTCACCACAGCAGGTCCTCTTTTGACCCTCAGCCTTCTCCCAGCACAGTTCAGCACCTTATGGAGTCCCTACTGCTTCACCCAACCTTGCACCCACACTTCCCACCTCAGCAGTTCCAGATGCCCAACCCCTGCTTGTGCTGCCATCAATATGGAGCTCTGGGGCCAGGAGCACATTTCAGTGCACCTTCACATCTCACAGGCTTTCAGCACAATCCTTCAACACCTCAGGCACTTCCAATTTCACAAAATTTCTCCAGCCCCAGGCCTTTCACTTCCAGTTTCACAACTTCCCCCTGGACAGAGCTTCAAGCTTTTCCTCACCATGTGTCTCCTAAACAGACAGAACCCTCCACCACCCACCCACAACATGCCAGTCCTGTCCATGCACACTCCATGTCCATGAGCCTTCCAGATCCACTTACAAAAGGGCATGGAAACCAAGAAAACACTTTTCTCCTTTCTTGACATCCTTACAGGGAACTATCTTGGGCTGGGCAGCCAGTTAGTCCCTTGGGCCAGGGAAATAAAGGGACAAGAGTATGATGCCACCCAAATTGCTGCCATATGTGTCAGTGGGTACAGGAACAGGCAGATCCAGCCCATATTTGCTTAGCAGGTCAGAAATGCATTTGTACATCTTCAGCTTCTGTTGCCATCTGTTCTTCCTCTTCCTTTTGCAAAGATTGTAAGAAAGTTTTTACTTTCTTGCCCAATCCTATTTCCTATAGTGGTTACTGGCAACCCTCATTGACCTGGCCAGGACTCCAGGCTATGGTGTAAAATGATATTTAAATTAAAAGACTATTTTTATCCACAGCACTATTTAATCTCCTCATTAATTTGAGAGTTTCCATTTTCTCTGCACGGATTGCTGGCATTCCATATTGGGAGACATTCAAAATGCTTTGTTGTTATTAGGCCATTCTCAATTTCAGTAAATGTCAGCAAAACAAAGGGATGGGCGGTGGATGAAAATATTTATTGATGCACCTAAATCACAAGTTGAAAATACACAGTACACTTCAGAGCAGTGATGAGTTGAAGTAATACACAAATTCATTGAATTCTGGAATGGTTTGGGTTGGAAGGGACTTTAAAGCTCATCTAGTTCTACCCCCAGCCATGGGCAGGGACACCTTCCACTATCCCAGATTGCTCCAACCTGTCCTGGAACATTTCCAGGGATGGGGCAGCCACAGCTTCTCTGGGTAACCTGTGCCAGGGCCTCACCACCCTCCCAGGGAAGAATTTATTTCCAATTTCCCATCTAAACCCACCTTCTGTCATTTAAAGCCATTTCCCCTAACTGATTAGGTGAATAGATCTGTTTCTTTCCAGAGGAAAGCCTGGAATGGCAAAGGCTCAACTCAGCTGACTTCTGCAGATATACAAAAGCTGACTTCTCTCCCTCAGTATTCCCAATTTGTAAAATAAGGATTTTATTTTTTTTTAACTTACTCTTTACTTCACTGACCTTTGCTGAAGCATGCAAGTTCTTGCAAAAGTCTTTATTCTCTGGGCTGCAAGCAATGAAATTTCAGGGAAAATAAGGAGTTGGAGGGTCATCAAGAAGTGAGCCAAGCCATCTTCTGTCTCTCTTCTATTTACGTCTAGAATCCTCCCAGATATTTTTTTTTTTTAATGAGGACTTGTGGAGTTTTTTTGGGGATACACATTGATTTAAAAATCCTCATGGTTTTATTATTACTCACAGTGCTATAAAACCTGAGCTGTGGGATCTGAGGGGCCTTTACATTTGGGAAACGCACAAAGCATGGATTAATGGCAGAGTCTGGGAATGTTAACTCAACCAGATCACATCACAGCCTTGCCCAATTTAATATTCAGCTAATCTACTGGCTGTTATTTCCAAGAACCATGGAATTGTTAAGATTGGAGAAGCCCTCCAAGGTCATTGAGTCCAACCATTCCCCAGCAGTGCCACCACTAACCCATGTTCCCAGGTGCCACATCCACATGTTTTAAATCCCTCCAGATTGATGGTGACTCCACCACTGCTCTCAGTAAACTGTGCCAGGGCTGGACCACCCTGTGAGTGAAGAAATTTTTCTAAAATCCAATCTAAACTTCCCCTGGCAGGA
Organism: Sterrhoptilus dennistouni; assembly: GCA_013397095.1. Lineage (NCBI taxonomy): Eukaryota > Metazoa > Chordata > Aves > Passeriformes > Zosteropidae > Sterrhoptilus > Sterrhoptilus dennistouni. Next base: position 8,898 of record VWZU01006305.1, read on the forward strand.
TGGGATTAATTTCTTCTCATTCTCACCACGGAGCATTCACACCTCCCTCCTCCAGCCCCAAGGGCCTTAAGCTGGGAGATTTCCTTGGAGAGAGTGGAGGAGGTTTGCATAAACAGGGAATTAAACCCCGGAGGAGGAAAACTTCCCTGGGGAGCTTTGAAGAAAGTTACTTAAACAGGTTTTTTTTCCTCTGGTTGCTGGGCTCTGTGTGCACCCTTCAGTGCCCATACTCCCTCCAAGCAGCTCTAGCATGGGCAGGAAAAGTCAGGATACAGGAAAGCAAGGAATTAAATGAGGTGGGATTAAAAAAGGCACCTCCTAAGCAAGTGTTGAAAGCTCTTCAGAAGCTGTTCTATGTTCTTTAAAGCCTCTACCAGGAAAGGGAGATGTTGGGGACATAAAATCTTACAGCTCTTACACAAAAATTAGATCTCCAAACACAGAGGAGGTAAGTTTTCCAGGATCTTTTCCCCTTCCTCTTTTCTTTACTTTTCCTGATTTCCTTTCCTCTTCCTCCTCCCTCCCTGCCTCCAGCCCATCTTCTTGACAGATATGAAAATACAAAAAGAAAATTCCCCTGAAGTTGTCAACCATCTCTGGCTCTCTTTGGCTGTAACCATGTGCAGAACTGGTTTTGAGGTCCCAAATCAGGTTATAAAATTCTTTTTAAATTAACCACCTGAGATTTTAGGAGAAAACCCGTGCAATAAGGGGATAGTGCAATTCCTTATTTTTTTCTTTTTTTTTTAAATTATAACAGTCCACGCTGTATTTATTTCGTATTGCAATTGATTTCACTATATCTGTACCTCTAGTCGGTGACTGAAAAGATGATTTTAGGAGTAAGACACGCCTTTTATCCCCTTTCTTATGTTTTACCTCCTGCCAGTAAAACTGCAAGCACAAGAGAAGAACCAGGCTTTCCCAACTTCCTCTTTAGCCTTCACTTTTTTGAGTTTGAGAGCAATTTTGGTTTTTCTACATTTCAGCATTTCCTGTGGGTGCTTGACCAGCTTTTTGCCTCTACAGGAGTTTCTGATTTTGCTCCATTTTAAAATCATGAAATAGGAGCCTGGATCAGATGGATCCAATCCCAAAGGAATCCAATGGGTGACATCCCTGCCCATGGTAGTGGGGTTGGAACTAGATGGTCTCTAAGGTCCCTTCCAACCCACACCATTCCAGGAGTCTATGATTCTATGGCTATGTCTCTTACAAGGCAAATTAAATTAAATGTAGAGGGGGAAGAACAACAGAGAACCAAACAAAAACCAAAGCAAATTTTAAAAGCACTAAAAAACTAAATTCTAATCCCATGTATTTCTTAGAGAGAATGCACTTCTGATAAAGAATTAATTTTTAAGAATGAAAAAAACCATGAATCATTTTGTCTTTATCTTCCCACATTTCCAGGCTCTGCACTGCACATTGGCCAGTAGACTGGCAAGGAAAACACCAGCAGCATGAAGGAATTAATCCTCCTGGGCCTCTCAGAGAATCAAGGGGTGCAGAAATATATTTTGTGTTGTTCCTGCTTTTCTACATGCCCACAGTGGCAGGAAATCTCCTCATAGTTCTCGCTGTGATGAGCAGCCAGCACCTGAAGTCCCCCATGTACTTCTTCCTCTGCCACCTGTCCTTTGTAGACATTTGTTTCTCCTCTGTCACAGCTCCCCAAATGATTTCTGGCTTCCAGGTAGAAAATAACACCATCTCCTTTGCAGGTTGCATAGGACAGCTCTTTGGGGTTGGTTTCTTTGGCTGCACAGGGGGTTTTCATCCTGCCAGCCATGGCCTACAACCACTACATGGCCATCTGCCGTCCCCTGCACTACCCTGTGCTCGTGTCCCCTGGGCAGGGGGCTTCCTTCATGCCACCCCCCAGACCCTTCCCACCACCCTGCTCCCTTTCTGTGAGCCCAACAAAGTCGCCTGTAGGCCAAATTGTAGGAGCATCCCTGGACGGCAGGGAGAAGGAACTCTGCAGACCTGAGATGTTCTAGAAATACGTGGTTTTATTGTAGGGGTCGTGGGTAAAGAGGGCTTTGCCTTCAGCCACCAGCCTGGGCTGACGGGAAGCCCCAAAGAGAGAGGGAGAGAGAGAGGGGTATGAGGTAAGGGAGATAGCAGGGGTAAGGGAGGTAAGAGAGGTAAGAGAGCGAGGGCAGGTAAAAGTGGTAAGAGAGTGAGGACCTTGTTACAATACATTATATCTCCTTTTGTGTTGAATATTCTAATTTACAGTGACCAACCAGCACGAGATACAAAACCTACAGACTTTGCATGCAGCCAATGAGAACTACTATATTACCATATCATCCTATATTCTAAACTCTAAAGACTACTTTTCTTATCTACTTTTTCCCTGATGCCTTGGCAGGGTGGAGAGGGGCTACATCCTTGGGTCCTTTTGTTTTCTATCCCTCAATCCATCTCCAGCTAATCACCGTCTTCCTGCCTGCCATCATCACATCTCAAAGCTGGCCTTCATTTCTATTTCACTCACAGGTTTTACATCTCCAGTATTTCCTGCCAGGCAATCACATCTGTAAGCTTTTCCTGTCCCACCTTTCCCAACAGTCGCCCACTACTTCTGTGATGTCCATCCCCTGCTCCACCTGTGCCAACACGTGTGCTGACTGCCTGGCCACAGCAGCCAACAGTGGAGTCATCTCCCTGAGCTGCTCCCTCATCCTGGTCACGTTCTACGTGGTCATCCTGGTTTCCCTGAGGGGCCAAATGCTGGTGGAGTGGCACAAGGCCCCGTCCACATGCAGATGCCACACCATTGTGGTGATCCTGTGCTGTGCCTTGGGCCCAGCACATTTGTTTACTTCCACCTTGTTTACATCCCATCTCCAAGGACAGAGCATGGCTGTGCTCTACACATCATCACACCCGTGCTCAACCCCTTCATCTACACCCTCCAGAATGAGGGGAGCCATGAGGAGACTGTGCAGGAGGAAAGTGGGAAGCAGAAATGAGAAGGTGTAGGGCTGTGGTCATGTTCCCAAAGGATTGGAGAAAACCAAGCATGATTTGCTATCATTTCTTCTGACACAATGCCCCAAAATGTGCCTTTGAAAAAACAGCTGGCTGTTGGCTCCTGCTGTAATTAGGAAGGCACTAAAAGTTCTTTTTATGATGGGAAAGACATTAGAAACTCTGGCATTCCCTTCCTATTCCTTGTCAATGAGCACAGGCCCAGACCACAGCCTCCTGAGCAACTGCAACACCAGTGCTTAAATGCTGTTAAAAATACTGAAAATGTTGTCCAGGTAGAGCATCCCATAAGAAAAAGACCCCAAAACCCCCTGATATTAAGAGCTAGTTGGGTGGTTTGCTGATGAAGGAACAGCAGGGGAAACTTCTCCCGTTCCTTTCCCACTTCAACAAATCCTTTCTGCTCTGTTCCAGGCTGGGCTGGATGGGGCTGGGAGCAACCTAGTCTAGTAAAAGGTGTCCCTGCCCATGGCAGGGGGTTGGAATGAGATGGTCTTTAAGGTACCTTCAAGTCCGAACAGCTATTCTGCAATTCCATAATTATCCTATAATTCATTCTACTTCACCTTTCCTCTGCCTAAGACAGCACTAAATAAAATAAATGTATTTTTTCATTCTTTGGAGGTGAACACCAGTGGGGTTTTTTTAGAGGTCGTATTTCTAGGTGCTGCTGAGCAAATATTCACCCATAGCTTATGGAAGGTGTCACTGGAAATAGTGTCAGGCTCCTCTACACTTTGCTAAGAATTCTTACAAGAATTTCATACTTGAGCTCAAAAGTTGCTTCTGTGCTTTACCGTGCCAGTAAAAATACCTGGTGAGGGAGGAAAGCTCACCACAAACCTTTGTGCATTTTTTGAAGTGATTTCCTGAGTTACTTCTTGTTTTGAAGTTTTAAGTCAGGTGTCTAAGGGATAACATCAGTGATATTTTTGCTTTGTGATGTCAACACATAAACTAGAAAGGAATAAGACTGTAGATGAGAAATACTGGCTTAGGACAGAAAGCAAAATTTGTATCAATTTATATGAATTTATATAAATGTCCTATGTAAAAGACATATTTACTCTGACATCTCTCTCCAGGGACTACATTAATAACTACCCAAAGAACAATTTTAGCTCCTTAGTCACTGATGATTTCTGACAAAACTCCCTTTGCCTCTGAGATCTCATTACTCCTGATAGTCTTGTGCTTCTGTTGTGTGATTTACTTGAACTATTTCTGCTACAGAAGTAATTGTACTTGAAGATGCTCCTGGAGGTTGGTGTTGTTTTTTTTGCAGAATGGGAAATACAGAAGGTTGGGCTGTTCTTTTCAGGGCTCAGAGTTGGCAGAGACACAGAGCTGCTTTCATAACTTCTGAGCAGCACCTTACAGAGAGTTTCTGATGGAGCTGAGAGGTTCTGATGGAACCCCCAGAAGTGGTTTGGGGAGGTCGTCAGAGGAAGGACAGCAAGTGAACTCTGTGGAAGTGTTCTGGGATTGTTCCTTTGTTTTGACCAAGCCCCACTGAATCCTGCCTTTGCAAAGCAGCATTGCTGGTGAGTGACTTTTGTGAGGACTATTTTATGATTTAGAAAAAGGACCATTAAAGAAATCAGTTACACATTTAGAATCCCAGAATGGTTTGGTTGGAAGGCGCCCTAAAGCTCATCTTGCTCTGAGCCCCTGCCATGGGCAGGTCCATTGACCAGGTCGCTCCAAGCCCTGTCCAGCTTGGTCTTGAGCACTTTCAGGAATATCACACACTAGTGATCCTTGTGTTCTGCATGGGAATGCTCTAAGGGTGGATTTGTGGGTGTTTGTCAGTAAAGGAGGGCCACCAACATCTCATTAACTACCCCAGTGTCACTACAGGTGTATTTATAGGGTGTTCCACACCACAACCAGGACCTGGGTATTATTTCTACCACCCTCTTCAGCTAAATAATCAGAGCTTATTATTACACATCAGTGGCATATTGTGGCTTGGATTTCATTCTTAACTCCTTCAGGAAAGTGTTGGCTTTCAACTGAAATTGTCCCAAAAAGACAGCAGAAGAAATGCAGTGGATATTTCAACATACCAGAGGACAATGTGTGTGTGCTATTAATGTCTCCTGTCTAATGATTTGGCCTTTTAGATCTTTTAAGGCAGGTTTATTTAATGCTGTTAGCATCATAGACATCTGGTTTCTTACTTGTAACCCCCTGCTTGCTGAGTTATAAACTCCTCACCAGAAATGAGCAGAGAAGGAATTTCCTGGAGGGATTTTAAATGAAGAAATTAATTCCTCTGCTGGTCCCACTTTAACCTCCACAGGAGTGTATTTGTCTACTGAAGAACTTTAAAAATTCCTTTAAAAAATAGAGAGGTGGAGAAACCATGGAGGGTTTTGCAGCTTCTACTGTGTTAGAAACCCAAATTTCTTTGGAACCTCCCAAACCTGGTTTCTGTCCATGTATTCCCAGTTTCAGAGTGGATAAGCTAACCGGAGAGTCCTTTCCTTAATTTAGAGGAGTGCCATTAGGATCAGAACACAGAACAGCTCATGCTTGAGAATGGCAGCATTTGCTTCAGTCATGGCACTTCAGATTTCCAGCAGGTAAAAGTACAGCACAGCATTTTTCCAGCATTCATGGCTCTTGTTATCTGAGAGCATGATGCCCTGGAATCACCATTCCTGAAAGGATTTAAAAGCAGTATGGATGTAGCACTTATGGACATGGTTTACTGGAGGGCTTGACAGTGCTGGGGGGATGATTGGACTCAATGGCTTTTCCAACTTTAATAATTCCATGATTCTGTGATTTCTCCCTGACAGAATGGGAGCACAACAACTACATTGCAGGAAAACGGTGCTCAGAGTGAATTCAGGAGAGAAGGTCAGTGTGGAGGGGCCAGAGACTGAATAGGGACAGAAGAGTGGGTGAGTGCAAACTCTGCTTTCTGTCATGTATAACACGACACTGTGCTTTCTCCAGCAGCAAATGCATCCTGCTCACACCGTCCATGAGCCTTGGAGCTGTAGCACATTCCCTTCTCTTCCTGGCCAGACCCCCACCTGTGCCATGGGAGCCTGAGCTGCAGCAATGGCACAGGACAACTTCTCCCAGGTGACTGAATTCATCCTCCTGGGGCTCTCCGACACCCAGGAGCTGCAACTCCTCTTCTTCACCTTCTTCCTCCTCGCCTACGCCATGGTCCTGCTGGGCAATGCCCTCATCATTGTGACAGTCAGGACTGACCCCAAGCTCTCCTCGCCCATGTACTTCCTCCTCTGCAACCTGTCCTTCATCGACATCTGCTACACCTCTGTCACCATCCCCAGGGTGCTGGTGACCCTGCTCTCGGGGCATAAGGCCATTGCCTTTGAGGGCTGCATGGCCCAGCTGTTTTTCCTGCACTTTGTGGGCTCCTCGGAGATGTTCCTCCTGACGGTGATGGCGTTCGACCGCTACACGGCCATCTGCAGGCCCCTGCACTACACGGCCATCATGGCCCGCGGGGTCTGCTGGGCTCTGGTCGCTGCCTGCTGGCTCGGGGGCTTCATCCACTCCATTGTCCAGACCGTGCTCATGCTCCAGCTGCCTTTCTGCGGCCCCAACACCATCCACAGCTTCTTCTGTGACGTGCCGCCCGTTGTCCGCCTGGCCTGTGCCGATACCACCCTCACCGAGTGGCTCATGGCCTCCAACAGCGGCCTCATATCCCTGGGCTGCTTCCTGGTGCTGGTGGCCTCCTACACCCTCATCCTGGCCAAGCTCCGGGCTCACATCTCCCAGGGGAACGGGAAGGCTTTGTCCACCTGCGTCTCACACCTGATGGCCGTCACCCTGCTCTTCATGCCCTGCATCTTCACCTACCTGCGGCCCGCGGGCACCTTGTCCACCAGCAAGTACGTCTGTGTCATCTACACCGTCTTCTCACCCGTGATGAACCCCCTCATCTACACCCTGAGGAGCAGCGAGATGAAGGGATCCATGTGGAGACTGTGGAAGCGCTGCAGAGCCCTCTGAGATGAGCTGGGTTGGCAGGACCCTGAAGTTACACCCAGAGTTAAACCCTGGAGTTACACTTGGAGTCACATTCCTACACAATAATGACTTAGTGGCTGAAGCCTACAGACTTGAAATTATGTATATTTATATGCCCATATTATCAGTGATTGATGGATAGACAGGAAGACTAATTCATGATCAGAACCCGATTTTACTCAGGTTTTCCTAGAATTTATATACCATTTCAGTAAGGTTAATAATTTCTACTACAATAATTAGGTTAAAAGATCATACAAACAACTCATGCATTTTACAACATCTTCATCGTAGGGGGTTGATTGAATCTTTTCCTTTAAGCAGGTTTAATCCCATCTTCTCATAAGCTCAAAGTTCTGTTTGTCTTTGCCATGGCATTCTAGTCACCAGACTAGTTATGCTAATTAAGTCTGTCTCACTCTCAGTCTTGTGTATTCCCACACCATATAACTGTTAATATTAAAAATAATAAAAATCCATGCTGAAAACCCCAAACTTCCCAAACACTTTCACTCGTGTGGGATCATAATCTTCAGATAAATAAATGAATCCAGGATGAGGTTTGTTCTCCCTCTCTGACATGCTTTTCTTGTGCTGTGACACATGGTAGAGGCACATGCACCGTGTCCCCAAATTCACCCACTGACACTGGAAGATAGACACGGCACAGATTCTGCTTGTAGGGTTTTCTTTAGAAATTTTTAGTCATAATCCTCTCAGAGAAGTGAATTACTAAAATCATACAAGGCACAATATATAGAGGAAGGAGAAGGAGTGGAGAAGGACTCTGGACAAGGGCATGGAGGCAGGACAAGAGAGAATGGTTTCACACTGATACTGGGTGGGTTTAGATGGGGTATTGGGAAGAAATTCTTCCCTCTGGTGATCTGGCATGGGTTTCCCAGAGCAGCCATGGTTTCCCTGTTCCTGGAAGTGTTCCAGGCCAGCTGGGATGGGGCTTGGAGCAATGTGGGATACCAGGGATAGTGAAAGGTGTCCCTGCCCATGGCAGGAGGGTTGGAATGGGATTGTCTATAAGGTCCCTTCCAACCCAAACTGCCTCTATGAGGGCAGCAGTTACATCACCAAATCCATCAGGGATAGAAATTCAGTGGTTGCCATGAGGGGAGCACCATCAGTGAATGATTTAGGATTGGATTCATCCCAGCTAAATAAAATCATGGAATCACTGAGGTTGGAAAAGTCTGCTAAGGTCACCAAGTCCAACCATTCCCCAGGGGTGCTAAGGCCACCACTAACCCATGTCCCCAAGTGCCACATCCACAGAGCTTTTAAATCCCTTCAGGGTTAGTGACTCTACCACTGCCTTTGGCAGCCTGTTTCAGGGCTGGAAAACACTTTCCATGAATGAATTTTTCCTAATATCCAATCTAAACTGCTGCACAGGAAGTAAAAGGATTTCCACTTTGCCAGTCTCTCGGTGCTGTCTTAAATTAGCCCTCCCTCCCATACCTGTAGAAAGAGAAGGATTAGAAGCATCAGTGAGTCATTGATCCTGGTTAACAGAGATTTCCAAACATCTCCCATTCTTCTGCAAATGAGATTTCTTTTTAATAGTGAATTTCTACTCAGGTTCATCATAGAATGGCTTGGGTTGGAAGGGAGCATTTTTTTAGTATTAGATGAAAATGTTGAAAAATTAAAATGTTCTTTAGGTCAATTAGGGTAAATTTTAATTGAGAAAAAATGCATCACTGTGATAATTTTTTAACATTCCAATAAAGCTTTCATAAATATTTTATTTATAAATCAATGCAAGGCAAATTGGAGCTGTGGTCCAGTTATTTTGCTGTCAGTTTGTTCACCAGGTATAAACTGAGGGTATCAACAGTGAACTGATTTGAAATAATTGCTCCAATTTTGATAAAATAATTTTAAAAATCCATACTTTTGGGAGCTGAGATTTCAATACAAGGAGCTTGAAGCAACCTGATCCAGTAGAATATGTCCCTGCCCATTGCAGGGGATTGGAATAGGATGAGCTTTAAAGTCCGAACCCAAACCATTCTATGAAGACTAACAATTTAATATAATTGATTTTTTTTTCCCCTGGAAACATCTTAGGAAGACTTTAACAAGGCCTCAGAAGACGCTGTTAAAAAGTTGGTGCCTGACAAATCGCAAAGGTGAAGCTTTGGCAGCTGAGTTTGGCCCTCTGTGTAAATTGGCTCCACTGTGCACCATTAAAATCCTGAGTTCTTTCTCTCCTGGAAATTATCATCTCTATGAGCTCCCCCTCAGATTTACTGCCCTCACCCAGAGGACAGTGAAAAATGGCCTCAAAGGGGAAAAAAAATCCTTTGAGAACTCACAGGATCTCTACAATACTTTTGTTAAATCCCAAGAAGCCTGAAGAGATCCCAGCCTAATCAATTTTATTTAAAGACTATGAGACTGAAACACAAAGGACATCAGAGAAAAGGGAGCATTTTCAGCAGATTCTAATCAGTCTGGGCTCATCATAAGCATTCCTAGATGGAAATCTCAAACAATGACAAAGCTGGGTAGTCCCAGAAGTGGACAAAATCAAATCACTTTGGTTGTATTACAGTGGGGATGGCACAGGGGGGTGGGCAACAGGGCAAGAGGGGTCTAGTCCATCAATAAGTGTACATCTGGATTCTGAAAATAAAGATATTTTTCTTATTGTTTGTTTGTTCGGGGGGGTTTAAATGAATTTTTTATAATAAAATATATTGCAATATAATTTTTATTTATTTACCCTGAGGCAGAACACTTATCTCAAAAACTATCCTGTGTTTCTACTCCTAATAACCCAGCTAAGACTATCCCTGCAAATAAGCAACTTAGATACAGAGTTGAGAGCCTGGGTGACTGGCACCTTGATGAGGCAAATGGATCCCACCCCAAAAGAAACATGTAAGATTTATGAGAGGAACAGAATCACAGGATGGTTTGGCTTGGAAGGGAGAGGTGAGGGACGGATCTCTTTGCTGTATCTCTTTCTGGCATCTGGGTTAGTTACAAAATTCTTTATTGCAAAACTTCATGGGAAGTGTGACACCTAAAGGTCCTTGGGCAAACTGCAGCACACAGGGAAAGGTCTGGATCATGGGGATTTATTCCAGCCACAGCTCTGCAGCCCCATGGCAGGACAGGCCTGTGCTGTGTGACCCGTGGAGAATTACAGTTTATAGAATCTTGGAATGGTTTGGGTTGAAATAGACCTTAAAGTTCATATTGTTCTACCCCCTGTTGTGGGCAGGGACACCTTCCACTATCCCAGGTTCCTCCAAACCCTGTCAACCTGGACACTTCCAGGGATCCACAGCTTCTGTGGGCAACCTGTGCCAGGGCCTCACCACCCTCACAGGGAAGAATTTCTTCCTAATATCCAATCTAAATCCCTCATGTTTTAGTTTAGAACTGTTACCTCTTGTCCTATCATTGTTTGCCCATGTAAGACACAGAATCTTTAATTTTCCAGGAGTTTGCAAACAGGCTGGAAGAATGATGGCCAGCCAGAGTCCTTTGTGTGAACAGTGCAGAGTTTATGGTCAGGTGTTGCTGGAATATGAACAGGCCTGTTCCCAGTCCTGGACATCGCATGGGAAGTGGCACTCCTATAAATCACACATGGATGCTTAAAGGAACCAGAGGGGAATTTTGCTACCTTCAAATAGTGCTGGTAATTTAAATTCCTTGGATTACAAGCCCCTTTTGGCAATGTTCTGTAAAACCCCTCATACACGCAATTAAGGGAACATCCAAAAAAAGTGTCAGACACACCTGTCCCCAGACACTCCCTCATATTTATAAAACCTCATTAAAGAAGAGAGGTGCCTACTCCTGCAGCCAAGCCAGCCCTTGTGCCAGTGCTGGTAGGTGTCTGTGTGAATGTTCCAATGCTGCTCTATCAGGATTCATCTCTTCCTTATGAGTGAAATCATTCTAACGTCACATGTAGAAAGAAGAAAAAGGATTGTTTTGTTTCCTGGAGATACAGACAATCATAAATCATCTGTAATTAATTCTGTGCAGCAGTGAGTATTTCTGTGTTGTTTCTGTGCTATTTCACCCGAATGAGCTCCCCATTTTATGAAAAAGTGATGTCCTTTTTATTTCTGCTGAGTTAACTATTTATGTAGCTTAAGCCCTGACTTTGCCCCCTCTCAAGCTTCAGGAAGAACTTGAGACCACAAAGGAGCCTGGCCAGATGAAATATTTCATCAGTATATTTATCCCTGCATCTCTTACAAATGAGAAGGTAGTACAATATTCCCACCATCTCAAAATCAATCCCAAAGTCTCCCCAAACTGAGGCATTTGGACTGAACTTTGCTCTCCCTCCCTACAGGGCTGGTATGTAAAGGACTTCCTTACTGTAAATACTGAGCTACATTCCATGGAGCAATGGAGGGTAAATGGGAAGATCCTTTAATACCATGTTTAGACTTCTTTGAACTGGGGAAACGGGATGGGGGGAAAGTCCAGATAGATGCTAGTTATTAATGGTATTATGGAAGTCTTTAGGGTAAAATTCATAGAAAACTGAGGGGTCTTTAGTAGGATTGCAATTTTTTATAACTTTATAACTATAAGAAATTGTAACTTTTTTTTTAAATTATAGAATCATAGGATGGTTTGGGTTGCAAAGCACCTTACAGTTCAGCTGATTCCAATCCCCTGCCATGGGCAGGGACACCTTCCAGTAGATCAGGCTGCTGCAAACTCCATCCAAAAGCTGAAAAAAAGCCCTAAAATGCATCTATCTGCTTATTATGAGGGATTTAATTATTTTCTGACAGCATTACTCCCTCAAAAAGTAAGTTTTAGCTTCAGTTGCTAATCTAGACCTTTCTCATGATACTATTAATACTAAATAATGTATGTTGAAAGGAATTTTAGGGATGTATACCATACTCCCCTTGCTCAGAGAACCTTGAAAGCCCGATTGTGTTGGCTGGGGCTGTGTCCAAGCTAGACACCACAGGGAAAGAAGTAAGTTTCAGCTCTTCAGTCTGAGGTGGCAACCGGCAAAAACAAACATTTTGGGTTAATCACTGTGAAATTTAATACCTACATTTTGCCTTTTGCATTAGGAATATGTGAGTTTGGAAATGGTTTTGAACTTCAAAACAGACCAAAAAAAACCCTGACAAGCTTTAAAATGGGAATGAAACTCTGATTAAGTTACACCTTCTTTATTCCAGGGAAACCTCTGCCTCATTCCCACAATGAGAGAGAAGATGCTGATGGCCAACCTCTCAACAGTATCCGAATTTGTTTTCGTGGGTCTCTCTGACGCTCCAGAAATCCGTTTGCTTCTCTTTGTGCTGTTTCTGCTCATTTACTTGGCCACCTTGGCAGCCAACATCATGCTCCTCGTTGCCATTAGCACTGACTCCCACCTGCACAGCCCCATGTACTTTCTCCTCGGCAACTTATCCCTGCTGGATCTCTTATGTCCCACCATCACTGTGCCAAAGATGCTGGGGGCCTTGCTGCTGGAGCACAAGAAGATTTCTTTCTCTGGCTGCCTGTTCCAGCACTTTTCCCTCATTGCTGTGGTGGGCACTGAGATTTTCCTCCTGGCTGTGATGGCCTACGACCGCTACGTGGCCGTGTGCCACCCCCTGAGGTACCCCAGCATCATGAGCACCAAGCTGTGTGCTCAGCTGGCCGTGGGCACCTGGGTAACAGGGCTTCTGAACTCCCTGCTGCACACCTCTCTGGTTTTCACACTCTCTTTCTGTGGAGCTAACAAAATCCAGCAGTATTACTGTGACATTCCTCCCGTGCTGGCCCTCTCCTGCTCGTCCATCCAGAGCAGGGAGTTGGTGCTCCTGGTGGTGGCCGGGGTGCTGGGGGGCAGCGCCTGCGTGCTCACTGTGGTCTCTTACATCTGTATCCTCCTGGAAATCCTGGCCAGGAACTCCCCTGGGATCTGGCACAAGGCTTTCTCCACCTGTGGTTCTCACCTGACCGTGGTTTGCCTTTTTTATGGGACCACTATCTGCACCTATGTCCGCCCTTCCTTCACCTATTCCCCGCATTGGGACAGGGTCGTGTCCATGCTCTATGGGATGCTCACCCCGCTCCTAAATCCCATCATCTACAGCCTCAGGAACAAAGAGGTAAAATGTGCCCTAAAAAGAGTGATCAGCCAGGTAAGAAGGGCTTTAACAAGACAAGAAAATCTCGCTCAGCCGCCACCATCAGCTGGGTAGAAACTACAGTTTATTACTGATCTTTTCTAACTTTCTGATCTTCTCTAACTTTCAGACATCTAAAAATTAGATGCTGGAATTCAAATTCATTTCTCTGGGCTCAAAACTCCTCCTCTGGGCTGAAAACTCCTTCTTTTGGCTCCCTCTGCAGTTAGAAGGGAGAATTCTGCACTTCCAGAATTGCACGGCACAGCTTTAGGTCATTTTCACAGGAGGAGAAGCGTCCAGCTGGGAATGTTGTTCTCCACTGAGGAAGCTGAGGTAAGATTAGGCAGGTGTTGTTGGATGCATATTTTAGGGCAAGAGTTCTGGGAATTCGTACTCGGGTACACTTAGATACACCATATGAAAGCAGTTTATATCTCTTTCAAAATTAAACTCCAAATACATTAAATTATGTTTTATGGCTCAGCCCTGAAATCTCTCCTCTCTCCTTGTTGGGTGCCTCATGTTTGCTGGAACCTCTAGAGTTCCATCTCTGGAGTCATGTTTGCTGCTACCTTTTTCCTTTTTCCCATTTTTTTCTCCTTGCTGCATCAAGTCCTAATGGAAAAGAGAGGTGATGCTGCTTCCTGCAGCTCACCCCTCTCTTCACCACCTCTCTTCTTTGTGGGGAAATAATAAGTCATCCCGTAAAATGCCGAGATTATTGTCCCTTGATTGACCTCAAAAGTTTCTGATGAGACAGGTTTAATAAAATCTCTTTTATTTAGCTACAAGTGGCTCTGAATTTTTAAATACTTTCATTTTGTGACAAGACTTCACATTAATTGTAGCCTTGAGGTGTCTGAAATGCAAGAAGAGTCATCAGTGTGAATGAGATTACGACTGTGAGCAGGATATTTACGAAACAATTCATCTGCCAAAAAAAATTCCTTGTTCCAGCTCTTCCAGGGCTCTGAATGGCAGCACAACCAGGGCACAGGAGATGGATTTGTCTTTATGCACACCTTTACTCCTGACTAGAACCCCTGGAACCCAGAATCTCTTCCAGGCTGTTGATGGCCCCCTTGGAATGTCCCAGGCACTTTCACAAGGTTCTGAGGGTCTTCTGCCAACCACAATTTGTTGTCCAGGGGCAGCTGCTGGTGCAGCTGGTGAAGGATAATGATGAAGGCTCAATTATCCTTCAAATTCCTGCCACAGCTTCTGCACCAACCAAGGGGGGGACTGGAGAGGTGTTGGCCAAGCCATGAATTCTCCAACCAAAGTGTGGAGAAGTTGTGACAAACTGAACTGCTTTGGAAGTTTTGATTTTCTTTAAAAAGGAGGAAAGTTTCCTTCTCCTCAGTGCCTGTGAAGTTGTCCCCAGGGACTTGTTAGAAGGATGAGGGAGGTCCACCAGGAGCTTCCTAAGGAGGTTTTTAAGATCATTAGAGGATTCTTCAGGATGCCCAAAAAGGTTTGTTAAGATGAAGGGCCTTGGGTGGCTGCTCCCTGCAGGATTGAACACTCCTCTTCCCAAAGGTCATGGAATCTAAATGTAGCTGAGTGGACAGATGCCTAAGGAGGGGCATCAGCCTGTGTGCAATTCCAAACCCCGGATGCCTTTTAAAAGACAAATCTGAATTCCAAGGTAACAAACTAGAGCCTGGTTTCCAATATGTGTCCAGATGGGAGATTTTGATGCCTCTCCTGGCTTGTGAAGGTGGAAAAGTTGGATAATCAAGTCTAATTCTGCTACAGTTTCCTCCCTCTCCACCCACACAAGACCCATATGTTCCCAAAAAGATCCACTGTAAGGAGCGGTTTGCTGCCAGTGGACCAAGCAAGGCTCACAGCAAAAGCTGGGATAGAGTCATTGGGTAACTCAGCAAGGAATATGTTCCTTCTTTTCTCCTTCTTTCCCAGAGAAGCTGTGGCTGCCTCATCCCTGGAAATGGTCCAGGCCAGGCTGGATGGGTCTTGGGGGCAACTTGGTCTGGTGGGAAGTGTTCATTAGAGGTTCACTCTTTATCATCAGCTGCATCATCCCTTCACAAATCGAGGTGCTAATCCCTAAATATTCCTCAAAACCATGACATCCTCTTTCATTTTCCTCCTGCCCAGTAACCTCTAACACTGGAAGGAGACAGCTGTGATTTTCTTTGGCAGCACTGGAAAAATTTAACAGGGAAAGATCGTAATTCACTCACCCAGTTTCTGCTCCTCTGTCTCTGAGTGTCTATTTTTGGCTGTTCTCAGAAATCAATACCCCTGGACTGACTCATCACCACAGAGCTTCTCTCCTATTCCTAGAAATGGAGCTGCCCTGTTGGAATGGGGAGTGGGAGTACAGGCAGCACCAAATAAATCAAGGAAAAACACTATATCAATGAAATTCCCATATGAATGATCCTCTGTCCATTTACACTTTGCTTTTGCCACTGAAAATCAGATTTCTCCTATTATTTGGCTAATCTCATGCAACTAGTGAGAGGGCCATTTTTATTTTTTTCTATTTCTAAACATAAAGGTTTCCTGAAATTCTTGATGTGCCTTCAAAAAAAAAAAAAAAAAGAAAAAACGCACAAAAAACACAACTTTTTTTTTTCTTCCTTAAGCAAAGTTCAACTATATTATTTATTTGTGGATTTTATTACTTGCAAAAGAAACCAGGACAGGTTTTCCCTTTTTTTTTTTTTTTCTTTGTATGGTGCTGCCAGATATGAAAACATGCAACATAAAAGAGGATGTGATGATTAGAGGGTGATTTATTTTTCTCCTCTAAAAATAGCATCCACTTGTGAAATTCAGGTTGGGCTACAGTTCTGGCTTTAAAATTCCAGAAATTGGGAATTTAAAATTCCAGGACTTTGGGAAGCAAAAAACAGTTGCATTTGGCATGTCAGTGCTATTTTCTCCTCCCTTTCCTCCCTATTTTTTAATTCCTATACAAAAAAAAAATGGATTCATAGAATCAAGGCTCCTTGTGAAGACACTTTGTCCTCTCTGTGGCCAGTCTTTTAATATTTGGCTTTAAATGGCTTTAAGATGAAGGAGGGAAGGATTAGATTGGATATTGGGAGGAAATTTATCCTTTTGAGGATGGTAAAAATCTGGTTGTTTATTACTCGCATTTTTGACAACTTTGTGTTATCTCATTCAGGGGTAACCACCTAAAATTCTGGAATTTATACTGCTCATCCAGGCTTCCTTTCTCTGCCCTGCCTAGAATTTGAAAATCCTGGCATCAGCAGAAATGTGTATTAACTTTTGCAAAGTTAGAGGTTAAATTATATGCTTTTTCTTGGAATGTTAAAATAATACCCAAAATTCCTTTTTTAGCAGACTGAGTCAAATTCAAGTTTCGGGTAAAAAAGACGTGTAAGGGCAATTGCTTGGAAAATCAAAAGGTATTTGGGGTTGAATGTTTAAAACCATTCTCATGGCTTGCTTTCCATCAATTACTTAAGAATTAATCAGCCTCAGGAAAGTAAATGCACAAAATATTTATGAGAAATCTCAGAATCAGATGGCAACATTTGATTTTTCAACTTGGAAAGCTAAAAGATTTGTATAGGGAAAACAGTTCCTTTGTTTGCCAGCTCTGTCATACCCTCTATAGAGAAATGAATGTCATTTTTATATATTTTATCCTATTTTTATAGCCTGTTCTGCTGTCACCAAACACCTTCCAGGCCTGTTCTCATCCTGCTTTATTGACAATTCCCCCACTTTCATATATTTTTCTATTTTCTCTTCTTGCCTCTAGACCACGAGCCCTTGTTTCCCTTCTCACAACACAATTAGGTTTTTATTTCTGCTAAATTGTGTAACAAAATGCTCCTTGCTTGTTATGGGAATGTGCAGCCTGGGGAAGGGAAACCTCCAGGGAAACTTTAGTGATGAAAATTCCAGTGATGAAAAGGACTCAGGGAGAGCTGGGAAAGGACTTTGGACAAGGGCCTGGAGTGACAGGACAGGTGGGAATGGCTTCAAAGTGACAGAAGGTGGGTTCAGATGGAATATTGGCCAAAGAAACCTTCCCTGTGAGGGTGGTGTGGCACTGGGATGGATTTCCATGGGAAGCTGTGGCTGCTCCATCCCTGGAAGTGCCCAAGGCCAGGCTGGATGGGGCTTGGAGCAATTTGGGACAGTGGAAAGTGCCTCTGCCCATGGGATGTGATGGTTTTTAAGGTCCCTTCCAACCCAAACCAATCAGTGAATCTGTGGTAATCAGGACTTTTACAAACACAGGAAATGGCGATTTCTCAGAGGAAACAAATATTGTGTGTGTGTGCCTGTTCCTTATAAAATTTAAGATGCAATCTGACTCTTCTGTTGAGACATCTTGTGTTCGGCACAGGCTGCACTGCGATTATCTCGATGTGCGCTCCTCTTTACACAGCCCCGGGCACCGCCCTCCCTCATTCCCCCCGCTGAGGGCGTTTGTG
>VWZU01006305.1:33453-52352 GCA_013397095.1 Sterrhoptilus dennistouni
TTTTTTTTTTTTTTTTTTTTTCTCTTTACATAAGCCTTTTCTGTGGGAGGAGAACCGGAGATATGAAATGTACCTGGCAGCCTGCTGAAGCATAGGTATGACCCACGTTATCGTATAGATCTTAATTACTTGTGATGGTTAACCGACAGGAGCAGCAGAAAACCCCGAAACAAAGGGAGGCTGAGGCTCCCCGATCCCTGCAGGGCATTTGGAGTGTCTGGAGAAGTTCCCTGGTGCTGTGCCCCTTTACCCACACACAGGCACTGGTGCACTTAGGCGTGGGGCAAAGGGTCAAAGGCCGGATAAAAATGTGTAGGAAGAACTGGTGAGAGGAAAACAAGTATTTAATCTGAGTTTATGGTCTGAGTACATACAGGAAAAAAAAAATTTGAGTTTTCAGGCTCAGTAAATTGAATTTCTGATGAATTTTGACAGGAGTGTTGGCTTGGGAAAAACCAAGATTGGGGCGTCCAGTGCTATGGGTTAATCTCAGTTTAAGCAGTTTCTATTCCCTTGTATTCTGGTTAAGAAGGCAGAAACTAGAAGACTGCAGTGCTTATTGTAAATAAATGACTGAATTGAATGACTGAAGAACCCGATATTCATTGAAAAAAAGGAAGACACGCACCGACTGACTGGGATAGCACTAAAAGTAGCTGAAATAGCCATCTCATTGCCAACAGGTTCAGTTTTTGACATTTGGCCTTCAATTTCTGGACTTAACTTGGATTTTAGGAGCTTTTTCTTCTGACGGGGAGGGCGGTCAGGCATTGGCACCAACCGCCCGAGGCAGCGGCGGAGGTCTCGGCCCCGGGAGGAGGGATGCAGGACGTGGGACGCGGTTTGGCGGCAGGCTTAGCAGCGTGGCCGAGGGGAAGTGGCCGGATTTGGTGATTTTTGGGGGGGATTTCCCAACAATCACAATCACGGGCCATTCCAAAAGCGACGGCGCGCGCGCGGCGGGAAACGACGGCGCGCAGGCCCCGCCCCTTTTCTTTATGGGCATGGCTTGGGCGGGTGCTGAGTCACACCGGGGCAGCAGGCGGGCGCCAGGAGGCCCCGCCCCTTTATGGGGCGCGGCCTTGCGCGCGGCAGTATAAAAGCCGCGTCGAGGGGCAGGCGGTCGTCACAGTGCGTCGGCGGCGGAGCGAAGCGGGTTCCTGCGTCAACAGTGCTTGGACGGAACCGGCTGCGCTCGGGCCCGCCGCGCCTTCCCCCCCC
This sequence comes from Sterrhoptilus dennistouni, assembly GCA_013397095.1. Classification (NCBI taxonomy): domain Eukaryota; kingdom Metazoa; phylum Chordata; class Aves; order Passeriformes; family Zosteropidae; genus Sterrhoptilus; species Sterrhoptilus dennistouni. The sequence continues at coordinate 34,675 of VWZU01006305.1, forward strand.
CAACAACACCGTCTATACAGTCACCGCAGCACCCACCGGAGCACCCCAGCCATGGCAGCGCCCCCCTCTCAGGTGCGCCAGAACTACCACCAGGACTGCGAGGCCGCCGTCAATCGGCAGATCAACCTGGAGCTCTACGCGTCCTATGTGTACCTCAGCATGGTGAGGACAGCGGGCGCGGCGGGGTGAGGGAAGGCTCCTGCGAGGGATGAAGGGGCTGCATGAGGGCTTTGCCCGGCGAGGGGTTCCTGGGTGCCGGGCGGTGCCTGCGGGTGCAGCTCCTCCTCCTCCTTTTTCTCCACCTCCTCCTCCCCCCTCAGCCTTCAGGCCCGTCTGGGCCGTCCCCTGGGTGTAGGTGAGGCCCTTTTATCTCGCCTGCTCGGCCGTTGCCCTTGGCGGCCCCGTTATCAGCGGCGCTCAGCGCCTCGCTGGCGGCTCTGCCCTTGGGGCCCGGCCGGGCGGCGGGAGGTGCCTAACGAGGCGCTTGGCACCTTTCCCGCAGGCGTGCTCGCCTCCCGGGCTCGGGTTTATCTCCGGGAATCGGTAGGAATCCGTGGTTTCCTTGGGCCCTGTGTTTACATGTCTCCTCTGGCCCGAGGCGCCCGTTTTAGACGTTCCCTGACCTCTGTGCAGCAATCCTGGTGCTTTGGGCGTGCTGGGACTTTGAGACTTCCTAGTGACAGTGCCCTGTGCTTTAGCACTTTCTTGTAGCTTTTTTTCTGTGTTAATTTGTTTCTGAGCCCTGTTTTGAGCTTATGATGGTGGTACGCAAGCACCGGTGCCTTGCCTTGAACCTTCAGGCCGCTGCTCTAAGAGCACAGAATTCTGTAGTAGGTTGGTAAATAATTGGCAGTTGACACAAAACTTTCCATTGAATCCTGCTAATGGCTCTGACTAAGGAATAAACAAGCTGTGTGATGGCTTCTAACTGCTGTTACAGGTTTCTTTTTGGCTTTCAGAAAAATACTTGCTGTTGAATTCATATTGTAGCTCAATTTATCTCTAGTATTTTAAATGTGACTTTCTTTCCTGCCCCCCCAGAAAAGTAGAAAGTGTATTCCTTAGGCTAATCCCTGGAAAGCCCACGGAAGCAAGAGAGTTTTATTGCAAAAGTAGCTAAAAGTTCTTGGCTCACCTTACCTGATGATGCAAGTCATGACCCTGACTTGCAATGCGATCATTGTAAACAAGCTCAGGTCAACAAAGGGAAGATTTCTCCTTGAAAAAAGGCTTTTCAAGGCTGCAGTTAAATGGTGCTTAGAACAGGTATCTGAGGGCTTCCAAGGTTTTTTTTTGTTCTTTGTATTTTCAGAACTGAGCCAAGGACGCAAACACCATTTATTTGTGCCCTTGGTAGGGATACAGGTTAAAATTTAATCCTACCTGGAAAAATCAAATTATACTAAGAGGAGAGTTGTTCTGCACTGCCTTCCCAGTCTGGGCTTGGACTGCAGCCATCCTGCAGCAGCAGTTTAGAGCCTGTGAACTCTTTTATTTTTCAGTCCTACTATTTTGACCGGGATGATGTAGCCCTGAAAAACTTTGCCAAGTACTTTCTGCATCAGTCCCACGAGGAGCGGGAGCACGCTGAGAAGCTGATGAAGCTGCAGAACCAGAGGGGTGGGCGCATCTTCCTGCAGGACATCAAGGTGAGCTGGGGGCTGCAAAGGGGTGGATTTTTCCTCTGGGTCCTCCCCAAAAAGAGCAGCAGCTGACATTGGAGAGGCACAGTGATTTGAGATGTGGAGCAATTTGATTATTTGTGCTGTTTGACTAATAAAAAAAGTACTTCTTGTGTAAGGAGAAGGTGCTGAGCCTCAGGTTGTTTGCTGTGGTGTGAGGGCAGAACCAGAAGGCAGCTGGTTCATCACCATCATGAAATGTAACAGAGAGCAGATGTGCTCTGTGCACTGTTTTGAGAAGTGGGACTTTGAGGGTTTGCTCAGTTCTGTTCAGAGTGTGCACTTCAAATTTTTGACTTTGCATAAATGCCTAAACTTCATCTAAACAGGCTTTGAGTGTGATCTAAAGGTTCTCCACCAGCTGGTGTGTGGGTTCTTACAGCAAACACGTACTGTGCTTTCCCCTTGCAGAAGCCAGACCGTGATGACTGGGAGAATGGCCTGACTGCCATGGAGTGTGCCCTGCACCTGGAGAAAAACGTGAACCAATCACTGCTAGAACTGCACAAATTGGCAACTGAAAAGAACGACCCACACGTAAGTGCATGCTGAGCATCAGTGTGGCTGTCCAAGGACCTGTCATGTAATTGTGTAGTTTTAGAGCAGAGCTGTGTGTCCCTGGTGTTGTTAAAGGTGAAAAAAGGTGTGAGCCAGGGGTGCAGCCCTTCTAGAGTCCTTTGGTGGGGTTATTGCTGCTCTTCTAGGAGCATTTTTAAAGTGGCAGGGACCTGCTTTATTCCCTCTGAAGTGTCTGTGAAGAGTCTCTATGGATACCGTTTCTGAGGGGGTTGAGTTCCATCTTTTTAAAGCTTTTTGTCACAAGGCTTTTTGCCACAAAATTCCGGAATATTAAAAGCCCTGATGTTTCAAAACAGTGTCTGAAAACACAGAATTGTTCTCACATGGAAGTTTTTCACAAGTCTGGATTGAGGTTGCTTAGTATCAGGAGGAGAATTCAAGCACTCTTGGGAATGTCCTGCCTAAGTTAGAGGGACTTTTTAAAACAAAACCAGAGGTGTGAATCCTCACTCCTATGAGTTTGCTGTGCAGTGGGAGTGTCTCAGTCTATTCAGAGCTTGGCTAATGCTTCCTGCTGTGAGGAAGAGGAGAGGCTTCCTGAGCTGCCTGGCTCTTTGGGGTTCTGGAGCAAGTGAGCTTACATAAGCCTGCCTCACTTTGATCTTGTTCGCAACAAAACTAGAGGCTGCTTCCTCTCAGCTTGAAAACTCTGCATCCTCTCTCTTTCCTTCGAGAGCCTGGGTAGGATTTCAGGCCTGAACTTAAACCTCTGGTCTCCCTTTCAGTTGTGTGACTTCATTGAGACCCATTACCTGGATGAGCAGGTGAAAGCCATCAAGGAGCTGGGTGACCATGTGACCAACCTGCGGAAGATGGGGGCCCCCAAATACGGCATGGCAGAGTATCTCTTCGACAAGCACACCCTTGGGGACTGTGACAGCTGAAGCCTTGCCACCAGCCATGCTGTGGGTTTCACTGGGACTCCTACTTACTGTCCAGCCATGCATGCAGCTTCAGCTACCTAGAGAAACAGTTCTGTACTCTGTACCAAATATCTCCCCCTCTCTTTGTGTTTTATGTACTGCCCTCCAGCCAATAAAGTGACTTGGTTCCAGCTGGCTTTTCCTGTTTAGTTTGGAGGGAGAGGCAGGCAGCTGTAGTGAAGGCAGTGGGAGGTCAGTTTGTTGTGTGACATGGGGAATTTGCAGCTACTGCGGAAGGCAGAAGTAGGAAAACCTCTGGTTTCTTTAAATTCCTTGCAGGGAACTAAAATGAGGAAACAAAACCAAAGTCCTGGGTTTGAGCCTCACTTTTATTTTCTGAGGGTGGGCAGTAAAAATCAGCTGAGTGGTGGCTGCTGCCATCCAGCTTTCTCTGAGCACTGTCAAATCTGTGGTGGGGAATGTGGAACTTCAGAAGGAAGCAATGTGCTGGGCAGATGCTGCAGCTGCCTGTGCTGGCAGGCATCCTGGCCTTATCCCAGTACTTCCCCAGTACTGGAAAATACCAGCCAGAAAGGACTGGAAGAGGCACCGTAGGTCTGAATCACAAATAATGGGACTTTGTTCAGTCCCTTACTTTTACCTGGAGTATCTTGTGAGGAGTGCAAGTCCTGCCTGAGGAAGGATTCAAGTTCTCATTCTTGCTGTGAGGAGGAGGGAAGCATCCACATCAACTGTGCTCCTGTTCTGGGCTATGCCTGGCTGGTCAGGCTGGTATCTGCAATATTTAACACTCAAAGTCTTGTGCTTTTGCTACAGATTGGGTTTTTTGGTGCTTTTGTTCTTGTTGCAACATGAGTTGTGCCTGCTGCTGTATCTGAGGCCAGGAGCAGTGTGTCCTTAGTGCTGCTTTCAGCCCAGGCTGGGCTCCAGCTGCATGTCCAGCACCTCTGTTTGGGTGAGTGCCAGGATAAGGCAGGTATTCCATGGATTCCCCTTTAGCTGTACTGGTCCATCTGCTCCTCCCCTGGGCTTTCACTGGCCTCCAGGATCACCTCCATCAGCCCCACGTAGTCACCCTCAGCTAAGGAGATTCCAGAGTCATTGGGGGATGGACTCTCTGCTCTCCTGGGCTCTTTGGGAGCTGGGGGGTTAGTGTTTCCATTCCCAGTGTCTCTCATGTTCCTGGAAACCTCTGGAAGCTGGTCTGGAGCGCTGGCTGCATCTTCCAAACTCAGGCTGCGAGCCTCAGGGCCCAGGCTGCCCTTGTGGGACCTTTCCAGCACTGGAGAGGTGACAGGAGTGAAGGAGAAGCAGAGGGAGGTGCTGCCTCCGGGGGTTTTGTTACTGGGGGTGTGAAAGGCACTGGAATGCTCTGAGTTGGGAGTGGCCGAGGCCGTGCTCTCCAGGTTTAGCCAGGGTGGGTGCGAGGCTTTGGAGCTCTTCAGGCTTTTGAAGCTGCCTTGCTTCTCATGCTCAGGGGGCTCTGGCAGGAAGGGGAATTTGGGGCTGTTGGATGCTGTAGACTGCACTCCTGGGCTTCCCGTGATGGCAGCTTCCCTGGAGCCGCTCTTTCCTTCTTCCACTGTCACAGCCATGGAGTCAGGACCTTTGCTCCGCTCCGTTGGCCAGACAAAGGTTTCCTTTGCAGCAGAGCCCAGGGAGCTCTGGCTCTTGTCCACATCGCTGGCCCTGGAAGGGGAGGCGTTGACAATGACATCCCGGAGGGAAGTGGAGCATGCAGCGATGCTGGAGAGCGCTGGCGGCTTCTTGCGTCCTTGGCGACGGGAAGGGAAAATCATGGGGATGGAGCTGATGGGCGTCTGTGGAGCACTGTAGAACCCAGGCCTCTCGTAAAAGGGGGTGGACATGAAAGCATCAAACTCCCTGAGTTTTCCCTCTTCGCTGTCCCACTGCTCCTGGGAGTCTCCCCTTGGCTGATTGATGCCACAAGGGCTTCCCGCCTTCCCCATGTCCTGGTAGGTGTAATGGGAGAAGGGCGATGTGGGATCTCCTCGCCGGCGCAGCAGGTTCATCCGGGAGGAGGACCTGGAGAAGTTCGGGGACTGGACACCCAGGAGGCGGCCCAGGTGTCCCAGCAAGGGAGTGGAGTGGTTGGCCTCCTCATTCTCTTTAATCTGCTCCAGCGGCTGGAACTCCATCTCTTCTTTCTGCATGCTGGGAAAGGCAAAGTGGATTGTTACGCAGCCACAGAGGGAGGGGAGGCATCTCCTGGAGAGGCTGGCAGCACTGGGAATGCAATGGCAAGCCTCTCCCTGTATTGCCATTAACCCCCCAAAACAGGGATGCTCATCATACAGGTGAGTGATGAAAAGAGGTTAGATTTATCCTTTTCCTTGGAGAATGTTGCCTGTTGTGGATGAGCCTAAAAGCTCCTCAGGTGTAGTGCCCTACACAAGACCTGCTCCAGGTGTTGTGAGACTTTGTCCCTGCACTCACCTGATGTCAAAAGTGGAGCCCAGGAAGGATGGACGCTTGTACTCAGCAGTGGCTGCAGTGTAGGGTGGTTGGGGATCAGGCTCATTCCAGTACAGGTCCTTCTCCAGAATGGGCAAATCCTGGTGCATCTCATCCACTGCCATGAGGGAGACCTGCAGGGAACAGCAGGAATGTCACAGGGAGTGAGCAGCCTTTTGTGTGCCTGTTATCATAGGACAAATGAAGACAGAGCTGGAGGAAGTGGTACAGCACAGTGGCCAGGCAACTGGCTGGGGTTGCTGTGGTTTCCTGTCATTTGGGTTGTTTCTCACACAGAGATTTGATTATTGGAAGGAAAACTGTGCTGAAGGAGACTAGGACAGAAGGGCAAGAGGTGTGGAGTTAACTGCATGGCAAAAAGTAGAGGAGGCAGTTTTAGATGGACACAGGGTAGGAAAGCAAGGAGGGCAGGAATGACATGTCATTCAAAGGTGGCAGAGGCCTGAAACAAGCCTGGATCCATCCCATGAGCCAGAGCATGGACTGAAGCTGCACTCAGCCTCTGTGTACAAAGATAAGCCAGAAGCCCCTAATTCCCTAGTGTGGACTGGGGAGATCTCTCCCATTGCAGGCAGGGAGGTGGGGGCAGAGGTGTTGCAGGAGAACTTGGTCACTGTCCTGCCTTGGTGTTCTTCTTCAGGTGAGGCTCACTTGGTGTATCTTCCTCTCCTTTACCTGCAGGTTCCTGTCGATGAGCCAGTTGGCTTCAAAGTCATCATCGTCCTCCCCAAAAGGGTTGATGAGCTGCTCGGCCACCTGCATGTGGAGAGCACACAGCAGAGGTCACCATTGCCCTTTTCCCTACAGGGAGAAGTCAGGTGTGATGTCCCTTGTATTCCAAGCCCTATTTTTCCTCCCAAAAGGGGGTGGGTTAAAAATGGAGGCATCCCAGGGGCTGGGAGACATTGGACTTTGTAATTTTCCCCCTGCTTACACAACCCTCCTGCAACTTAAGGAGCTCCTTTTTTCCCCTCTAGTAAGGACCAAAGCCTAGGAAAAGTGCAACTGGTGTCCAGAATGAGACAGTTGGAAAATTAGAAAGTCCTGGCAGTTCCCTCAGCCCTCTTGGCTTCCTGTTGTTGCCCGTAGATCAAAGAACACAGCTGGGTTCCTGGTGAGCTCACACTGGGAAAAACCCTTGGCTGGGTCAGATTCCAGCTCCAGCCATGTTTTCTTGGACTTACCTTTAACCAGCCAGCATAGAAGAAGAATTGCAAAAATGTAAAGACGGGCACGAAGAGATCCAGCTCATGGCCAGGATACGCTTTCTCTGGATCCAGGAATTGCCTCCCGATCAGACAGGCCAGGAAGAAACTGTAAACAGCCACAGTCACCACCTGGGAAGGATGCCAAGGGACACACCAGGGCAGCATGAGTTCCCAGCATCTCCCTTCAGTCCCACCCCACACAGCTCCAAAGCCAGGCTCTCTAGCCTCTGGAAAGCATTGGATTCACTTCTAACAGACTTTTTGCCTTTCCCTGCAGAAAGATACAGGCATTCCCTTTTCCCTTCAGCTTTCACCTATACTGTGTGCTGTCTCTGGAATGGTATCTGTGCAGGTGTCACAGGCTGGTGGGAGCAACAAGCACATGACATCCTGCATGGGCTGGAAGCTGTCTCATGGCTCAGTCCATGCTGGCAGGCTTTTTCAAGTCCAGGAAGGGAACCCTGGCATTGCTGTTTGCTCCTTTCTTCCTGCTCCTCATGCTGAGCTTTTATTAATATTTGCCTGTCTGGATTTCAGGCTGTGCTGAGCTTTGTGTTTTCCCCTGTCACCACAGAACTGAAAACTTCCCCTTTTCAAGTTAAAAGTAACCAAGACTCTCACATGGTCCCTTGATGCAAACAAGGGGGTTCAAAACAAGAATACATGTTCCTCAGTAACCTCTGGAGCTGCCAGAGCAGCTCCTGTTTCATGGTGAAGGGCATCCTTGTTATCTGAGCAGCTGGATTGTAGGAGACAAAGGAGCAAGGTGGTGCCAAAGTGTCTGCCTGGGCTGATAAACAGCTGAGTACACGCCTGGCACAACCTTCCTGGGATCTTGCCTGGGATGTGATCCCTGAAAGGTGGTGCAGGGAGTGCATCTGTGTGTTCCTGTGTTTTCCATGGATCTCTGTGGATTTGTTACCCCTGGATAGAGGTTATTTCTGGAGAAGTGGATGTGTCTGAGATAGGGAAGGGAGGTTGGGCTGGATGTGTGCTAAGGTTCCAATGGAAGAGAGATGATGTGTGCAGGTGGGGATGAGGGATTCAAGAGTATCCTGGATTTTTCATGGGTGGGTCAGGTAAGAAGCACTTCTACAAAGGCTGAGAGAGCTGGGGTTATTGAGCCTGGAGATGAGAAGGTTTTAGGGAGGTTGTGGCCTTCCAGTACCTTAAAGGAGCTTACAGAAAGGAGGGACAGGTACTTTTTACACAGGCAGATAGTGACAGCATGGGGAACAATGGTTTTAAACTGATAGAGGGCAGGTTTAGATTAGATATGAAGGAGGAATTCTTTACTGAGGGTGTGAGTCCCTGGCATAGGTTTGCCAGGCTGTCCTATCCCTGTAAGCACCCATGGTCAGGTTGGACAGGGCTTGGAGCAGCCTTGACTAGTGGAAGGTGTCCCTGGATGAACTTTATGGTCCCTTCCAACCCAAACCATTCCAGGATTCCAGGTGTGCGTGTAAGTGGGGATGTGCACGGGCAGTGGTGGAGCAATGGGTGTGGGGATTCCCTTCTCACCTGGGTGTAGACCAGGGGGATGCTGATCCAGTCGTATCCATAGAGTTTCCCGCACTGGCTGCGCAAGGTGTTGAGCTCCTGCAGTGGGGAAAAGGGAATGGCATGTCAGGATAACTTCCCATCTCCTTGCAGAGCCTCTCCAGCACCAGTGTCCTCCACTGCTCCAGCCCTTTCCCTTCTGCTTATACCTTCTCTGGAAGTGGGGCTGAGTCCCAGCCTTGGAGGAATTCTCTGCTGCCTGGGTGTCTTCCCCTGAGCCCCCTTCCTAGCTCAGTTCACAGTTTTTCCTCACAGAATGAACAGCCAGCAGGTGAGGCAAAGAAAAGAATGCCCTCAGGAGCATCCATTTCTCTCTCTTGTTTATAGATAAATATCCCAGAGGGATATTTCTCTCCCTGTGGGCAGATGAATCCTGCTCCAGGCAACAGAAACCACATGACTTTCTCTGCACATGAATACCAAGAAGGATGAGCTGCTCCAGAGCCTTTCTGTGTGCAGCTGGGCAGGGATTGTTGCCAGGTCTTGCTTGTGGAGCATGGCTTGTTGCCCAAAACTATCTAAGAGTTTTTAATAGCAAAGTCTTCTACAGGACCTCAGTTGCCGAGGATGTTTTTGACCCCTCCTAGACTTCCAGATACATTCTTCCTTGTGGCTTTCCCCCTGTATCCTATAAACCTCCACTGGCCTTGGCTGTTCTGGAATGTGTCAAGGACCTGCTTCACAGATGCCTCCTGTTCCCCAGGATGTCACAGACCTGCCTGTCCCCTCCGTCACTCACGTTCAGGATGCCTTGGAGCAGCACACTGTCCCGGATCCTCCCATCATTCCTTGCCTTTACAGCCAGGTTGGAGAACCACACGCACGGGATCCAAAACTTGTTGTGGGGGGAATTCAAGCTCTCAAACTTCTTGTGCTCTTCTGGTGTCATGAGGCCTGGATGGGAAAGAGCACATGGGAGAAGGATGACAGAGAGGGCAGAAGGAAGTGATCTGGTCCAAAATTAAAACATCTGAATCTCAGGTGGATGCCTTGGTTCTCCCTAAAAATCCCAGTAACAAATCAGAATTTCGGGAGACAGGCAGAAGGACAAGTCTCCTTGTTAAAACATTGAGTCACGGAGGTGGGATAATGGGATTTCACTTTGGACGTCTGCAGCACATCAGATCAGAGCCATCAGGGAGATAAAGCACTGCTGAGGGTGCAGCTGCCTGATGTCCATAGATACCTGTTGAAAATGGGATAATTTGTGTCCTGAAGTGGCTTTTCTTTTCAGGAGGTCAGCACTAATCACATCTCTGTGGATTGCCAAGGGAACCCAGACAATGTGGGCAGACTGGGAACCGCTGCACCTTGAAGAGCAGCTCCCAAGAAGATTCACGGTGCTCAGCAGTTAAGCTCGGAGACCCAGGGCTCCAATTCCCACCTGCCCTGAGGGAACGGCACCGCCCCATTTCCCAAGAACCTTTCCCAGGGCCAGCTGCCCCTAGAGGAGCAGGCAGGAGCAGTGCTGACCTGCCCTCACGACGTGCTCCATGCTGGGGAAGCGCTTGTAGACGGCGGTGCTGACGGAGCGCAGGATCAGCACGCTGACCAGGTTGCTGTAGCGCATCAGGGTGCGCCGCAGGAGCCTCCCGTACTCGTCCTCCCCATCCACATTGCAGGACACCAGGTTCATGATCCGGTCTGGCCATGGGATGCTCTCGTACTGGGCCCACCAGCGGGACACCACCAGGGCCACATAGAAACCTAGAGGGGAGCTGAGAGAGTCAGGCTTCTGAAAAGAGTTTCTTCCTGCCACTCTGTCTGCTCTCTGTGGGTGCAGGAATGTCTGGAGGGGAATTCAGTCCTCCATGCTAAAAGTAAACTAGATTTCCTACTTTGCTTCATAGAATAAGGTCCCTTCCAACTTGAACTGTTCTTAAAGATGATCTCATTCCAACCCCCTGCTGTGGACAGAGACATCTTCCACTAGACCAGGTTGCTCAGGGTTCCACCCAGTATGGTCTTGAAAACTTCCAGGGGTGAGGCAGCCACAAATTCCCTGGGCATATCTGGTGCCACTTGGAGCTTGCCCTCCTGTGCTAGGGGATGTTCACAGCTGTGACAAAAAAAGGATACATTCTACTTGAGGAGTTTTACAAAAAGCAGAGGGAGGGATCTGCTCTGCCAGCAGAGCTCTGCTGAACCAAGAAGAAGAAATGCTGTCCCATTCCCCTCCCTGCTGGATTCCAGACAGCTCCTTACCCAGCACGAAGGACACGGGGATTAGCTCAGCATAGCTGTTGCAGTACAGTGCCAACTTCTCGAACATCAGCCTTTGGCTCTCACTGAGGATCAGCCTAAAAGGGACAAACAGAAGCAGTTCTCCCTCTCCCTTCTCTCCTTCCTCCCCTCCCCTCCTGGGAAGAGGGCCTGTCCAGCAGGATCCCTGCCCTAATCCTGTGTTTCTCCTGTGTCCTGCCCCAGGCCAGGCTGTGGGTGTGAAGTTGCTCACCTGTAGACAAGGCTGATGGTGAAGTAGAGCGAGATGAAGATGAGGAACTCGGAGTAGAGCAGTTTGTAGATGCTGCCTTTCCATTGGAGCAGGAGCTGGGAGAAGGTGCCCAGGCGGGCATCGGCCACACGGTTGGTGTAGGTCACTGTCATCACAGCTCCTGTGCAGGCACATGACAAACAGGGCTTGGAGCTTGAGCAGGAGGAGGACACAGGGACATCCCAAGTGTCCCACCAGGCAAGATGGAAAGGAAGGAGAAAACAGAATGAGCTGAGACCAAAAGCCAGGTAAAATGGAGGCAGCAGCACAGAGAATCAGGAGGCAATCTTTGCCAGGCAATTAATTTGACGAGTTTCCCGTCTTTTCTCTGTCCTTGAGCTGGTTATAGTGACCAAGGATGTATTTTCTGGTGGATCCATTTGTTTTTAGCATTTGATTTTTGTCATCATTCAAGTGGGGCTGGGGAGGACAAAGCCCACCTTTGCCATCTTCTTCTACAAAACACTTGTGGTAAAATTAATCTCAGGGTCACAAACTCCAAATTTTATGCTTATCTCAATAATTTTCTTAATATAATTTTTGTTCCAAATATGTTTCTGTAAACCTACTTGCTGGGAAACATCTTCCTGGAATACTGCTGGGGGAAAAAAAACCAACCCAAAGGAAGGGAAAAACCCCAGAAAGATTTCTTGGGACTGATCCAGATGAAGGCATCCCAGCAAGGATAGCTGTCTGCACTCTGCTGGTCCTAGTCCTGCAGGCAGGGCAGCCTTCCCTGTTGGAGATCTGTGGGATGGAGTGTGGCCAGGCTCACAGGGCCCAAATTCCAGCAGCTCCACCTCCCCTCTCCTTCAACCATATGTTGCAAAATAAATCACAGTGGCTGAAAAATAGGCATTCAGGCTCCTGAAATGCTCCCCAGACATGCAGCATCCCCATTTCACTTCTAGTCTAACTTGCATAAATAATTCTTTATAATCATTTAATAATCCAACTCATAGTTGCATAAACCTGAATTTATTTTAAAAACACCCCAGCAAACAACAAGACACCAGTGTTATCCATGCCAGGCAGATTGGTGAATTATTTCTTGGGTTAGAAATAATTATCCAGTGCAAAACTATTGGTATTTTGGAATCCTAACATGTCACCAGGCATTGCTATTTAACAGAGGTAATAATGGTGATGATTATGGGGCCTTGCCTCTTCCCTGAATTACGGGGATGAAGGAGCACTTCAAGGGACAGTTCACACCCTGAAGCAGCTGAAAGCAGATAAGTTTGGGCCCCTGTTCCTCATTTGTTTCTCATTTAAGCATCCTACTGGAAGATTTGCACTTAGGTGGGGACAACTCAGGTCCCAGTGAGCTGCTGCTGTGAAGAAAAACAGCAGTCTGGATTTTCGGCTATTTCAACCAAGCAGCATCTTTGTCCCAAAGATGTCATCAAACCCAGTCTGGGTTTGGCTGGTGTTGTCATCAAACCCAATCTGGGTTTGTCTGGTTTTGTCATCAAACCAATCTGAGTTTGGCTTCTTGGTTCTGCTCCTCCTTTGGGTTTCCCTGTCATAACTCAGGTGCCTGAGTCCCTTCTTTAAGGGTGATATAGAGGAGCTGTCCCTGTCCCCATCCCCAGCTGCACAAATGCCCATTTCAGTAAATCCTCATGTCCATTCCATATGGGCACAGAGCTCGGAAGAGTGGGTTTTAACTGCCCCAGAGGTTGCACACACAGGCTGTCCAGAAGAGAAGAGCATGCCCAAAACCCCAAACATTTTTGGGGCCCCTTACACAAAGCTGCATCTTTTCTCTGGGCTTTAGGGCTTGAAAGCGCTTAGGGAGATTGTTCGTTGCGTAATTCAAATACAGATTCCCTTTTTTTACCAAAGAAGGAAAACTCCAGCTCCTGTCCATGTAAATGATGGATGTCGCCCACCTCTACTCCGTTCTGCTCCCATGTAGGATATGGGGCTCTTCCCAGGGCTTTTCCCTCCAGCCCTGAATGGTTAAGGCACCTCCCTGCCCACCTGCCAGCCTGTGCCGGGCTGCCCTGGGCTGTCCCTGGGCAGCAGCTGGCACATTCCATTTGTGGCTGAGGTCGGTGGTGGGAGGTGGCTCACTGGCATACCGGAGTTGGGATGGGCAGGAAGAGCCCACCCAGGGAGCTGCTGCCTGCCACTGCCTGCATCCCCTGCTCATCCCTCTGCACTGACCAACACACCTGGAAGTCGACTGACCTCGAATCCAGTTGTGGGAGCCCACAGCAAGCAAGATTCTGGGACATCAGGTGCATCACCCACCGCAAACAGACCCGAGCAGGTATCGCAAAGATGGAACAACGAGCAGACAGAGCAGAGGGACGGAGCCAGAGGAGGTCACGGATAAGCAGGAACATGGATCTCTGCAGGAGAGAGTGATCCTCCTCCTCCTGCTAAGAGGACCAGATACTCACAGTCATGGGCTCCTGAGCCGTGCTGGAGGCTGGGGAGGTTTGGTCCTGCACGTGTCCCCACTGGGTCCTTTGTGGCCCGGGCTACCGCCTGCCTCCTCGTGCCCCCTTGGCTCATAGGGGGATTGGACCTGCCCCACACGGTGTGCTAAGGAGACCCACTTGAGAGCTGCAGCCGGTCACTTGATGCTGTAATCCCTCCTCATTACAAAAGAGACTCTGTTGTCTTTTGCCCTGTTCCCTCCTAATCTTCTGAGTAAGCCCTGCGTGTTTATAGAGGCGGACGGAGGAGGGGGAGGCAGGGCTGGCTGCTCCGCTGTTGCTAACTCCTGGCACAGCCATGGTGGCTGCCAGAAGAGAGGCATTTTTCCTCTAATTCTTTCCTGTTTGGTCCCTCTCTCTGTGCCACAATCTTACAGGAACCCCAGGAGATTATGCAGGGCTGGAATTTTCCACCACGGCTGTAAAGCGTGGCATGCTTGGGGGCTGCCCTCTCTTCCCTAAGTCAGTGAAACACCTGCTCCATGCTCTGCCTGGTTCTCACAGGATGTTTCCCTGTCATCCCTCACTGTCCCTGGATGAGTTTGCCACCTCTTCCGGCTGTGCTTTGGATGCTGGGGATTTCCACTCTGCCACTGGCTCTCTGAGACTTTCCATGTGTTCAATTTCTTTTACTGTTGCTTTTCCAGTAGTGCTTGAGAGCTGTCACTGTGCTTCCTTGCATGACATCCTGGGAAGCATTGCCTTCCCCTTAAACTTCCACCAAGGTATGGGACTCCTTCCCACAGTCTTTCCAGGGTCCTTAGTCCCTTTTCTACTCCTGCTCCTTCCCAATTGTGACCACCCTTCTCTTCCACCACCTCCTCAATGCCTCTGGTCAGGTCTTTAGGACATTCCCCTTCCATGAGGCTCTGAATCAAAATCTCTTCTTAATGAACTGGTCTTCCATCCCTTAGGCAGCTGTGGAGAGGGAGCACAGGTCTGATCCTTGCAGGTTAGAGCAGCTGGAGACCCAGGCTCCTGTAATAACCAGCCTTCTCTTATGCTTTGTCTTTGACACTTACTTAACATCAGTAGTTGGGATCAATTTGTCCCAGCTGTAGTTTTCTCCTTCCTGTGGCTGATCCTTGACAAGGGGAGTGGGTTTTTTTACTGCTCCTGTGGAGCAGGTGCTGCCTGGCATCTGCGTGATGTGGCATTTGTGGTGCAGTCCTGGGAACTGCTGCCAGTGGCAGGGAAATTGTAATTTAAAATGTGGGATTCACTGCTCTGTGAAGGGGCAGATGAGAGCAAGGGGATCCTCTCTGAAGGCAATATGGTCTGCTTCCAGAGGTGGAATTGGTGAACAGGAGGCTGAGATAGATCTTGAGGGTCTTAGTGCCTGAACTCTCATCCTTCACACAGCAGGGAGACCAAAATGCTTTCAGGTGACACATTTCCTGCAGCTGTTGGGAGCAGCTTGGCTGCTTCTGGGGACATGGAACAACCACCCCTGAGTGTCCCGCTGTTTGTGGAGGGATGTGCTGGCATCTGGGGGCCTCTGCTGCCCTCCTCTGAGAGCAGCTCCGCTGGCAGCTCGTGTGCTCCACAGCTGCCCTTGGGACAGCAGGAGCTATGTGTGGAATTTAATATTTTAAAGGAAATAACTGAGGGGCTACCAGCATGGAAGAGCTGCTTGGATCTCTTTCCACATCTCCCGTGGCCTCAGACCCTGAGGAAGGGGATGAAAGAAGAAAGAAGAGGAAGAAAGCCTGCCTTGCTCAGCAAACCAGGAAGCAAAGAGGTGCTGACATCCATCCTCAGCCTCAGAGCCCTGGAATCATCCTCATTTTCTCCATGCTAAAGATGTAGAGATTGAATTGCTGTGCTGGGAGTTGAATCCCTGTTTTGGGAATGCCAAAGGGCCAGTGTCAATGCTGAGTTAGCAGCAGCTGCCTGGAAAAGGCACAGTGCCCTCCTTGCTCTATCCCAGAGAATAGTAAGTGTTTTTAGGGACAGCAGGTCCCAAAGCTTGGTGAAATCCCTTTCCCTTCTCCAGTTTCAGTGCTGGGATAGACACAGAGGCAGCTGTGTCTCCAAATTATGTTCTTCTTTGGAATCTGACATAATTTTTAAAAAATTGAAGTGGGAAGTGTGTGGGGAGATGCTGTTTTTCATGGACAGGATTTACTCAGAGGTTTGAGCGGTACAGAAATGTTTGAAGAGCGTCCAGTCACCCTGCAGTGCTTTTGTGAGGACTCCCAGGCTTATGCTGCGGAATTCCTCACTAAGTCTGTGCCAGTCTGGGCTGCCCTGGGAGCTTGGGGTGCCTGTCCCTGTGCCAAGCTCCATCCGACCCTTTGCATTTTGCTTTTAGGGGCTTGGATGGTGACAAATCTCTCACCTTCCCACTGATGTCACACAGTTCAGTGTGTACAGCATGAAAATGAGGGAGGGGTCCTTAGTGAAGTCCCTCTTTTCTCACCTTAGGAACTGTGGTGAGGATTAGGTGCCAAAGGGAGGTTCAAATGTGCTGGTGCTGGAAATCAGAGACCCCAGAGGAGCCTTGCTGCAGCCCTTGCAGCCAGCAGAGCAAACATGGGGCACAGCTGAGGAGCCAGCCAGGAGGGGGTGGATGGACCTGGAGTTTTAGGCTATTTGTTCTCCTTTCCATGGCAATAACATCCGGTTTGAGTTTGCTGGGTAAGGGGTGTCAGCAGGTCAGATCCTGCTTTCCAAACTCAAAGATAATCCCTGCTCTTCCTGCCCTTCCCAGCCTCTGTCTGCCTTTTTACTCTCCTCCTTTCTTCCCCCTTTCCCTTTTCCTTTTCTTTCTTGTCATTTTCCTTCCTTTTATTTCCCCTTCTCCTTTTTCCTTTCCTGTCCCGCTTCTCTTCTGGGAAGAAGAGGGGAGCAAATGCCACTCTCCCCCTTGTGACAAGTTACTTTTTCAAGTGGCTGGGATTCAGCATCTCCAGCACATCCCTCTCAAAGCTTCCTGTCAGCACTATAAGTTCTCATCCTTCCTGCCTTTGTTGGCTCCTGGAAGCACTTCTACCTTTCTAATCTGAGGACCTTCTGTCACTGCTGGCCAAGCCTTGGGAGTTAATAATTACAAAGACTAATTACTTCTAGTGCTGCTTTGCAGAGCTGAAGATCTTTCACCTCCTCCCAAAAGTTCCCTGAAGATAGCAAAGGTTGCAGCCAGAGACACAAACATCCCAGACACTCCATTCCCAGCCTTCAGAGCATGGGCTGGGCCCGTGCTGTCCCTGTGGGTCCCAGCCATGAGGCAGGGCAGGAATGGAGGTGGCATGGACACCCAGGAGATGCTGGGACAGAGAATTGCTCCCTTTGTGTTATCAACACCAAATTCCTGCAGTGGACACGAGGATCACCATGTCAGACTCTCCTGGCATTGGGTCTGTCCCAGAGGCAGAGGATGGACAAGCTGAGAGCAGGGGGGGAGCTGTTGCTGTGTGTGAAGGCTCCAAAGCCATACCGCAGCCTGGAGGAAAGCCTAGGGCAATGGAAAGGTAGGATGTGACAGGAAATGTTCTTTGAGGGCAGGAGCAGCTTTTGTTTCAAAATTCCAATGCTGTCAGTCCACAGGTGGAAATGGGATCCATTTGGGACAGAGGTGACAGCAGGAGTGGTTTGCTTGGGGAGCCCAGTTAGGTTTTGTTGGGTTTGTTGGGTTCTGAGCCCAGTGCTCCCCTTGAAGTACAGAAACCCTGGACAATCAGCAGCCTTTTTTCCCCCACCCAGATTTTCCCCCATCCTTCCATCTTCCTGCATTTACATCCCAGGTTTTCCCTCTGTATCGGCTTTGTGTGGCGCTGTTTAGGTAGCGGGGGGGCTACAGGGAAGCAGAGATCCACCTGCAGCCCATGGAGGAGCCCACGCTGGAGCAGAGGCATGCCCGAAGGAAGCTGTGACCCCACAGGGAGCCTGTGCCGGAGCAGGGTCCTGGCAGGGCATGTGGAGAGAGGAGCCCCCGCTGGAACTGCCTAGTCCTGAAGGACTGACCCTGTGGAAGGGATCCACGCTGGGGCATGCAGGAAGAACTCCTTGGAGAAGGAGGATTTCTCCCGTGGGAGGAACCCCACGCTGGAGCAGGGGCGGAGCGTGAGGCATCCATCCTCCTCTTGAGGAAGAAGGAGCAGTAAAGGCAGCAGCCCCCATTCCCCATCCCGCAGTCGGGAAGGAGGCGCAGGAAGCCAGGAGCATTTCCGAGCCGGGGACGAACAGCGGAGCGGAGGGACGGTTGTCGGGCATTTCCTTTTACCTCCTCACCGCCCCGCGCTGAGCTGCTGGGCGACAAACCCCGCTAATTCCCGGCTCCGGCCGGCTGTGCCGGTGTCCGCAGAGCGGCCCGGGGCCCGGCG
>VWZU01006305.1:52643-85608 GCA_013397095.1 Sterrhoptilus dennistouni
TTGCGGGGGTAGGTGCGGGTCTGGACGGGGAAGGAGTGGCGGAAGGAGTGTGCCGGGGCTCTGTGTCTCTGTAGAATCCTGGAGCGGTTTGTGTTGGAAGGGCTCTTAAAGTTCATCTTCTGCTGCCGCGGGCAGGGACGCCTTCCACTAGACTGGGTTGCTCCAAGCCTTGTCCAGCCTGGCGTGGACACTTCCAGGGATAGGGCAGCTATGGCTTCTCTGGGAAGTCCATTCCATCACCTTCACAGGGAAGAAGTTGCATGGAAGCCAAGTAAGGAGATGGAATAGGGAGGCAGCAGCATCCCCAGGCACGGGACTTTGCGTTTCATTCCCGAGGCAAAGACAAGAAACACCAAAGTGTGTTCTGCTACAATATAATGGCATAAAAATACAATAAATCACTGCCAGATGCTTTGCCAAACACTCGAGGGATGATGATAGGGTGATGAGCCACTCTGGGCTGATGCTGGTCTATGGCGGTGCAGGTCAGGCATCCATCCAGTGGGGATGGAAAAGTCAGTCCCCGCTCCCAAACCTGCGGGTGAGGATTGAACCTGGAGACAGCCAGAGGCTGCTTGCAGGGGAAACAACCCCGTCAGATCAGCGCTGCAGGAAACATGTGGAAAAAGTGCAGATCTTGCACATTTTTTTGCTTTTTCTACAGAAACCAACTGTAGAAGGTTGTGGGGTGTTGGGGTTTTTTTTGTTTGTTTGCATTTCTTGTGTCAGTGCATGACACTTAGGATATGATCCATTTTTCCTGGAAAGGCAGCTGGCTGCCAGTCAGCAAGAGAGGGAGTGTTTGTGGTGGTCCTTTGGTCTGTGGGATTGGATTTCAGAGCCCCACCTGGACACTGAACAGAATCCAGCATAGCCAAAGCTTCCATAGGGATTCTGTTTGCACAGCATGGAGAAAGAATGAGCTATTCCATCATAGATGGTTTTCCAGGATATGTTTTTTGGCATTACAGAGTGTGGGTGGGACTGTTTAATTCCTCCATATCCTCCAGTTTTCTTTCGTAGTGTGTGGAAGTACGCTGAAATATCTGTCTCCTGAGGCAACTTTCAGCTGAGAATTTGAGAGTCATAATGGAACAACATTATTTTTTCTTTCTGTGGGTTAGATTAAGTGTATTTGTATCAGTAGACTGGTGAAATGTCCCTTTTCCTTGCTGCTTCTTTTATTTATTATTTTTATCCTCTGTGCTCTGGTTTCCTTGCTCCTTTTTGATGTGATTTCTTCCCAGTGTTCAGAGAGTTCTCCATGTGTGCTTTTCTACATGATACCTGAACTGATTTAGCTGGGAGCTGCTGCTTTGTTCCCTCTTTGGAAGGTGGCTGTGGACAGCTGTGGGTCTTGGACAGCTTGGGGGGCACAGAAGGGGAGAAATTAGAGTGGAAAAGATGATAGGACACTCTGGGACTGAGGAGATAAGCCCAGCCTGTGTGGACTCAGAGTAAGGGGAAGGAGCTTGGCCTGGCTGGAATGCAGGAGAGGAAGACACTGAGATGGGGCAAAGGGAAGAGGAAAAAGTGAACCCGAGCAAAAAGAGGTGATGGCTGCTGGGCAGGAGGAGGTGGTGGGCAAGGAGCAGTGTCCAGGAGAGTGGGAGGAGGTGCACAAAGAGAAGGTCACCAGAGCTCAGCCAGGGCTTGTGAGCCAGAGATAAGGAGCAGCAGGTTAATCTGCAGGGCAGTGTGTGTGTCTGGGTAGGATAGAAAACTTCCACGTGGGGAAGGCTTGGACACACTGCCCCTGCCTTCAAATGGACGGAGATTCCATGGGGAGACTTAAGTGAGGAAGAGGAGAAATGCAAACACTGCAGTGACAGCAGTGCTCTGCATGCAGGCACTCAAATGATGTTTTCCATTCCTAAAGCTTCTCCAGCATCTCTGTTAATTTGGGAGTTGACAGAGGCCTACTGAACACGGGGGTGCAGTTGTCCCAGGTGACTCTTCTGGTTTCTTCTTTCTAGGATATCTCTGCTTGCTGGCTTGAAGAAAATAGACTGGTTTAGACAGCTCTGTGGAGAATTTCAGTGGGAAATAGGTGGTAAAATAGGTTAATATCTGTTAAAAATAGATTTTTTTTTCCTTCTGAAGTAGGTATAAGGAGTAGAGGAGGGCTGGATTGCGCAGCAGAGGGGATTGGGGTCTTTATAATAGAAATGGGAAAGCTGTATTCCTTTTTACTACTTCAGTAGGGCAGTCTGACCTTAGGTCTACTGGGTCTATCCTAGAATCCTAAAAATCCATCTGCAGGGTGTTTCTCTTGGACAACAAGTGAGAATGGGATCCCTGGAGGAGCTGTCCTTAATTCTTCTGCCTCATCCTGAGTTAATAAGGACTGCCAAAAGAGTAAAGCACTTCCATAGGGATGCAGGGCAAAGGAACAGATGCAGCTGTTGCTGCCCAAATTCTTCCCCATCACCCTCCATGCCTCATTCTCACTGCCTGTGCCTGGGGCTGGATGTGTTGTGAGTGTTGGAGGAAGGCTCTGGATCACCCCCACACTCATTTTCCCTGTGCTGTTACCCCACAGCCAGGTCAGTTTTGAGGAAAAGAGCCAGAATTCACCCTCTGTGGGACACTGGAAGCCCCTGATGCCATCCAAAGGTGACAAGGAGGAGCCAGAGAGTGGAAGCCAGGATGCTGGAGGGGTGCATGAACCCCAGTCCACGGAGCAGCTCAACGTGTCCCGGCTGCGCAGCTCCTCAGTGGAGATCCGGGAAAAGGGCTCTGAGTTCCTGAGAGATGAGTTGCACAAGGCACAGAAGGTGAGCCCTGGAACTCCTGGGGAGGGTGCCACAGCTTGGAGCAGGGGGGGCTTTCCTGGAGGTGGTGACAGGAATCTTGGGTCAGGGATCAGGTGCTGGGATGGGGAGGAAGGGCTGTGTTTGACAAGCTGGGGCAGGGCATTCCTATCCCTCTCCATTTCCTCTACAGGAGCTGAAGCTCAAGGACAAAGAATGTGAGAGATTGTCAAAAGTCAGGGAACAGCTGGAGCAGGAACTGGAGGAGTTAACAGCCAGCCTGTTTGAGGTACCACCCTCTTCCTATTCCCATCGTTTCTTAAGCTAAGCTTACATCCAGCTCCTTTAAGACAGGCTTTCCCTGGACTTCCAGCCATCTCTTCCCACAATTTCCTCCTCTCCCCTGTTGTACTTTCCTATTTGGAGAAGCAGAGCTGGCCAGTGCTGCAAGTGGAGCCTTTACCTGGATTTCTTTTCCCTTCTAGCAGCTGCAGGGTGGCATAAAGAGCACAGTAGTTATGGTTCCAAAATGTGGGAATTCCTGGAGCTGGAGCCAAGCACAGCTCCCTGTCCCTCTCCATGCCCGCTCTGTAGTCTGGGCAGCTGCTGTGTAATAGAAATGATTCCCTGGCTCATCTCAGCCCTTGCTGGGGGTAGGACCATGCTGGATGTCCTCATCCACCCAGCTTCAGTGAGCATCTAGAAGGCCTGTTGGTTTGATTTTGTTTAGGTGGGGTTTTTTTGTTGTAATGTGATTCTTGCCAAGCTGTATCCTGGCAAAATCCCATTCACCAGGAGCTCTAATGTCTGGATCTGTCTGGATAATGAGGAAAGCCAAACCCCATCTGTGCCTTTGAAACACAGAGCTGTGAGAGCCAAGGGAGCACCCTCCTCCCAAAATTTTGGCTGCCTGAGCACAGGATGATCTTGTAGATCATGTAGCCAAGGGCTGTCCCATTCCCTTCCTTTCTTTGGTGGCCTTGGCCAGATGCTGCTTCCAGATTTCAGGGAGGGCCCAGCTGGGCTTCATCCTGCTCCCCTCTTCCTGTGGGAGAAGCTTCTAAGCCAGTTTCCACATTTGGTCCCCACCTGAGCTCCAGGTCCTGCTGTGTCACAGCCATGCCTGGGGCAGTGGGGACCAGCTGCTCTGAAAGGGAAGTGGGAGCAAAGTGCAATAACAAGGCAGGCAAGAGCAATGCCCTCACCAAGATGTGAAGCAGCGAGTCTGGATCAGGATCAGAGCCACAGGCAGCAGTCAGGGTCAGGAATCAGTGCAGGGATCACCCAGCAAGGCTGCAGTGGCTGCAGGAACTGGGCTGAGGTGAGGTTGGAGTGGCAGAGCTGTTGGAATAGGGGCAGGCACAGCTGTGGTGTGAACAGAGGGGTTCTAATGTTAAAGCAATTCCCAAGGGCAAAGAAAGGCAGGTCCTTGCTTCTGGCATTCTTCTCAGCAACCCCTATCCATGAGAGATGACCTTGGCTAGCTAAACTCCTTAACTTGGCCAGCTACACTCCTGGAAAGGGGATGCACTCCAGGCTCTGGTACTGGGAGCCTTCTCTGGGAAATCCTGAGGAAGGCTCTTCACAGCTGAGGAGCAAACCCCCTGGATGTGGCAGGGATGTCCCCTTGCCTGGAACACCTGATGTGGCAGATCTGTGACCTGCCTTGTTGGCTGTGTGGGGTGCAGTGGGTGGATTAAAACTCTCTCTGGTGCAGGAAGCCCACAAGATGGTGAGAGAAGCCAACACCAAACAGGCTGCGGCAGAGAAACAACTCAGGGAGGCCCGGGGCAAGGTGAGTGGGTGACTTCATTTTTGAGGGTGATGTGGTGGCATCTCTGCCCAGCCTGGCCACAGGGCTGTTTGTTGGCTAAGCAGAGTGAAGTGCAGCTCCATCTCTCTGAGATGCTCTGGTCCCTTTCCAGCAGACACTTGAGTGAGAGGGAAAAGGCCTCACAGACATCCTTGCAGTCTCCTGTTGATCCAATTCTCATTTGGGAAATGGATCCAGAGAAATAATGAGTTTAATTGTCACTGCTCTGGGATGGAAGGATAGAGGAGGGACCTGGGGAGTTAGAATTTCCTGACAGGGCTGCACCACAGGCCTGCTCAAATGGCTCCATCTTGAGGAGAGAGAAATTTCTTCAGAGTTACTGGTTCTGAAAAGAGCCTGGGGCAGAAGGGGTAGATTCCCAAACAGCTGCTGTTTAAAATTCTGAATGATGGTGGCACTGGGAGGATGGGAAGAGGCTTCGTGGCTGGGCTTGTAGCTGCTTCCCTGTGGTTTCAATGTTCAATGGGGTGCAGCAAACTGGAGCCCAGCAGGTGCTGAGGGTGTCTCTTGCTTGTGTCCCCAAACTGGAGCCCAGCAGGTGCTGAGGGTGTCTCTTGCTTGTGTCCCCAGATTGACATGCTGCAGGCAGAGGTGACAGCCCTGAAGACGCTGGTGATCACATCCACGCCCTCCTCCCCCAACCGGGAGCTGCACCCTCAGCTGCAGAGCCCTTCCAAGGCTGGCTTCAGGAAGGGCCACGGGCGGAACAAGAGCACCAGCAGTGCCATGGTGTCAGCTGCCAGCCACAACGTGGCTCCAGAGCCTGTCAGCCAGGAATGCAAAGAGGTGGGGCAGAGACATTGGCTGCATCCGTCTCTGGGAGCTCCGGGCTCGAGCTCCCCACAGAGCTCTGTGGTCTCACTGAGCAGCTATTTGTGCCTTGTTCCCTAAATTTGTGCTGAGGCAGGTGCCAGAGGGTTTCTTTTTGTGGGGATTTCCTCTTTGTCGGGACAGGAAGCAGCTGAGGGATCACTGAGGGGCAGATCCAAGGGGGTGCCAGCACTGTGAGCGGATATCAAGAGCTGCTGAGCAGAAGCCAGTTCCACTGGACAGATGTGGACACAGCTGTCCTGGGAAGCAAATAGGAGGCACTTGGTCAGGAAAAATGAAACTGAAGAAGAATGTGGTGGGGGAATATGTCTCACTAGTGATTTTTTTGGAAACTGCAGCCTGTGTCATGAGGAATTGTTGCAGGAACACAAAAGCTTGTTAAAGATTTTTATCTGCCATTTCTTCATGGAGGCAACTTCCACAGGGTGCAGATTTCCTGGGGTTTCAAATTTCAGGGCTCAGCCTCCAGAGTGCCCAATGTTACGTATCAAGAGTGGGATTTTTTTTGCCCCTCAGAATCCTTATGTGAGACATGATAAAAGGGAACCTGGCATTCAGAGAGTTGGTGCTCTGTGAGAAAGATCTTAAATTGAGCCTAAAAATGGTTCCCCTTTTTGCACCTCAAGCTGAAGTCTAAAGATGTGGCCTGTGGCCCTGTACTGCCATGAGGACCATGCTCAGTTCCTGTAGGGGTGGACTTGAGCCTTTCTCTGTATCTCATGTTTTTTACCTCCCTCTTTGCCTGTCTCTCTAAACCTCTTCCTTCACTGTCTGTCTCTCCCTCTGCCCTCCAAGTCTGGTTTCCCTGCTCTCCTCTCCCTGCTCCTTTGCATCCTCCCTGGGAAAGCTATCCACATCATCTATGAGCCAGGCTGGCAGGCCTTGGGAGCAGATGCTTCCTCCTCCTCCTCACGGCAGGTAACCAACCTCTGGGAACGGGTGGGACCCACCTGCCTCTCACAGTTCCAGCCTTTCATTTCCAGCTTCCTTTTATGCTAATCTCCATTTATTTTCTTTCATTTTGTTTTTCTCCATTTTTTTCCCCATCTTGTGGCTCTGAAGCTGTTGCTGGTCCCAGGTGAGCAGTCTCCATGGCACAGAGGGGATGTGCTGGAATCTGGACTTTTCCAGCTGTGTTCACTCATGTTCTTTGTGTTGCTCAGCTTACTTTTATTTTTTCCTTTCAGAAGCTTTTGTTGGGCTTATAGGAGCTGCTCTGTCAGTCATGTTGGTGCTTTGCCTAGTGATCCATCTGGGATTTAAATGCCAGATCCCACAGAGTTTCTTATTGCTCCTCAGCTGCTCCCATCATTCCTGCCATGGGTTGAGCATGCACTTCATCAATTCAGTGGTTGTGTGGTGGCTTTCCTGCAGCCACAGGAAGAAGGAAAAGCCACCTGGAGGAAAATGGGATAGAGAGGTGCCTGCAGGCTTCTGGCACACACAGCCCAGGCTGGCTGTGCCACTCTGACACAGAACTGCTGCTGGGTAGGAAACGAGAGATCCTTGGAGCAGCTTCCCTCAGATACTTCGGTGATGTCTGAGCCTCTCCAGATGCCAGAACAGATGTTTCATGAGTTTCCTGCATAGTAACAGGTACCTTCTGATATGACATTCCTCCCTCTTCCCCCTCCCCTTGGACATTCACTGCAGGTCGACTCCATTTTATTTGCCGAGTTCCAGGCCTGGAAGGAATCTCCAACTTTGGAGAAATCTTGCTCCTTCCTGGACAGAATTTACCGAGAAGATGTAGGACCTTGTCTGGACTTCACCAAGCAGGAGGTGAGTGCTGGAAAAGCAGGAGCAGCTGGCAGCTCTGGAGTGTTACCTTCCTGGAATTCATCCCTCTCTCCCTTGTTTTGCTGCAGCTGTCAGAGCTGGTGCGAGTGGCTGTGGAGCAGAACACCCTCACCATCGAGCCAGTGGCTTCCCAGGCTGTCCCTGTGGGCAAGGTGGCAGCAGAAGAGTGTGGTGGCCCCAAGTAAGGACTGTGTCTCTCTGCCTTGTCCCCTCCTTGCTGCTGGTTTGTCCCCTGTCATGGAGTGGTGTGACAGGCAGCCTGGGGCCACCTCACACTAGCAGGAGTGATGTGATATTTCAAACAAAGAGGAGGGGTTTTATTCAGATATTAAGTATTTTCTTATCTTCCAAGGTGTCCCTGTGATAGAAGGGATGTGCAGTTTTCCTACCACTCTCCTGCAAGTTATTCCCCAAACAAACCCATCCTTGTGTTTATCCTTATCAGTTTCCTTTTGATTTTTTAAAAATACTTTTTTTGTCTTTGCAGTGACTTCCGGTCACAAATCCTAACATAAGTGAAATATTTATTGTTCAGCCAATGATCAAAGGTCTCTGAAGCATTAACAAGTCACTAACTCAGCGCCATGTGGCAGCTTGGAGGCTTTTGCTGAGCTGACCTAACTCTTTAACCCTGTTTAAGTTCCACCCAGGCAGGGTGAGAAGGAGCTCGTTTGCAATAAAAGACCCAAAAGGACTTTGTTCTCTTTTTTCCCAGATGCAAAACACTGATTTTTAAAGCAATTTTGGTTAGTTTAGTTGAGATACCTGTGGTTTTACACTAAGTGGAACCAATCAAGCAAGAGTCACTCTTTTCCAGGATGTTGCAATGCTCAAATATGTGACTCCTTACAGGTATCTTGTTTACCAAGTTTTTGGTCATCCTGCACCTCCTGGGAATTTCATCTCCTCAAGTTGTGTTAGTACCTGGTCAATGATTACTTCTCCTTGCATCAGGACACTTGGAACCCGTGCTTCCACTCTTGGCTAATGTTTGCCTTGGGAGCAGTGGAAAACAAACCCAGGGACAAGCTCAGGAGCTCTCTGAGACATTTTCTCCCTTCTTCTCTCACCGCCTGTGTCTCCCCAGAGAAGTTTTTTTTGGCAGTTTGGGAGTGATGTTCCTCTTCCTACTGAGTCCCTGAGGAACATGGTGATAACTGTGCACTAGAAAATTCTGCTTTATTGCTTAAAGTGGTGATGGGATAATCTGCCTTGCACATAGCAGGAGAAAAGGGGAAGAAAATAAAGGAATGCTGCACCCCTTGCTGTTGATCGTTTGGAAAAGGCTGTTTTCACTGAAATCTCAAAATTAGAAAGCCAAGCTCCTTTCTTGTCTGCCCAAGGAGGGGTTGGCTTGTTTTGAGTTCTTGGTATGTGCAAATCCTGCTCAAGTGCTGGATTTACCTGTTTTGAGGCCAGCTTTGGTGCCCAGCCAATGGGTTTACATCTCACCCAGGAAAGCTGATACACCTGAGCCTGCCCTGGAATGTGGGGGGATATGTGTAGAGACCAGAGGACATTGGTTGTGCTCTGCTCCAGCCTCACCCCTTTAATATTTCCTGTGGTTTCCTCTGGGGCTGTGTGTCAGGGAAAAGGTGCTTTCACCTGAAGTCTCCTAAACTTTATATTTATGGAATATTTCAAGGAGCAAAAGAATATCAGCCAAGGGTTTTGTTTTTTCTTCCTTCTTCACGATGCCTAACCCAGGAGTGGCTTCTGACCTCTCACTTCCATCTCCCCGGGTGGCTGAATTGCTGGACCTGTGCTGTGCCACTGGATTGCTGAAGTGCTTTTCCCTTTTCCTGCAGGAAATGTGCTCTGAGTGGCCTCCCCAGGACCTGCAAGCACCGGATCATGCTGGGGGATTCTGGGAGTTACTACTACATTTCCCCTTCCTGCAGGGCCAGGGTGAGTCCTTCACCTCCCCAGGGTGCTTTGACCTTCCAGAATTATTTCATGCCCTGTAGTGGATGAGTTCCTGAGGGTCAGCCCTGGAACTGAGGAAAAACTGTGGGATTTGAGGTCATTCCTGAGGTTGAGTTGGCTCTTAGTTGATGATGATTAGGGGGCAGATCCAGCTCTTCCTTCTGCTTTCAGATAACCTTCAGTGTGTTCACTTTCCATGATTTCATTCAGTTCAGAGCTCTGATTGTTTGGCTTAATTGTTATTATTTAATTCCCCTTTGTAAAACACAATAATTTTCTGCTCTTTAGAGGCTGTTGCTGTTCCAGTCAGATCTGTGCCTGGCTGTGGGAACAAACTGTCCTTTCTATGGAGGGGAGGGAGAAGGTGGATCATTTGTTAATGTTGCTGTTGAAGCTCTTGTTCAGTGGAGGATTTTAGAAGTTAATTCTTTCCTGAGCTGCATTTTTGAAGAGCTGATTCCACAAAAAGTTGGTTTTTGTGCACAGGTTTGACTCATTTTCATTACTTGCACCTAAGTAATGTCTCAAATCTTTGTTCATTTTTTATTCCCCTCTTTCCCTCTGTCATGCAGATCACAGCAGTGTGCAACTTCTTCACCTACATCCGTTATATCCAGCAAGGCCTGGTGAGGCAGGATGGTAAGAGCTGGCTCCAGTGGAGGCAGACTGGGAGGAATTGGGAGGAGCTGTTTGGAGTGACAGGAGTGGGGCCAGCTGGGGGTGTCTGTGAGAAGCAGATAAAAGAAAGCATGAGGGGAGGAGTGGAGTGTCTGTTCCTTGCTTATCATCTTCCTGGGAGCTTTGCTCTGGGGTGGAGCTGGTAAGGGGTGACCTGGTGGGCCCGTCCTGCTTGCCTCCCCTCTGGTAGTGCTGGGAGCACAGCAGAGCAGGAGCTGGTGGCCAGCTGTGCCCTCCTTACCGATTTTTTGGTGTTTTTTTTCCCCTTCTCTGCCCCTGTTGTGCTTTGCAGTGGAGCCGATGTACTGGGAGGTCATGCGGCTCCGGAGGGAGATGTCTCTGGCCAAACTTGGATTTTATCCCAGCGAGATGTAAGCAGAGCCCTGAGCCTGGAAGGAAACTGCTCCTGGAGGAAGGGCTTGGAGTGCAGTGGCTGTCCTGCTCCCTCCCACCTTCCCTCTGCCTGGAGCAAGGAGCAAGAGGGACAAGTTCCACCTTCAGCTGTCCCACTCCTCCAAGTGTGACTGGAATGCAGCTGCCACGCTGCCCCTGGAGCTGGGCTGGCCCTGGCTGCTCCAGGAATGGCCATCCATGGACTCTGGAGTCTCCTATATGCCGTGTATATCCATTTTTTTTTAATCTTTTGTTTTTATATGCAGCCTGCTTTGGCATAACCCAAGGCCAGGCCTGTGCAGGGTGGGAATTCTGGACCTTCCTTGTGAGCCAGCCTGTCAGGACAGATGCTGGCTGTCTGTTCCACTTGTTTATTTGGGATGGAGGGTGCTGTCCCCAAAGTCCTGCTGACCACAGCAGCCCTGAAAATGCCAGCAGAGCACAATAATCTTGAACAGTTTGTTTCCAAGTACTTCCTTGTTCCTTTTCAAGGAGCCTGCGAGAGAAGCTTGTTGCCAGCAGAGTCACAAAGAGGGATTTGTTCCTGGTTTTAGCTGGATGTTTGGCACTGGGTTGTGCAGGCTGGGGAATGGCTGGAGCTGTGCACCTGGGGCCTCCAGCAGAAGAAAGGGAGCAGGGAAATTCCCTAACTCCCAGCTGGCTGCAGGATTTTTTTCCCCCTGGACTAAGGAATCTGCTGCAGTTGTCAGAGGCAGATGCAGGACCCTATGACAGTCCCTGATGTGAAGTCCCCCATGATGCTCCTAAACACAAACCTCACCCACAAACAAGTCCTGGAGCTGTTCCTGCTCTTGAGGGAGCTTTGGGCAGTCCTGTTCCCACTCTTCAGGCAGAACCCATGTTCCCAGGTTGGGTTCTTGGTGTCTCCAGGAGGAGCGTGCCCAGGCTGGGCAGTCCCAAAGCCCAGAGATTCCTTCCCAGTGTTACACCAGACCTGGAGATGCCTATCCACTGGGAATCACAACTTTTCCTGGGCTGCCATTCCCTGGTGAGGGAATCTGAGACCTCTTTGTGCGCACGTGAGGGATGTGACTGAAGTTCCTGCCTGCCCCAAAATGTGCTGGGAGGGAGGGATGTCACTGGAGCTGTAGGAATGCACAGGCCTGACACATCCTGAACTCAGACCCAGGTTTATTAAAGCCATGACAGTATTTTGTAGCTAATTTAGCCTTTTTTTTTAAATGAAAAATTATCTGGAATCAGCTCAACCACAAGTTTTCATTTGTGACAGGGTTGTCACCCTGTCCCTCTGCCACCCTCAGCAAGCTGGTGCCCATCCTCAGCTCCATAATTCCATCCTCTCCTGAAGGATGTTACAGTAGGAACTTAATTTTTCTTCCACTGAGCTGCTGGGTTTTGTCTATGGGAGAGAGAAATAACACAGCTTTGATTTCCCCAGCTGTGGATTTCATCTCAGGTGAATTCCACCCCTGGAATTTCTCCCTGCATCTCTTCCCCCTGTCCTTTTGATCTCTCCCTGTCTTCCTGTGCCATGAGCTGCTACACTGCACAAACTTTGCAGCTGGGAATGAGATGATTTCTCTGAGTTGGAGGTCTTTTCGTTTGTGGGCTATTTTTTCCCCCTTGGTGTCATGTTGAAAAGCACTTTGAGACAGAAGGAGCTGCAGCAATGCCTTGTTTGAGGTTGTCTTGCATTTCAAGCGAAGCAGAGAGAACAATTGGTGAAGGAAAATGAAGTCACTCCATTGGCCACGGGATGGTTGCACCCTGCTCTTTCATAAAGGAAAATAAACATTTGCTATTAACCTCTACAAGCCTGGTTGGAACTGGAGGATTGGGGTGCTTGGGGTGCAAGAGAAAAGCCTACAGGATGGGGTTTGGGATGCTTTTATTCATCAGAGCAGGTACCTGTTCTTCCTGAGGGAAGCTGAGGCTTCTCCTGCTCGGTTGTGTCTCCTTTAATTTGCTGGCTTGAAGCACTGCACGAGTGCTGGGTAATTGGAGGATCTTCTTCCTTCCTCTTTCCTGATCAGTCCCCTCCTTCTCTCAGCAGGCAGAGGTTTTGGGTTGCTCTGGTTTTACTAAGACCACTTGCTCTCCTCCCTGCTCGGCTCTGCACATTAACGTGGAAGATCTCCTCATCCCCTCTGGGAGATGACAGTGGGAGAGCTGTGCACAGAAAGGGATTTAATTTAATTTTCTATTAAAAAACACGCATCTAGTTGTGCAGCACAGTCAGGCAGCCACGAGAGGGCACAGACAGCCCAGGCAGGGACTGTCCTCCCTCATTCCCTCCCTGTCTTCCCTGGGAGAATGGAGCATCTCCAGGTCCCACCTGCTTCTGACCATCCCTGCAGCCTCTCAACAGGAAAACATTCCTGCAGCTTCCCTCCGCTGCTGGGAAAGGGAATTGGGCAGCAGGAGAGTGGAAAGGAAGGATTTGGATTTCTGTAAGGGATGGTCAGGTGAGAGACTGGGAATGCTTTGCTGTGTCTGGGTGTTTCAGTGTAATGTCAGCAGGGATTGCTGTTAGAAACTTATCTGTGACATTGGCTCCTAAACTTCTAATGTCTGAGAAGACATCATATCCCCTCTTCCCAATCTTTTCCACCAGAACTTTCCTGCTGTTTTTCCCCTCATAAATAAACCAGAGTTTGAGTAGAGTTTCTGGGTCCTCTGGTACCTCCTGCAATCTTCCTTGCATCTGTTTGCCCCCACAAAGGGTCTGCCAGCCTGTCCAAAATAAAGAGCTTTAAAGGGGTGGGAGTTCAAAAATCTGCTTTAATAGATTGTTTGACTTGCTTGATCTTGTTTTCAACCCTGTTTCCCTCGAGTTTGGGAGAGAAAAGGGGATATAGGGATATTTGAGTGATGGTGGAGGTTAGTGTTGTGCACAATGAAGTGCTTTTAACCATTTGGATATTAGTATTTGAGAAACTGGGATTTAGACCAGAGAGATTTGGTTGCTCCTGGCAGTTCCCTGTGTCTGCTGGCTGTGTCCTTTCTCTGCCTGTGGAATTACTCCAGGTTTGCTCAGGGCTGTAAATCAGGCTGTCTTTGCACAGCTGGTCAAGCTGTCCCCACACGCCCACAGAGATGGATGGTTCCTGTTCCCAGAAAACAACAAATTAAAGGTTGTGGTTTTTTTAATTATTATTATTGACTAGGTGCAATCAAGGAAAAGAGAGAAGATAAGCAGCTGGCCTCAGGAAGGTCAGGACTTTCCAGGCTTTCCTGACCTTCCTATAGGATGAATCGATCAAAGCAGTGAGGATCCCTGCAGAACAGGCAACACTGGGCCAGCCATGGGGAAATTCCAGTCATTTCGGACATTCAGGGAATGTGGCCCTGCAAGGAAAAAGTCAGATGTCCTGGCACAGCTCTCAGTGTGCACGTGGCACCCAGGGCTGGGGCTGGCCAGCTCTGCCAAGGCAACCTGTTCTTAATAGGAGCAAATCCCTGTGGTGCCACCAGAGCTGGGAGCCAAGAGGTCGGATTTGCTGTTTATCATGTCAATATTCTCATGTTTGTGCAAGGCTCACT
Source organism: Sterrhoptilus dennistouni (assembly GCA_013397095.1). Classification (NCBI taxonomy): domain Eukaryota; kingdom Metazoa; phylum Chordata; class Aves; order Passeriformes; family Zosteropidae; genus Sterrhoptilus; species Sterrhoptilus dennistouni. Next base: position 66,384 of record VWZU01006305.1, read on the forward strand.
GGGCTGAGCTGGAAGGTTGACCTTAGCCAGGCTGAGAAGGCAGCTGGACTTTGTGCTGGTTTATGTAACTTCCAGGGAATGTTTGACCTCCTTTGGGAGTAGATTAGGAGGGAAAGGGAACATAGAGAAAATGAGACTTGGCCTAGTTGGGGGCTGGATGTAAGGGCAAGAAGGGAAAATGGCTTTGGAGTGGCCTTAAGATGAAGGAGGGTGGATTTGGATGAGATATTGGGAAGAAATCCTTCCCTGTTAGGGTGCTGAGCCCCTGGCACAGGGTGCCCAGAGAAGCTGTTGCTGCCCCTGGGTCCTTGGAAGTGTTTCAGGCTGGGTTGGATGGGGCTTGGAGCAACCTGGGATAGTGTAAGGTGTCCCTGCCCATGGCAGGGGTTCAGAGTGAAATGAGCTTTGAGATCCCTTCCAACCCAAACCATTCTGGGATTCTGTGATAAATCCAAGCTGCCAGTGGTTTCCTGGCTCAGGAGGTGAGATAGCACTGGCTGGAATGATGGAACACAGGGACAACAGGGAAAGTCTAGGAAGGAAAAGGTACTCCTCAGGTTTTGTTTGGCTTAATCTTGAAATTATTCCCCTTGTAGGAGAAAACAGCTGCACAGGGAAAGCTGAGTGAGTCACTGGTACAAATCCAGTTACTTACAAGTGACTCCGGTGATGGAAAAGCCATTTGTGCAGGAGTAGAAGTCCCAAAACAGCTCCCCATGGGACTGTGCCAGAGAGGGGAGCTGGGAGAAGGAAGCTGAAGGTGGAGGTGTTCCCCAGCAAGCTTTGCAGTGCAAACCCCAGCACTCAGTCCTGTGCTGCTCACAGAGCTTCCAGGGATGTCCGTGTGAGCACACAGAACATCCTGAGCTTTTAATTCTGCTAATGCTTCCAGTTTTTGCTCCCTCTCTGGTTCTGGGGCTGCAGGTTCCCCTCCGGCAGATGTAGCCATGGGATTGGCTCAAGGACAGCTCCTTGCCCTTAATTCCCCTGGCTCACTGTGCTAATTCTGCTGTGTTAATCACCTTAGAGTCAATTTAAGGTGCTTCACCCCAATGGACACTTAGGTGGGTCACATCTCAGTAGCACCTTTGCTCTTTCTGCATCAGCACCTGGATAAAGGTGACTTGTCCCTTGCCTTTGGTGGCCTTCACCTCTGTCAGGCTACCAGTGCCATCTGGCAAAACCAGGAAAAGGGAGGGAAGCACCAACCCAACTTCCCATCAAACTGAGGGCAGTGATAAATAATGTCTCAGGGGAGCTGGAGCAGTGTCTGTTGATCCCATGGTGCCATTGGGCAAGGGAAGTTTTGCAACAACCCCAAAATCTTGGCAGGTCTGGCAGATATTAGTCCTTAATAGGAGAGGGAAACTGGGTTCCAAATCTGATTCATTTCACATTGGAATGATGTTTTTGTGGAGAAGACCTCGTGGGCTGTGTTTGAGTAGTGCCTGAACAAACTGAGTTGGGAAATCCCAAACCCACATTTTTCTGTTGTCAGCACTTGGGCATCGCTACTTTCTCCTCACTGTGCTGGTGTTAAAAGCCTGGCTTTACACATTCAAAATACACAAATGGCTTGAGTCCCCAAAGCCTCTCTCTTACTGCAGCATGTGGGACTCATCTCTGTCCCAACACCACCACATCCAGGAGAGCTTCTCTGAAACCATTTACAAAATATTTCAGAAGAGACCTTAAAAACTGTTCCTCTGTTTGGAGAGAGATTGCAGAAAGGAAATTGCTTCTTAATCCGTCCTCTGTTCTGTGTTTGATTCATTTGTGCATCATGGAGCAGAGCAAGCTTTAAATCTCTTTGCTTTTAATTCTTTATTTATTTTCTGCAGACAGAAACCTTTCCAGGGAATGGTTTGGGCTGAAGGGATCTCTAAAGGTCATCCAGCTTTAGACTTGCCCAGAAGCTCCTGCTGCACCATTCAAGCCCAGACACTCTGTTACTGTGGGGCTGCTGATTTTCTGCAGGGATGTGGAAGGAGTCATGGTGCTGGAATGCTGCTGGAACACTGTGGCTTCACCATTCCTTGCCCTCTAGTGCTGTTGGATTCCGTTTCACTCGCATACCTTCACCAAATCAGGTGTTCAGTTTTAGCACTCAGTGAGCTCCAGCACAACAGGGAGACAAGAATGAGCAAGGCACGGAATTGGCAGCAGCGCTTTGATTTCTGTTCACACTTTATTTCCCCCTCCCCAGGGTGGTGGTGAAGCACAGGCTTTGCTGCTTTGCTCCATTTGGAGTTGTGAGCGTGGCCTAAAGGTTTGTGGACTTGCAAAGGGTGATAATTTCAACTCTGAGTGATTTACCTGGAGATGCCAGACCAGGAACTGGCTCCAGCTGAGAAACCAACAGCATCTTCATCTCAGAATCCAAACTTCCAGGTTTTATCAGGCATCTGTAAGCAATAAGGGAACAAAACACACAGAGAAAAGCGATAAGGGAACAAAGCACACAGAGAAAGTGCAATATGGCTTCTATATTTTATATAAAAAAACAACCACTGCTTAATGAAGGCCAGGCTAATTGAGGCCAATTAAATTAATCAGGCAAGTGAACCAGCCACACCCATTCCAAGGAGGATGGGTGCAATCACAGGCAATTACTGTGATTAATCCTCTCATTGTCATCCCCACAGCCAGCACCTGGCCAAGAAGTTGGGGAGTTACCTAACTGTGCTCAGGAGGATGCTGCAGGCGAAGGTGGTGCTTCCAGGTGAGGATCCTTCTTCTTGGCCTTTTCCCACTCCTTTGTCAAATTTCTCCTGAGCCTCCCTTGACCTGAGCAGCCTGGGCTTGACCTTCAAACCTCAGTGGTTGGCAGAAGGTGGAAAAGCTCTGACACAGGATATTTTAGAACACATCATCATTCACCCCAGTGAAGCTTATCTCTGTGGGGGGTAAATGACACCTCTATTTTCATTTTACATTTTTATTTATTTATATAATTTATACTTATTTTATGATATTTTACTTTCTGCGGGGCACTGATTCATCTTCCATCTCCATCTGGAATTCTGGTTTATTCCCTTCATACTCTTTACAACATAGTTTCCAAATGGATAATAAGTCTGTGGCTGAAATGTGAACGGAATATTCACCTTAACAGCAGCTCCAACAGTGCCTTGTTCTGTAGAATCCCCAGGAGAGAAGGATGCTGTAGGGAGGACTCAATATGGAAGTGCTTCTATCTGATATTTGGGGAATTTAGGCTAATTTTTCAATAAAATATATATGATAACATGGTATAACCCAGCATGACCACTAGAAAAATAATTTAGGGTTTTTCAGAGGCTGAGCTTGCTGTTGCTTTTGGGTGGATTTTTTGTTGTTGTTGTTTTTTAACAGAGTTTGAAAAACCTGTTGCAAGAAGGAAGCTTATAAATGTGGCTGCTCCATCCCTGGAAGTGTTCAAGGGCAGCTTGGAGGGGATAAAAACTGTACATCTGAACACCATGAAGCCGTTTCTCCCCATGCTGATGCAACACACAAATTATATAATGAAGACGTTTCCTGAAACCTCTAGAACTGGGCTCCTGCAAAGTAAGTAAAACGTGATGTTTTTCAAAAAGCAATATTGTTCGTGGATGAGGCTATAGATTTGTAACAGTTAATTTTTGTGTAAGAGCCCCCTGTGTTTGCGTTAGGGGAACCTGTTTATTCTGGGATGAAATGAAAGCCGTAAAAACGGGTCATTTTCTGCTTTGAGTTCTGTGACACCTCGTGGCACCTGCTTTTGGGCAGGATGAGTTTGCCTATGGAGCAATTCCTGTGGACTCTGGCAAGCTCCAGTGTTGGTTTTAGGGGGCAGATAAGGATAATCTGGCCATCACTTTGTCTCCTGACCCTGAGGCTGGCAGCCTGTGAGTTTCCTTTTTCTGCCCCTCCACCTGATTGGACAGGTTTCAATGGGTTCATTTGGCAGAACCAGCTCTGTTAAAGGTTTTGGGCTGACCTCAAGACAGTTTTGACCTAAAAATCCACTGCTGGTGTCAACCCAAAACCCACCAAAGCATCAGATGGAGGTGTGGGTTGGAAAAGCTGCTGCAAGGTGTTCACCACACCCCAGAATGAGCCATAAATGGACACAAAATGAACTTTAAGAAAATTGTAAAATGCTTCTATGAAGTTTTCACAACAATTTTGTTCTCAGCTGCCTCCTCAGACAGGCTGGAGGCTGAGTTTGAATAGCCAGGCAAATCTTTGACAGGAAAATCTCCTTTCCTTTGGTGTTTGTTCCTAGGATGAGAGGAAGCAGCAGCATTGATCCTGAGATTGTGAAGGCTAATAAAGAAATCCATATGTGCTATTAAAGTCAATGGTATCAAAGTCATTCCACTAATTTTATTACGTGAAGTGGAAAAAGGACTTTCCACACTCACGGGGTAACAGCTCCTCCATAAAAAGCCCCAGGAAAACCAAGGGAAGCCATAATAAGCAAGTCCAGGTCCTTTTTTAGTTTGCTTCCACAGTGTTCTTGGCTTGGGATCTGCTTTTGAATTGCTAAAAAAAACCACAACCAGTTACAAGGCTAAATCTGAAACTGGAGCTTAAATCACCCTTTATGTCAAATCCTACCCTGATTCTTTACAATTCTGAATTTGAACGTGTTTTTGATCTCAGAGCAAAACCTGGATGGTGACATTCCCACCCTAGAAATGCCCTGACTTGCTTAGTTGGCATCTCCATGCCACCTGTTTGTGACTTTGTATGGGAGAAGGCACTCCAAGAGGGAACAAATCCCCTGAGCACCACTGACTCTGGAAAAAAACACATAAAGCATTTGTATGGTTGACAAACAGTTATGATTTTATTGAGTGGTAGAATACACAAGAAAAAAAAAAAGTTCTTTTTGAGTTACTGGAAATTTTAATATTTTTTTTCAAGAATTAAAAAAACCCCAGGAGCTGTCCTATAAGGAATGTGGGTTTGCTGTTTTAACATTGGAAATGTTAGGGCTTTGTTAGGAAGGCTTTCTTGGGAAAGCATCTACTGAGGAAAAGGATGTCTTTGCCCTAATGAAGCTCTCTACCAGCCAGAGAGCTCAGCCCCTGCAGCAGGGAATGATGGTGCCTGGACACGGGTCCTGATGAGCCTCCCAAGCCCTATTTCAGTGAGCAGTTGGGATCTAGACTCCTCAAATCCATGCTTGGAGGGAGAACTCCAAGGAAAGTCCCCTAATTCCTACTGTGCCTCTCCCTGGAAACTGGGGGCAGTGAGTCCCTGCTTCCAGAGCTGTGGGAGGGGGGCTCAGTGTGAGATCCAGCTCACTCTGAGGTGCCTGTGGATGTCACCAGTCCCTGCCACCCCCTCTGAGCCCCAGCTCTGCCCTGTCCTGTCCTGTGTCTCCAGCACAGCTCTCCAGGCAGATTCCAGCCATGCTGGAAGATCATGGGACACTTCATTCCTAATTTCTCTTCCTTCACCCCTCAGTATTTTTTCTCCCACTCTCGTGCATCCCTCCCCAACCCCTGACCTTCCCAAACTTCTCCCATCTCTCATTCTACTCCCAAAACACACCTGGAGGCTTCTCTTTGCTGCAGTTTGTGCTTTTCTCTGGCATCCTCAATGTTGGGGGTTAGGTTCTGTCTATTCAAACCAAGACACTCGATCATCCTGGTCCTCATCTCCTACTCCAGTCCCCCACAGTGAGTGGGGAGAACAAATCCAGTCCTTCCCTGGCTGCTGTTTGATTCTCTGCCCTGAAACCAGCTCTGTTTCCAACTCCCCATTGCCATGTGATGTAACTGGGTTCAATAAACCCTGGCAGGCTCCTAGAACCTCTTACTGGCTTAAAGGTTTTTTTTTTTCATGTTTGTGTCTCATTACAGTACAAATGAATGACCTTTATCAAGAGAGAAAGTGGACAAGATTTCATCTCATTATTTTCAGAGAAACTGGTTAGTTAAGAGTCCTCAGAAAGCTGGGCAAAGCTGTGCTGAAAATTCTGTGTTTAGGTCACTTTGATGGCAGATTTTAACCTGCTCATGTCTCACTCATTGCAGCCTTGTTGGAGACAAAGCTCATGGGAAATTTATATCCATCTACATTTCCAGTCTTACTGAAACTTCTGGAATGTCTCCAGATAAACCTAAATTTACTTGGAGAACTATGATAACAAAGCAGAGTGATCCAGACTTCCAGGGCTCTTTGTCTGGGATCTCTTTGACCTGCTCCAATTAAAGAGAGGAGAGCTTGTAGAATCCTGGAATGGTTTGGGTTGGGACGGACAATAAAGATCATCCAATTCCACCCTCCTGCCATGAACCTTCCCTAGACCAGGTTGCTCCAAACAAAATTCAACCTGTAACACTTGCAGGGATGGGGTGTCAACAAGGAATCAAGGCACATAGAAAACAGTTCAAATTCCAAGATAAAAAGGTGGGATTTTTTGGAAGGAGAGGAAAAAGCTATATGAGCCAGAGAAAAATATTACATTTTTTGGGGAAAAAAATGCCCATTTGCCTAAGAGCTGATCTTTCCCCAAGATCAACCCAAACAATTTCCCGAGAAGGAAGGAAGAGGATAGGGCTAAGGAGGAAAATATTTGCTCTGGAAATAAGACAAAAAAACCCAAGGGCTGTCAGAGGAATAAGCTGGATATTTAAAAGCTTGCACTGCTGATGCCACTGTGCTCATGGTCATCCTTGCTGGAGCACAGTGAAGTACATTCAAAGAAGGAATGCACAGATTAAGGCAGTGATGATGAAGTTAGCCAATTTCCAGGCTATCTCCTTTCTACCTGCCTGGGAAATCACAGCATCCAGAAGGATGTTATTTATGTAGCTTTTCACCCTAAACATGCCTGGTGGTACTTGGGTGAGCAAGACCCCCAGAACCAGCCCTTTACCAACCGTAAGTATTGCTTGCTGAAGTTGCAAGATGCTGAATTCCCCATCTGTAAGCAAAGATAAAATCTCATTTTATTCTCCAAAGAAGGCAAGGAGGGAATACATTTTTTTTTTTTTTTTTTTGCAATGCTGGCCACAGTCCCAGAGTCGTCTCTGTTCATGATGAAACACCTTGCTGATTCTGTGGAATGCTGCTAGGATGCAGGGATTTGATAGAGAAGGTCCAGTTTCAGAGTTGAAGGAAGTAATGAGGCGTGCAAAGTAACCAAAGTCTCCTTCCTTGGTGTTTCCAGGGAGCACCGAGGCAGATGCTGGAGCTGGAGGCTGCTTTGAGAACCACAGCCCTTTGTCCTAAACCAAATCTCTCTTCTGTTGTGTTGCAGCTGAACCTGGACCCCTGGATTTATTTGGGGTCAGGTTACCTGTTCCAGAAGCACCTGGAAGCTGTTCAGCCATATCTCCTGATAAGCCATTGGTGAATTTTGGTAATTAGGTGCTGGGCAGAAAATTGAGTTTTTGACAAGTTGTAAGTGGGTTCTCCAAAGGTCTCACATCAGCAGCACAGCCTAGGCAGGGCTGACTCCAGCTGGGATTGACTGTTTGAGCAGCTCCTTTTGCAGGGAGAACTTTTCTCCTGTGATTGTTCCCAAGGGAAGGGTGGACAGTGCCATGGGTCCTGGCCTCGGGCAGGCAGGAAGGGGCTCAGTGCCTGCCAGGCATGTGCAGACAGGCAGAACTCTGTGTTTCTGCAGGGCAGGATGGTGAAAAGGCCATTTGTGGTTCCCCTGGAGCACTGAGGATCAATTAGCACGTTTTGCTTGTGTGGTTGTTTTGGTCTTTTTGTGTGATTTACTGGCAATTCGCTGTGCCAGACCTGCTGCTCATTAAAGAGAAAACAGACCCTCTCCTAAAGGAGACATTTTGCTGTTTAAACCCAGAAATGTTCTACCGCCCCCTGGGACGAGGGGCTGATCCTAAAACCACGGCTATGTTAACCCTGCTATGGTTAGGGGTTGGCTGTGCAGGGCCAGAGTCACAGCTTGCACTAAAGGGATGCCACGATTAGAGAAGGGAAAGAGGCAGGGAAAGGAGCGAGCTGGGCTCTGCTCAGGGCTGGAAGCACAGTCCAGCAGCTGCCAGTCCCGTGGGATGTGAATCCTCTTTTACACAAACATGGGAAAGAGGCATGAGCTGATTGGGGTGTCCTTGGATTGCAAACACTCACTGAGGCCTAAAAACCCTTAGGTGTGCATCAGGGTTTGTGTGGTTTAGGTAGAATGAGAACGAATCTTATGAAAAGAAGGTCAAGGTCAGATCTTAATGCCCCTTTTTTAAACATTCATCATCATCATCTCCCAACCTTCTGTTCCTTGCACTGCTGGCCTCGCTTTCCACCCTCTGGAGCACATTTTAAATCTGCCTGGATGAAACAGGTTTCTTGGGCCTCCAACAGAAGCAGCTGACAAGACAGGAAACTCCCCTCCAACCATGGATTTAGACTGAGATGTGAGAGTAAAAGACACAAGTGTGATACCCCCCACTCCCCACCCTCCCTGTCCCTCCCGGTCACTCACACCTCCCCAGAAAGATTCATGATCACTTATGGAGATAAGCATCCAGCCAGAGATCTCCAGATTTCTTCAGGGACCTGTGGGATGAAAAGGAGAGGTTTGGGAATCTTGCCTCTGTCATGTTTTTCCTGCTATGAAGGCTGTTACTGAATTTTAATATCAATCATAGGATCACACTCATAGAACCCACCCTCTGTCAGTGCCAAGACATTCCCCCTTGTCCTGTCACTCCACACCTGTGTCCAAAGTCCCTCTCCAGCTTCTCTGGGGCCCTTTTAGGCACTGGAAGGGGCTATAGGTTCTCCTGGGAGCCTCCAGGCTTTAGTCCACTGTGCCTTGCTGCTGCATGGGCCTGTCCTAACTGCATTTGAGGACACAAGCAGGTTTGGAACCAGCTCTCCTGCCCTTTGTGGCCACCCCACTTTAATCTACCCATGCTCAGAGTGGTTTGTGCAGGAGGTGCCTGGACTGCAGAGCTTTCTCATGTTCCCTGCCATGAATTATTCCCCTTGGAGCAACTGAGACAGCAACATTAACACCAAGGCTGCTGACAAGGACTGTTAGACTCGTCTCCAGCTTTGCCTGTAGGGAATTGCCTGTTGCTGCTGGCAGAGCTCTCAGGGGACACAGCAGGGGCTGTAACCTGACCTGTTTCCCTTTGATTCATCTCATTTTGCAGCGGGAGATCTGCTGCCAGCTCCCGACAGCAGGAGCCACCAGCTGTCAGATAAAAATCAGAATCATTGAGGTTGGAAAAGCCCTCTAAGATCGACCCCAGCCCTGCTGAGCCACCATGTCCCCAAATGCCACAATCAGGTTTGTACCCGTCTATAGGTCAAGTGTTTGGTAATTTGACAGCAACAACACAAATTTCTGAAGGGTCTGCCATGTCCTGGATCCTCTGTGCTAGAAAATATCAGGTGTCCCTGGAAAAATGAGCTGCAGGTGGGGTCAGGAGGGCCTTACCCAACAATGTCTACGAACGCTTTCCCAAGAGGCTTCTCCTCATACTGGACCCCATACTTGGCACATAATGACTTCACCAAGGGCTTCACCTTCCAGAAGTTGTGCCGTGGCATTGTTGGAAACAGGCTGGAGAGGAGAGAGAGAAAACAAAGCTGAGAAAACTCACGGGACCAGTGACAAGGGATGGGCATTAGGGTTTGCATCCTCAGGGGTTTGTCATTGGTGCCTCCGCCTCAAGCTGCACAAACAAAGGAAGGGAGGCACAGAGACACCCCTGCTTTTCAGTCCTCTGTCTCAAAGAGGTGATGGAAACTGATTTTCCTGTCATGCCCAAAGCAAAGCCATGCTCAGGATACACTGAAAGCCAGTTTGTCCAAGATGGGACACGAGTGCAGTGAGAGGGCAGCAGGAGTGAGGGAACAGCCTCAGAGATGGCTGCCCATTCCTCTGGGAATAATTGTTTCTTGCTGAAATGAATTCCCAGTGACCTGCTTTCCCACTTCTGGAAGCAGGTAAAGAAGGATTTTGGGGGCACCTTGCCCTGTGCTCTTCCATGGAGATTTCCTAAGCTGGCTCCCAAACCAGCCAGCCTCACCCTAAAAGCCATTTCTTTTACAGTTGCTGTTGCCATTGGCAACAGACTGTCCATATGGCCCTGTTTTCCATGTTTTTTCTGGAATCTGGTACCCAGCATCCTACACAGTCCCACATTCTATAAAACACTGGAGTCCTTTAGGGGAGGGGAGTTTTCTGAGGTGGATGCTTGGGATTTGAGTCCACAGCTTTTGTAACTGGAAGATGCATAATGACAACCCCTAAATAAACCCTAAATTAAGGCTGTGAGAGTGAAAGCTTTGAAGCAAGAGAGAAAAATGTCATGGCTGTAATAGAAGCAGACTATCATGGAATGGTTTGGGTGGGAAGGGATCTTAAAGCTCATTCAGTTCCTGCCCTGCCATAGGCAGAGTCACCTTCCACTAATGGAAGTTGCTCCAAGCCCCATCCAGCCTGGGCTTGAGCACTTCCAGGGATGGGGCAACCACAACTTCCACCCCTGTGTGGTCTGAGACTCTGTTTCCTGTGTATACAATCCTCATCATTCCCTCCCCTGGGCTGTGATAAGCTGGCAGTGCCCTCCTGATCCCTGTACTCACTGGTGCTCGATCTGGAAGTTCAGGTGCCCGGTGAACCAGTCATTGAAAAAGGACTGCTCAATGTTGCAGGTTGCTGCCATCTACCAGGGAGAGAGAAAACTGTGAGAATTAAGGATGGCTCATCCCAAAATCAGGGTGAAATTCCTCTTCCCTGAGCTCTGGGAGTGCAGAGCCTGCTGTGCTAGGCCTGCTGGGTGCAGCAAGGGGAGATTTAATCCTCCCTCAGGGCCTCAGGTAATCAAATTCTCACTAGGGGTGAAGTGATGTAGCAGCCTAAGCCCAGATTCTTAAATCTCAGCCTCTCCCATTGTAGGTCAGAGGGTTGACAGCAGTACCAAGGTGGAAAAACAGGAGGAAAATGCATGGACACAAAACTTCCCCATCCCCATGTAGTTATTGCCCAGTTTGCTTTAAGTATGATATTCTGAGAATATTCCTTAAGTATTCTTGCCATTAATGATCATAAAATTAGATATTTTTTCTTTAAAATTCAGTCAAATTTTTGGTTGGGTTCCTCCCTCACACATTTTACTTGGATTTGCAGGGAGATAGAACTGCCAAAATATCAAGAATATGACTCTAGAATAAAGAAGAAGAAAGGGAGCAATGAGTCAGTCATTTTCCAGAGGAAAAGGACAAAGGCAGGCTCCAAAATGAAGAGTCAAATTTTTTTCCTCAGCTGTTTTATTGCTGGGATCTACAAGCCTCACCAAAACACCCAGGAATGGTTTTGCATTTGCAGTCACATCCAGCTTCAGTCACCACAGTCACCCCCTCTCTCTGGACTTGCCTTCAGGACAGGTAACCTTTTGATTGTCAAAGTAATTGCACAACTTTGGAATTCCAAGTCTTTGCCCAGCATTGCTGCGGGCTTTGGGAAGAACATCTTTATGGGAGAAGTCATGGACAAGACACTCTATCCTAGTAAGGGGTGGTGGTAACACTCTGAGTAAATCCCATTTTGGGGTGAATCAGGGGTGTTTTTCCCCCCCTCCCAGTTACCTGGGAGCTCAGCCAGTCTCTGTGCTTCTCAGAATCAATTTCCATTGGAATGTGATTCATCTGGGTGACCCACACGAACCAGTGACTCTCCAGAAACCTGCAAAACCAGGAAAAATAATGACAATTTCTACCGGACATGGGGACATCATGTAATTAGAGTGGGGCTTGCAGGGAGCAGCAGAGATTGCATGGATGTTGACAAGGGATTGCCTGGAATCATCCTTGCTCCAGGCTTGTTTTCTGCAAGAGCACATGATCCAATTTTGCAATTTTGCTTTTTTTTCCTCAAACTTTGAGTTTCATCAAAAATTTTGGGAATAATGGGCTGGTCACGGTAAGTTTTCCAGCTTGATTTCTGACTTGGAGCATGCACAGAATTACTTCCACAGTCAGCTGGGAAGAGGGTGGGATGAGGCATTCTGGAAGGGTCCAGCCATGACCAAAATGGGATCAGCAGTGTGTGAGATCAGGGAATGAGGAAAGGCAGGAGAATCCTGGCTGGACCATCATGGGGCAGGGGTAGATGCAGGAAGAGTGCCAGAGGAGCTGGAACTCGGAGATGCTGACAGGGAAGTGAAGCAGTGGGGCACAGCAGAGCTGAGGCCAGACTCAAACAGCATTGGAGGGATGGGAGAGCTGCAGGGATGCCTTTGAGCCCCTACCTGACAAACGTGAGGAGACACAGGGATCCCAGGACACCGTAGAACGGGATGTAGGTGATGAAGTACCGCAGGTAGTAGCTAATGGCCCAGGCCAGGTCCTGGGGGGACAGAGAAAACACCAGGCATCACTTTGCCCATCCTGGATAACGTGTCGTTGCTGGTGATGTTGGGAACACTGGGTAATTCCTGCCAGCCCCCTGGCCTCCCTCTCTGCTCCAATTTCCAGCCAGACCCCGTAAGGATGGAGGGAATGTTTCACTCACCGCCCAGAACCTGCGCTTGATCATGGTCGAGATGATTTGGATTTGGAAATACACAGGGATGAGCAGAGGCGGGAAGACTGCAAGGCAAAGGGAAATGGTTTGGCCATCAGAGGGGTGGGAAGGTGTGTGACATGAGGGACTGCTTCCATGGAACTGGGAGTTTTTCCATGGAGCCTCTCACATGGAGGTTATTCCCAGCCTCAGCTGTTTTACATTCCCTTGCTCTACAGGGCAATGTTCCAGGTGCTTGGATATCCCTGAGCTGATCTGGGGACCTTCCTGAGGAAGGATGGGATGAATTGGGATCTGAGGAGTTGCTCTGCTCACACAGTGAGGGCTGAAAAGGACAAGTGGCATTCCAGGAAAAGGGAAGAGAGGAGAGTGGATACTCACTGAGGAAGAAGTACTCGTGCTGGTGGTTGTAAGGCAGGTACTTCAGCTTCTTCTTGCCATACTGCAGGACACAAAGAGACAGCTCAGCCTGGGACTGGGACATTCCCAGGTAAAAGCAGGTTCTCTGTAATAGTTCTTAATTTATTGACCAGGAGTTTTGACTGAATCCTCACCAGCGGGTAAGAAGAGATTTGGTGTGATTAAATGTCATGATTTTGTCATTGTGTTGCATGTAAACTCAATTTTTAAAGATAATTTCTATTTATTTGATGGAATTTTGATGTACCTCACCTTCTGCCATCCCTGTGTCTGTGAGAAGGGCTGCCAGCACCTCCATCTTTATTAATATGAATGTGATAGGCATAAAGTCTGTTTTTTTGGAAGGGAAGACTTGAAACACCAATAAATCAGGCACGTTATTCCCTCTGGGCTGAGTCCTGCAAGGCTGTGTGCTTGGCATAATTTGGAAAAGGGTTTTATACCAATGTGAGAATATTGGAATAGACTGATTCTGGCCTAATATCAGGTATTTTGAGGTGGAAATCCAGTTTTCCTTGTTACTGCAGATGTTTAGGTTTTCCTTTAAGCAGTAGAACCATGGTCTGCTTTCTCAATAATACAAAATCTGGCTGAGAAACCATTTTTAACGTTGTATTTCCCTGTGTTGCCCTTGCTGCTTGTCCATTTTCTTGAGGTTTTGTTTTTAAAACTAGAAATCTTTGTTCCATTGTGAAAAACACCATGATTTAAGTGCTTTGGGTAGGTTTTTATAAGCAGGCAGTAAATATTTTTACTCCAGAGGGGTGGATTGAATTAAAATTAAAATCACTTGATGCTGGAAGATATTTCCTATGGAAATGGAAGGTCAGCTTTGAAATGTTCCTGCTGGAATACTGAGGAACACTGTATTTCCCCCTCATGTTGGTACTTCAAGCCAGCAGGATGAAGTGGCCTTTAGTGTCTTATTGCTTTCTGTCCAATCCCATCTGCATTATTTTTCCCAAGTTAACCCAGGACACTTTCTCCTGTGGTCAGCAGAAAGGAAACGGATTGGGAATTAGTAGTCAATGCTGCTCCTCAGCCCAAGGATTGGCTCCAAACTCCTGTCAGAGAACATAGCCAGACGAAATCCCTGGATTAAGCATTTCCTTTCTGGCATTCCTGGAAGTCCTGCCTGTGTAAGTCATGTCTAACAATAGGAGCCAACTCCTGGGTTTGCACAACCTCTCCGAGGCCCTCTCGGACAGCAGTTTTCCCTGTCTCCCCCACTTTTCCTTACCTCAACGGGCTGCGTGTCTCCCAGGACAAAAATGTGCAGCATGTTCACATCTGGGTCCTTCTTGAAGATGTTGGGCTTGGCGTGGTGCTGGAAGTGGCGGTGGTTCCACCAGTTTGCAGAGGCACCCTGGGCAAGGAGAACAAGGAGTTTTCATCTGTGGACAGCTGCTCCCAAGGTGGGATTACCCAATCATTTATAGGAACTAAAGTGATTGTGGCCAGAGTGGGGTTTGCTTTGGAAAGAGCAGCAAGCAGGGAGTGGTGGAGCTGTTGGTTGCTATGAGACTGCTGCTTCCAGAGGGGTCCCTAAGGATCATCTATATTGAAAGAACATGGAATAAGCACACTCTGAGCGACGTCACTGTGTCTTCCCAGGAAATCCTGAAATGGTTTGGGTTGGAAGGGACTTTAAAGTTCATCCAGTCCCAAACCCCTGCCATGGGCAGAGACACCTTCCACTATCACAGGTTGCTCCATGGGCAATAGTCACCAACTTTTTTGTGCCTCTGCTCACTCTGGGAAAGTGGAGAGCCTCCCTTTCCTACTCTGCCACATGCCAAAGTGATGCATTCCCAGAATTCTCTGGCTCCATAATTCCCTTTACCTTCAGGTGTCCAATGACAAACTTGTGGACAATGTGGTTCCAGGAAGACTTCTTGAAGACAGAGAGGTGTCCAAAATCATGTTGCAGCCACCCTGCCTGGGCCTGTGATGAGGGGAGATCAAATAGTTAGGAAGCTGTTGGGAATCAGAGCTAAGCAGAAAAGAAATGGAGATGGAGGGCATGTTGGGAGTGTGAGGAAGATCTCTCTTTGTCACCTGGGAAGTTGTAAGGATGCAGGCGAGGATGAGGGTTGTGATCCAGCTGGTCCCGAAGTAGGAAACCATGAGCCAAGCCAAAACTTCCATGGCAAGGATGTGTCCCAGGTAAAGGGAGAAGAACAAGGGGCTGGCTCGGAACAGGTTCATGTCCTCTGCTGTCTTCCGCAGGGTCCGGAAATCCTCCACCAGCTGGGACTGCAACAGGACAGGCAAGAGCAGGGTGAGGCTTGGAAGAGAGCCTGACTGAGTTGTAGGATGGATGGAGGAAGGATGAGCTCCATGCTAAAGACCCTGGCTCCATATTCCAGCTTTTTGCCCTGTATTCCTATGAATAAACATCCTGACCAGACAGAGGCCACATCCTGACCTTTTGGACCTGGAGCCAGGAGAGTAATCCAAGCTGTGTTGTCATGTCACCTGATGGCTCTTGTCTGAATGAGCTTCCTAAGCACTAAGGAGAAGCTGGAGCAAGAGGGAATTCAGTGCTATTGTGCCTATTTCCAGAGCTCTGATAATGAGCACCTACTATTACCCGTCATCCATTCAATCCATGGGCCAACTCCTGTGCAGCCATCCATGAGGAGCATTCCTGGGTCACTGGGCCCCAGCGTTGTCCCCTCTTTTGTGAGTGACACAGATATATCACAATCATGGCCAGCCACAAACAACGGGGCAGGATTGAGTTTCCTGGCCGGAGCCAGCTGCGCCACGCTCTGGGCCTGAATAATGGATGAGAAGGGATACAGAGCTGTCCTGATGGTGGGCACTGGCTGCTGCTCCTTAGCAAGGCCACCAAAATGGGACATCTGGGGACTTGTGTTTTGGCTCTTGGTCACCAGCAAGGAGCAGCAGAAGGGACCACAGTCACAGAGCTGGTGCACATTTCCCATTCCATATGTCTGAGTTCCCATTTCCCTTCAGGATGGGCTCAGTTCAGCCTGAATGCCTGGAACGGGCAGCCAGAAATTGGCTGTTGGTGGCTCTGTGAGAAAGAAAAGGTTTGTACAGCCAAAAGTGTCACCCCCTTTCCACACGTATTCGACTCCATGATAGGATGAAAATACTCTACATGGAGATGTTTAGTCACTGAGAACTTCTCTCCCTCTCTGGAGAGTATCCCATGAGGCAAAAAATGGTGGGAACAGCCACCCTGAAGCCCAGTTGAGGAATAAATACTCACATTTTTGTCTCGGTCCTGGCTGGGCTCCCCCGGGGCGAGTTCTCCGATAAGCAGCGGCTTGAGAAACTTCTGCACCAAGGTGGGATTGATATGGAAGGCCTGGAATGCATCCTGGAGTGGAAACAGGAGGAACTGTGTGAGATCCAGCAGTAAGATGTGCTTCCTGTGTTCACTGTGTCATTCCCACCCACCTCCAGCAGTTGTGGAACCTGTGGAAGAGGGGGGCCAGGTGACCTCCAGCTCTGTGATCACTTTTTGGGGCATTAATGCCACTAAAGCCTGGTGAATTTGCTGTCCTGGGGACAGTGAGACCTGGGATGGCATCCAGCCATATGGTGAAAGGCACCTCAAGAAATTCTTTCTAAGCAACTAAATACTTAAATCTTGTTAATTCCCTTGGAAGGTAGGCAGAGGGGAATTTGTGCAAATCCCTGCTCGTAGGATATAAATACCCTTGGAAAGTCTGCTCCTGGAGGCAAGTCAAGAGAGGGGGTGACTGTGGTGACTACAAACACAAAAAATACTCCTGGGTATTTTGGCCAGGCCTGGAGATCCCAGCAGTAAAACAGCTGAGGGAAAAGTGGTGACTTTTCAGAATAATGACTTGTTTGTGGAGTCATTTTGATCCTGGCATTCATGAGTTTATCAGGCTCTTTCTCTGTTCCTTCCCCTTTCCACATACGTTTGTCTGCCTGTATCTCACCAGGTGCCTGATGCTCATAGTGAGATCTTGGCCAGATCCTTTCACATGGCTCAGTTGGAATTTTAACCCCAAGGACAGCTGGGACAGAAAGCTGACCCAGATCAGAAACACTCTCTCTGTCCTTGCCCTTTCCTTGCTGCACAGAACTGGAATCAGCTCTTGGAATTCGCCTGGGAGAACAGGAAAGATTGGTTCCATGAAGTGCTAAGAGAGCATGGAAAAAAAAGATTGTTAAAAACAAGAGTCAGGAGAACCATGCTCCAGCCTCTCCACCTTTGTCCCATTGCCTAACAATTGTAGGCACCGACTAATATCTCCCTCCTGGCTCCAAAGAGAAAGGGCAGACTGGTAAGTGCTTCCTGTGTCCAGCTGACCCTTCTGGGAGCTGCCCTCCATCAAAAGCCTGGCATCCAAAAGTGGGTTTGGCTCAAAGTCCACCAAAATCAATAGAAACTTGGACCGAGAAATGTGTCACTGAAGTGTTGACTCTTGCTCCTGTTTTCCCTCTCTGGAACAATTTGCAGAAGATGTGAAAGAGGAGGGAAAAGCAGAATGAGGGGGGAAGTGAATAGATGACTGTGCCTACTGCAAGGCTCTGCAGTTCTGTGTGGAAAAGAAAAAGGGGGAAGAAAGGGAAAGAGAGGGTGACACATAAGTAGTGTTAAAAAATGTTGATTCAGTATTATTTTAACTGATGGGAATAAAAAAGTCTTTGGAGGTCAGACTGGGTGATCACTGCCTGGAGATCCTGAAAATGATGGGAGGATTGGATTTTTGTTATGTATATATCATGAAGCTCCTGTACTAATAGGTCCCAAATATAAGACAGCACCTGAATTTTGGAATTGTTTTCAATTCTGTACTGCAGGAGATAAAAAGCTTAAGGGAAAAGATAATCCTTGGGAAATGCTGTGTGATATTGGCACCTGACCTCCTCTACTGACCAAATTAGCTGAAGTGTTTTATGGGATGTGGGAATTCTTCCAGCTGCTTTTGGTGAGGAAAAGAAGCTTTGTATAATTGAGATATGAGCTGCACTTGGGCATTGGGAGTGCTTAGAGCAGTCAGCACAAGATTTTCTTTGACATCCCTGAACACCTCTGGGACAGAGACACTGCAAAGTGTCCCTGCCTTTGTGTTCTGTGCACGAGGTGACACCAGAACAGGTTGTCCCAGACTTGGATATTGTGCTTAAAAAAAATCAGAGACCCATAGAATGCTTTGGGTTGGAAGGGACTTCAAAAATCATCTTATTCCACTCCCCTGCCATGGGCAAGGACACCTTCCACAGACCAAGTTGCTCCAAACCCCATCCAACCTGGCCTGGGACACTTCCCAGGGATGGGGGAGTCACAGCTTCTTGGGACAACCTGTACCAGGGCCTCCCCACCCCCACAGGGAAGGATTTTCTCCTAAAATCCAATCTAAACCCACACAGGGTCAAGGCCAAGCCTTTCTCCTCCTGAATGAGAGAAGGTTTTCTGGCTGTAAATGGTTGTTCACCCCAGGGAAGCTGCAAAACTGATGCCAATCCTGGTTTAGTGCTTGGAACGGTGATTTAACAATTCCAGAGCATTTTTAAGGCCATGCCTTCATGGAGTGTGGGATGCAGTGTAGGGTGGGGAGGTGGGAGGAGAACCAGCAATTCTGGAACTACTAACCTGTGTTTCAGCCTCCCTTTCAAGGATTCCTGACTACTGCAGTAGCAGATGCTTTTTGGTTGCTAATGGAGATACTGGAGTTAAATTTTTGGGGATAGGAGTCCAACTCCTCCTGTTCCAGCAGCTCTGTGTTTAAGCAGTTGAAAGCAAAACCTAGCCCATTTTCTAAAGGAGAAAGCTATTCATTCCAAGGATTTACTGAAAAGGGTCAGAAGGGCCAAAATGCAGCTCAGTGCTTCAAGGAAAAGAATGATAAATAACCACAGGACACAGGGAAATGGGGACTGTGATGGAAAGGGAAGGTTCTGCCAAATTTTGTCACACACCTCCTGTTGCAAAGATGTCAGAAGCCATGGGAGACCAGCAGTTCCTGTTCCTGCTTGGTCTCTGCACCTTTTGAGAAGAGCTCTGAGGCAGCTTGGATTTCATTACATGCCCTGAGGAGGGAACATGCTCTCTGGATGCACTTCTGAGGAAGGTGGTTTTAAGGGGAACTCCAGACAACAAACAATTCATTTCTAATTTGTTCCTGTTTCAGGGTTCGGGGCTGTTGCTTTTGGTTTCTTATCTTTTACGTTCCTGAAACCTGAGAGGTGACTGAACCCAGCAAAGAAGCAGCTGGAGCAGCAGCAAATGGTTTGCTGCCTTTTTTTTTTTTTTTTTTTTTTTTTTTTTTTTTTTTTTTTGTGGTGTTGTGGTGTGTTTGTTTACAC
>VWZU01006305.1:94025-135323 GCA_013397095.1 Sterrhoptilus dennistouni
CGCCTGGATGGATCCCCGGCTGTTCCACACACACTGGGAGTTTGCTCAAGGGAACGCACAGGGCGCGCGCTCCGCCAGGAGTTGTTTGGGATTGTCGTTACAAGGAAGCGTGGCTGGAGGAATGGCGAAAAACCGCGGCCGGGAAAAAAAACCAAACAAAACAAAACACCAAAACAAGCAAATCCCCTCGGTAGTTTTTTGCACACATCAGGGTATGGGATGCGTGGCACAGGCGGTGACAGAGTCGTTGTTTGCAGCCCCGGTGTCTTCGCCCGCCCCGAACTTCCCGAGCCCAGGAGGTGGCACTAGGGCAGAATCTCACCCAAAGTCGTGTTTCAGTCGCGAAAAAGAAATGAATCTTTGGTGTCTGAGTGCCAGCCGCTGTTGCAGAGAGGAGCAAATGCTGCTGGAGTTGGGTGTGGGGTGCCTTTGCCAGTGGTGTTTCCTTCCTTTGTCTGCTCGTGCCTTTTCCATGGATTTCCCCAGATGCGTGTGTTTGGACCCAAGGGTGGATTATGGGGAGGGAATCTACCTCTAGGATGGTGTTGGTGGGCTGTATTTCAGTCAGGAGGGAACTTGAGATCTCCGCGTGAAGATCCCATTGTTGGAATATCGTTCAGGGCCAAAAAATTTGGCCCTGGAACATTTCAGGAGGGCAGGGGGCACGTGTGTGTTTTCAGAGCCCGACCACTGGCACAGGTTGCCCGGAGAAGTGGTGGAGCCTCATCCCTGGAAGTGCTCCAGGCCTGGTTGGGTGGAGCTTGGAGCAACCTGGAAGGTGTCCGTGGCGGGGGTGAATGAGATGAGCTTTGAAGGGCCTTTCCCACCCCAACATTGTGTGTTTCTGTGGGCAGAAAAAGGGTCAGCCCGTGCAGTGAGCAGGTCTGGATGGTGGGATTGCAGCCAGCCGCATTCTTTGGGTGATGCTATCAGTGCCATTGCTGGGTGCAGTTGAACTGCTGACCGCTCAGAAACCCCTGCCAAGTTTTATTTCCCAGTGGTTTTGTCCCCGGGGATCAAAAGAACGAGACTGCACAGAACCAGGAGGAAATGCAAAGGAAAGAACTCCCCTGGTTTGCTGTTCTGATTTCTAGAAGGTGCAATCAGCCGTTCCCTAATCCCCAGCTGGGATTGCACTCCAGGTTTTACAGCCTCCATGGAAAGGATTGGTCTAAATGTGTGGTACCATCCTCCCCTGCTCTGCCCATATACTTCTCCCCATTTCACCCCTTTTCCAATGGGAAAATACAAACGTTGGTTCCCCTCTCTTTTTCCTTCCTTTATTCAGTGACCCTGAGCAGGGAGGACACTACAGCTGGCAATCCAGCCAGTTTTTTTAACCCTTTTCCTGACTTATCTTTTAAAAACACATTTTATTTTAAAAGCACACAATGATGGCCTAGTAATCATAGTGATAAACAATGCGTGTTACAGGAATCTTACAAAGTGATGCCCAGCAAGCAAATATTGTCCCAGAAAATAAAAAACCCCCACATCCTTAGGTTGAGGGAGATTCTAAAAATATGGTAATTTGGGCATCAGGAGAGAAATGTTGAAAAGGGGGTAAATGGGAGATCAGGAATTAGATGCCAGAGTGCCATGTGTGCCTACAGGATTTGTAATTTAAATATAGGGACAGAATCTGTAGTGATAACAGCCACTAGTGGCTTTTTCACCTGGTTGCCATGGAGATTGACATCACATTTAAATAATAAAAGTAACTGGTTTCCCCAACAGGAATCTTTTGAATGGAATATAAATGGAGCATATCATGGAATAGATTTCTTTTGTTGCCACCTGGATGATGGTTTTTCTTCATCCTGTTCCTCTGCCTGTGTTTCAGGATCCTTTCATTGCTTTTCATCTTGACAAAGCACTGGTAAAGAAGTACATGACCCCCCTCCTGATCGGGGAACTGGCACCAGATCAGCCCAGCTTTGAGCCCAGCAAGAACGTGAGTGTCATAAAACCTTGGTTTTGGGGTTGGAATTGTGCTGTTTACTTTCTCTCCCTGTACATAAGATCATAGGATCTCCTGGAATCACTGTTGAGCGAAGCTTAATTTCGCATCATTATTTGTAGTTTTAGCAAAGATTTGTCTCCAGGTGACATAGATTTCCCTGAGAGGGAAGACTATGCTCCTGTTCATGTTCCTAAGGTGTTTTCTGACCAGTGGATGCTTTTGTGTCTCTCCCCAGAAAAAGCTGGTGGAAGATTTCCGTGAGCTCCGTGCGACCGTGGAGAAGATGGGGCTTCTCCAGCCCAACCACACCTTTTTCATCCTCTATCTCTGCCACATCTTGGTGCTGGATGTTGCAGCCTGGCTTGTCATCTGGTATTTTGGAGCATCCTTGGTGTCTTTCCTCTTCTCTGCGATGCTTCTGGGCACTGTCCAGGTGAGCAGCTACACAAGATAAGCCCCAGAAAGCCAAATTTGGGGATTAGGGGCTTGTTGCCATAAGCAGGGGACACATCTTATCATCATGGACTTTTCCAAATTCCACTGGATTCCACTGAAAGGGCAAAACTACACATGCTACTGTGGTAGAGCAGGCTTTGCCTTGCTTTTTTCTCCCCATATTCTATCAAAGGCTTCCTTATTCCAGCCTTCCCCACACGATGAAAGCCGTGTCCTGGTCCTGAGCTCCACAGTGCCAAAACTCCAAGGCAGTGTGCAGGGGCCAAGCCACTATGTTCCCATGGGAACTTGCAGGGAGTTAGAGGAGAGGGCAGAGCAGCTCTCAAAGCCCCAGCTATTCCTCCCCTGGCCAGCTGATCCCCTTGGAATTACAAGTACTTGGAGGAGGCAGCAGCAAGCTGCTCCTTAAAGGAGACTTTGTTGCCGATTTCAGAGCAGTTTTGTGAGGGAATAAATGCTGGTTCTGAGCTCTGTGGCTGTTTTTTTTCCCATGACTTTTTTCTCTTTCTCGTGGAAACAGCTGTCCAGGACTAAAAGTCATTAGGCAGAGTCTGGAGTGCACTGGTGTGTGGTGAAAAAGGAGAGTTGGAATTGGGCCCTGGCAGTGGAAGCACTTTTGCTATCCAGGGATACGTTGTGAGGAGCGTGGGAGTGGGAGAAGAAAGCTCTTTTCAAACACAGACCCTCCTGGCAGTTCTTTTTCCCCAGCAGCGCTGTTTTGTTTTTTTTTTTAATTCCAGGCCCAGGCTGGCTGGCTCCAGCATGATTTTGGACACCTGTCAGTCTTCAGCAAGTCCAGGTGGAACCACTGGGTGCACAAGTTTGTCATCGGCCATCTCAAGGTGAGCACTGGCTGTGGGGAGGGGCTGCCAGAGCCCTGCTCTGCAGCCAAAACCAACCCCAGGATAAGGAGAGAACTAAGGGCAGGAGATCCACCTTCTTTAGGGCACTTTCTTCTCATCCATTCCCACAGGGAGCCCCGGCCAGTTGGTGGAATCACCTCCACTTCCAGCACCACGCCAAACCCAACTGCTTCCGGAAGGATCCCGACGTCAACATGCACCCCTTGTTTTTTGCTTTGGGGAAAACCCTCTCTGTGGAGGTGAGACCTGGGGGAAGCTGGGAGGTGACAGCAGTAGGATTCAAATTTGGGAAGCTGCAGAGAGCTTGGAGACTGGACACTAATTAGTTTGATTTTATATAGTGCAACTTTGCCTTCCACTAGTCTCTAATATTCCTCAGTAATATTCCAGCAATTCTGAGATCTCTGCATTCTTAAAACTCAAAGTTACTTTTGCAGCGTTGGAAGATAAGAACAAAATATTTGCCATGATTACAAGTTCTTATTTCCCTTAATGAGAGACTTTCAGTTTTATGAAGATCAGAATTACAAGTTGTTCTCTTTTACCAAGATCAGTGTGACTAATTGTAGTGATCTGGGGATGGAAGCAGCAGATGATAAGCCGGGGCTGTCTGGAACTTTTACAATTCCTGATCAAAGAAGCTATTTCAGTGGTCTCAGCCTGGCAGTGGGTGTCACAGTGGTTCCCATCTGCAGTCCAGCTCTATTTCTGGTACAGCTCTGCAGTTAATTGAGTGGCTTTAGCATTTGCTGTCCTTAAAAAAAAAAAAAAAAAAAAAAAAAAAAGCTATGTAAATTCATAGTGTCAGTTTAAATGCTCTGATGTGCATTGAAATTAAGGAATGGGCTATTGGGAATTAGTTTGAACATGTACAGGGGTATGATGTCATTCCTCAAGGAAGCCAGTGGCTTGATCTGTTATGTCTGCACAGCAAACATTGAGAAATGAGCAGCCTCAGAGGGAACATAATCTGTTCACCCTCATTCCCGTGGACACAGTTTCAAGCCTGGATGCTCATTTCTCTGTTTTCCAGACTAAATGCAAGGAGGTGAGAATTCCACACACTGCCATCTTCATTAACAGTATCATAACAGTACCACAGCTTGGGGTTTTTTAAATCTGAAGCTCTGCTTTATCAGCAAACTGTGTGGATTTCTGTTTCAGCATTTCTAGGCAGCTTGTGCCCTGTGCAGGGGCAGAGCTTCCTGTGCAGGTCACTGTGTATGTGCAAGGCACTGCGCAGCCCCTTCTGCACCCAGGGCAGGGTGAAAACTCATCCAGGCTGAAGTTCCAGGGGGTGGTGGATGCTGACTTGGTTGGATAGGAGGTTTAGGAGTGTGTGCACAGGTGTCTTCATGGCCTGAGTAATTTGTATATTTCAACAGCTTGGTGTGCAAAAGAAGAAATTCATGCCTTACAACCACCAGCACAAGTACTTCTTCATCAGTGAGTAACCTCCCCCTCTGCAGTTCCATGGCCAGCAGTCACTCTGCCCCTTGTTTTCCCATTCCATCCCATCCTGTTGGGATAACTCATGGCCCTGTTTGTCCCCCCAGTTGGTCCCCCAGCGCTGGTGCCCCTTTACTTCCAGTGGTACATCTTCTACTTCGCTGTGCAGCGGAAGCAGTGGGTGGTGAGTCACTCCACAAGGGCCAGGGGGGCTTCTCCTGAGTTTAGGGGTGAATTCCAGTGCCAGATTTACTGGGAGTTGTGTGTGTCTGCAGCAAAGGATGTGTGTATAGATTTGGGAATAGTTTTTGCCCAAAGGGGGATCTTCCACAGCCTTTCTCTGTGAAACACCCACTGGGTAACAAAAGATGTTTTCTGCTGTGAGTTTTGGTTTTCTTACTGCTTGGTTCCTCTTTAGATCCAAAGGAAAACGTGGTGCTTTAGAGCATGTTCTGTCTGGTGTTTGCCCTCTGCTGGGCTCATGGAACCAGGATAAATCCTGAGCACAGGGAATGGCTGGAGTCAGGTTGCTTTGGTATGAGGCTGCGGAGAGAAAATTGATCACTAGAAAATGTTACAGGAGGTTTTAAAGGGAATTACGGTAAATTCAAAAGCCAGAAATTCTTCCTTTTAATGAAATTTTTCCCTGTCCTCTGTACTACAGGACCTGGCCTGGATGCTGTCCTTCTACATCCGATTCTTCCTCACCTACTTGCCCTTCCTGGGGGTGAAGGGTACCCTGGGGCTCCACCTCTTAGTCAGGTATCATCCAGCTTACAATTCCAACATTTTCTCTGCCCAGTTTGTGTCAATCCTTTGTGTCAGCTTTTCTCCAGGCCCGCGGTTATTTTTCTCATCATTCACTGTTATTCTCTCTCCTGATCCTTTCAGTGGGGTGGTTTCCTGTCAGGCTGCAGGAGGTGGAAGGTTCTGATCTGAACAGATGTTTGTGTTTCCTGGTGTCCATTTTGTCAGGCAACAACCAGCTGGTGTGTGCACAAGTGTTTTGTACTGACTTGTCGCATCATGGGTGTGTGATCTGTGATGGTCTTTTGTGTTTGCACAGGTTTATAGAAAGCAACTGGTTTGTCTGGATCACACAAATGAATCATATCCCCATGCACATTGATTATGATAAGAATGTGGACTGGTTCTCTACCCAGGTGAGACTTTATTTATGGAGATCTGTGACAGTTCTGGGTGTGTAAAGTCCATCTATCTCAGCCCGGCCACCTCGTGTTGGCTGGAAATGACTCCTGAGCTGTTGCGTCCAGCCAGAATTCCTGTGGGGATGAGAAATCTGTGTTTGAGGAGAGGCATTGCTAAAATAATACTTAAAACAGGACTATTTTTTTTCTCTCTCAGCTCCAGGCAACCTGCAACGTTCATCAGTCCTTTTTCAATGACTGGTTCACCGGGCACCTGAACTTCCAGATCGAGCACCAGTGAGTGGAAACAGGGGTTGGGACTAGTTCCAGCGAGTGCTAGTTACACCAGGGCTGAAGAGCCTCCAAGGTCCCTCTATCAGCTGAGGCAGGAACAAAAGATAAAGTGGGTTAATTCTGTGCTCTGTTTGTGGGGGTGGAACAGGAACTCCAAAAAGAAAATTTCTGGAGCACCAGTGAGCACCAGCACCATTTCAGATCTGAGCTGCATGGCAGAGCAGGAGAATTGCCAGCACAGACCCTGAAGGGACACAGGAGGGACCATTGCAGAGCACCCATGGCTGTGGCACGGGGGGAGCTCGGGGCACTTCCAGGGGCCAGGATTCCTTGTGGTGGTGACGGATGCCATGGAATCACCACCTTCTTTTCCCACAGCCTTTTCCCTACGATGCCTCGGCACAACTACTGGAAGGTGGCCCCTCTGGTGAAGTCCCTGTGTGCCAAGCATGGCATTGAGTACCAGTGCAAGCCTCTGCTCACAGCCTTCGCAGACATCGTGCAGTGAGTATTGTCCCGCTGTGCTCCCGAGCCAGGGGTTGTCCAGTGCTGTGCAGTGAAAAGGGGAGGGACAGGGAAGGGGAGGGGCAGCCTCTAAAGATCCCTTCTGACCCAGATCACCATCTCCTTTGCTTCATCTGTAGATGGGAATTCTCCCCACGAGGCTCTCGATTGGAACGTGGGGTTCATTCCCTTGTTTCTCTCTTGGCAGCTCTTTGAAAGATTCAGGGGAGCTCTGGCTGGATGCTTATCTACATAAATAAGCAGCAGTGGATCCCTGCAGAAGAATTCCCCAGCCTTGCTGCCTCCTGTGGTGATCACCTGAAGATCCTGCACTGAGGAGAGCTGGCTAAGCCAGAGGTGGGGAGGTGGTGCTGCTTAATTCCATGGATGAATGTAATTAATATGATTTTCCCTTTTTGTGTGTGTGTGTGTTTTTTTTGGTTTTTTTTTAAGATGTGCTCTTAATTTTTTCTTATGCTTCTTTCACTCCTCTTCTCTGGGCAAAAGCTGGATGGAGGAGGTTGTGTCCCACCGAGCTGGGTGCAGCTTTGGGACTGGGAACAGGTTCCTTTCCATCTGCTGATCCTTCATTTGCTGAGTATATAGGAGGGAAGCTTCTTATCTAACATAGGCTTTTTGGGGTGGCTCTCATTGTGAGTGTAGTAAGAAAGTTGGGACAGCATGAAATCCAGGAATGTGGGAGTTAGGGAGATGTGGAAGCTCTAGGGAATGGGGCAGGTTCAGTATTTTCAAATCCCTGTTTGTAATAGGGAGCTCCCAGACCAATTGGTACTTATGTGGGTGGGGAGGTGCAGGCAGCAGTTCTCTAGGAATAGAATCCAGTTAGAGCCCTAATTGGGGTAGGGAAACAGGAGAGAGGAAGTCTTTCCATGTGCCATATTCTGTGGGAATGCTGCCCTCCACATTTCCTCTGGAAGCCTCTGGATTATTTGGCTTGGTGACATTCCATGGAGGATCTGCAAGGGGTTTCCACCGTGCCAGACTTCAGAGCGTTCTGAAGCCATCACTGAGAGAAGAGAGAGAAACCTGTCCCATCCATACCCGGGATCCCTACAAGAGTGACTAAGGAAGCAAAAGTGTTTCAGGCTGGGTTGGACTGGGCTTGGAGCAGCCTGGTTTAGTAGAATACAATAAACCATGGCAGGGAATGGAATGAGCTGAGCTTTAAGAGCCCTTCCAACCCAAACTGTTTTACAGTGATTCTGTGTGAAGGGTGATCATAGTCACTCTGTGACGGCCTGGAGCTTTGGCCTTTTTTGAACCTCTGGGTGGTTTGTTAAAGGAAGAGAATTCCTGACTCCTGGCCCATGGAGAGAGGCATTCCCACCTGAGCATCAGACAAATCTAAGGAAGTTAGAAAGGTGGTGGGGGTCAGACTTCTGTTTAAAAGTGTTTAACTTTTCATTCAGCTGCATATCCACAAACACACCTCAGCCAGAACATTGCTGGTCTCCCTCTCTTGGATGATGTGCCTTCCAAACACACCCCAGCCCTGTGGGATTTACTAAATAGTATTACTGCCTTTCCTGGGGTCTTTTAGCTTACTGCCCCAGTGTTACAGATGCCAAACCAGGATGTAGCACCTGCCACATCACTAAGGAAGATGCTCCATCACCCTGGTCCTCCAGGGACTGGTGGATTACAATCCAGGAGGGGTGGGTTGATTTTGAGGAGTTTTTTCTCCAATCAACATCCAAAATGAGGATGAGGTGCTGAGGGAATGGAAAATATGCATCTTCTCAGGCCAAGAGTGTTTTTAAGCACAGGATAAAATTGTAACGGGAATAATAATACAATCATTAAATACCTGTTGATTAAGACCATAAAGAAAGTGGGCCTTAGTTCCTGTTTTACCTTGGTTTTTTTTTTCCTGCTCCATTTATTTCCCTCTTATTACAACTGTGGATGGAGGAAAGTCTATTAATAAAATTCCTTATCTTACCAATTTCTGCTGTCATCAGAGTAAAATGCATCTGTGCAAGAGTCTTTGCACTGTAAAAAGTGGAACAAATGCCTGTCCACAGCTACAGAGAGTGAACTGTCATAAAACCACTTTCTCCAGAATGTGCTTCCCCTGTGTTTTCTCTCTGCCACAATAAAGAGGAGACAATAAAGCAGATGCCTGGATAACCAGGAAAAATAACACAGATGAGCACATTCACAATCCTGAAGGGTAAGACTGAAAGGGGACCTGACTCAGCATAACCAGATATGAACGTGCTGAGTTTTCTGGAAGTTTTCCAGGCTCGAGAAGAGTTCTCCAGAGTGTTTTCCAGGCTCAAGAAACACACTGAAATACACGACCTTGGGAGAACACCAGCCACAACTTTGCCATCTAGTGGAAACCCTTTAGCCTTAAAAATGTCACCTGAACATTGTGGAATAGCCACAGGGTGGCAGTCGGACATCAGAAGGGGAGGAGGACGTCCCAGAGGATCAAAAGGGAAGGATCAGATCATGAGAGAGGCCTGGCAAAGGTGTGGAGTGACAGGACAAGGGGGAATGACTTGAAACTGAAAGAAGGGAGGTTTAGATGGAATACTCGGAAGAAATCTTTCCCTGTGAGGGTGGTGAGGCCCTGGCACAGGTTGCCCAGAGAAGCTGTGTGGATGTTCCTGGATCCCTGGAAGTGTCCAAGCCTGGGTTGGACTGGGCTTGGAGCAACCTGGGATAGTGGAAGGTGTCCCTGCCCGTGGCAGGGAGAGGAGGATATTGTTCCTGAAGATGTCAGAGGTTCTAAGGCTTTGAAGATTATCCAGTTAAGTGGAATATCATTGGACAAAGAGGTGGCTCCAACCTGGAATAAATTACTTTTTCCAAATCAGAAAGGAACATTTTCAGCAAGGAGCAGCTGGAATTATGAGAATGTCAGGGTGATGTTCCTACAGTTAAAGGTGATGGGGCAACTGAAAGAGGAAAACCCTAGTTTTCCCCTTCCCAACACTCATGCATTTGGATTTGTTAATGGTGCAGATTTGCAGTCCTTGCCCAACTTGTGGATGTGTTTGCATCTGTGATCCCAAATTCCTGAAGAGGGGAATGGTGTTCTTTATGGAATTCCCCCCACCTTTGGAAAAGCAGGGGAAATCAAGCTGACTGTAGATCTTCGCAGGATAGATGATAAATGCAGCTGAGTTGCTCATAAATGGGAGAATTTGCTGCTTCCCAAGATTCTTTTATAAGGAATATAAAGAGCTGTCCTAACAGGTAGGGTGTAGAAGACAAGTGCAGTAATGCAACTCTGCTTATAGGTGGGAAAGGAATATGATTACGCTGGAAGAGATTATTTCTCTGGGATTTGCACCTCCTGCAGGGACTGGTATTAACTGTTCTGAAAATGGGGAGGAATTTCCACCAAGAGTAGTTTCAAAACAGCAATAAGAAATGATACACCCATGACAGCTTATATGAAATGCTGCTTCTGATGGTGCCCCTTAGGCAAAATTTCCAAAGGTCTGACTGGTCCATAGTAATCTCTCTTGGCTTTGCTCACAAGAACCAGCTTGGCTTTTTAATTTTTGCAGCTCATCATTTAGGCTCTTGCCAGTTTGGTGATTTTTTTTGTGAGACAATAAAATTGTCAGCGTTCCCTGAGCCAAGTAAAAGAAGAGGCAGTGCCTTGATCATAAAATGAGAAGTTTTAGAGTGGAGAATACTTCAATCTGTCAGTAATAAACAAATATTCAACAGCTGAAGTATGGATCAATACCAGTTCAAGATAGATGTAAGTGCAAATCCTTAGTACCAAAGTTAATTAGCCCAATTAGCAGGAGCAGTGCTAGATTGTCCTCTAAGGGTAATATAAAAATTCAAGAATAACTCAATTTTATAGATGATAATTCCTCGTATAATGTTTGCTTTGACTCAGGAAGAGATCAGGGCAGGCCTGTGGGCAGTATTATCCTAATTAGGTCACCTCCTGCATAACAGACCTTTTTCAGATGAGCACTAACCCATCCTGTAGCTGCAGACCAAGATAGAATGATAACTACTTCTGGCAAGGAGGGATGCCAATGTTCTAACGAGTGAGCCTGAATTCCTTTCCAGGATCATCTCCCAATCAGTTAGGGAAAAGAAACAAGGTGAGGTAACCAATGCTGGGTGTTGCCCAAGTACAATAAAAGGTGAGTGGAGACGCTGCAATGAGCTCAGGTTTTGACATTTTCTTTGTTTTGTTCCCTCTTCTCCCCTCATCCAAGGGGAAGATCAGAAATGTGCGGGACTAGAAAGCCAAAGGTGTCTCTGTCTTCAGCAAATACCCCAAAGTTACCAAATTTTGAGGGATAAGGAACAACCTGTGAGGCAGATTTGGAATAGGAAGAATAATGAAAAGGTCATGGAACTAAAAGTAGGAGCTGCTCTATCTGTAGCAATTTAGTAATTGGTAGAGTGCCAAGGAAAAATTAAATTTTACGAAAGAAGTAGCAAAATATGACCACTATGAGTGATGGTGCCCTTGCTGGGAGTGGAGGATGTAGAAGTTGAAGGATGAGGTGTTTTAATCCCGGCTCAGGCCACTTTGTTCCTAATTAGGGTTGCACAAACCACGTATTAGAACAAACTTCAGAGCACGGGCACCTTTTGTGGATTTTTTTTTTTTTCTGTGGATGCCCAATTTCAGTCAGCCAGAGCATTCAGAAATTTGTGAGCAGTGGGCGCCCTGCACAAGGCACAGAAAATGTGACAAAAATGCTGCCTGGTCTGAAAAAACCAACCCAAATATGCAACAGTGAGAAAACAAAATGGGTTTGTTACAGGCATTTAACAGTTTTGTCTTGGATCATGGTGTGTCTTATTCTTTGTAACAATATAGAGCACTTGGGAGAGGAGAATTACAGAATTTGTGACTTTGGATCAGCTTAATTTAGATTTTAAAGTCACAGTAGAGCCCCTGGGATTCTGACTTTCATGAAGCTGAAGGGTGCAAAGGGTTTATTTCATAGGAATTGCAAAAAAAAGATATATATAATATGTGTTTTAATGCAATTTATTGTTCTGTGGGGAGGTTTAGATGAAAAAGTTCACAGGGCTTATTATAGAGCCTAATTTTAGCCTTCATTCTAATTAACATCTTGGGGTTTTATTGTTTACTCATAAAATGTAACCAAAAACTGGGAGGGAAAGCGTGGCTTTTCACAGGTGATTTTTTTCCTCTTTTGCAAAGGGTGTGAAGATTGTTTTCACAGAGAAAAAAACCCCTCTGTTAATTTGCTATTGATATCTGGACAAAGGGATGAAACAAAAATAATAAAAGTTTTAAATATCTGAGCAAATGAAACCCATCAAGGCAAGGTCTCCATTGCAAACTTGACTCCTGTCTATTAAAAAAACCCCTTGGTTTTGCTTTAGGTTTTTCTTTCCATTTCAAGGGATAGTATTCCTGGTAAGTAGCTCCATCTGAGATGCAGGTGATGTTTCATTGACCCAAAATATACTGAAAAAGGGAAAACCTGGTCCTTTTCTCCTCACGACTGACATGGTGCCTTTTAATGTTTTTATCAAAAGCAGTAAATTACTGGATTCTTTTTTTCCTTTCCAAAACAAAATTTTGCCAACCACAAAAGTTTTTGTTGCTTGAAAAGATTGCAAAGACCTTCCTGAATTCAGCTTTTTCCTGAATTACGGATTCCCCATCAAGTTTTGTGCTGGAGATAAAATAATTTTAATTATTTTTATTTCCTGGCTGTGTTTAGGAAGAGGCACATCATAGTCACAGAAGAGGGAGTCCTGAAGGAGAGTCCATGAAATCCAGGAAGAAAAACAAGACTCTGTGCTGACTGTGGATGCTTGCAGGTAATTTCCTTGGAGCCACTGTTGGGCAGAACATTCCTGAACACTCCACAAAGGGCTCACCATCCTGTGAGCTCCATTCCAGGGTCCCTTGAGGACAAACTCTTCAAAGGGAAGTTATGCTATATAAATTAGGTGGTGCCTGCCTCTGGATGCAGAGACATTTCTGATCATCTCTGTTTTGATCAAAGATGCTGTTCCATGGCTCCAGAGCAACGAGGACAGGGCAGAGACTCAGCTCTACTTCCAGAGGGAAGTGCAGGTCTACTTGTAGATGCTCATCCAAGGTCACACTTTTCCAGCTTTCTCCATTATTGACACCTAATTCTGGAGAGCTGTTCAATCCACAACTGTCTGTCTTCTATCTAACAACTCTGGTGAGACTCTACACTTTGTAAAGTAGAGATTCTCCACCCAGTTTTGCCCAGGAGCCCCACTTGGGAGGTGTTCCCACTTGAAAGGCTCAATGAAAACCCTGTAAAATGTAAGACGATATTACTCAGAACCTAAAGATCCTCTCTGGAAAAGATTTTCTTAGAAACAAGCTCACAGGGCCATTAATGCTGGAAAAACCTCCGAGATCATCCAGCACTTCCAAACGCTCTGGGGTATCTCAGTACCAGATTTATTTCTGGATCATTTATCTCCAGTGCATTAAGTGTGAGCTGCAAACACTTATGTGACAGAGGATAAAAGGGCTGAGGCAGCAATGGCCAGCTGAGCAGTCAGGTGGTGTCCTTGTGGAAATCTGGGAAACTCTGTCAAATGCCTGTGCAAGGAGCCTGTCAGTTATGGGAGCAGGGCTGTGGAGGAGCTCTGTGCACACAGAACGTGTCCCAGGAACGTAGGACACGTATTTTGGCAGGTGTGTGGGCAGTGGTTGCAAGAACACCAAGTGTGGTGGAAATTTACTTTGACAGATTTCTCAATAGTTTCTCTGGGTGAACAGGACTCTGCCTTTCACTGTCTGAGCTTTTCCATGCACCTCTGGGATCTGTTTGGTGACCTGGATAATATAGATAGAGGCAGCTTCTGCTTTCACATTGAGAAGGGATTTTAACTTGACAGAATATCAGTGGGTATTACCTGGCCCCTCTGATGCTAAATAAATTCAGACAATAAATATACACACTGTTAATACAGAGAACAATCATCCTAGAGTTCCCAAATTTAATTCCACCAGTTTGGTGGATGCTGGCACTTACAGTGTTAATAGTGAAAGTCACAACTGCTGACTGTGGGTATCGACAGAGACATCCCATATTTGTTCACTCCAATACATCCCTGCCTCTTCATTCTGCGTCTCCTCGTAGACCAAAACCAAACCCCACATTTTATCTCCTCCTTTTCAAGCAGCTGCTACATATGCAAGTCTGAATATGGGGCCATGGGAAGGGTTTTTTGTACTTTCAGCCAGCTATGGAGTAACTTGTTATTTTCACATGTGCACAAAACCCCCACATCTGCAGGAAATTGCGCAAACTGTTGCATATTTTATTGCCAACCACCTCAGCTACTGAACATTGATTTAGGTAAGACTCTGCACATATACATAGAACATGAGCACATCATTAGCGTGGACACTCTCAGCTTTTATTTAGAGCAAGATAAAGAAGTTACAAAATACAATGCGACAGCGGGGTAGAAAGTATTCCTCCCATTATTTTATCACTGTCTTCTGATGAACACTAACAGTCACATTTCTCTTTTACTTTGGGTGGTTCAGCAATTGCCACATATTAGGCAGTTTTAAATGCTAGTTTGGGGCTTGACTGATTAATTTGCAAGATGCTACATGATTTGAAGAATTAGAATTGCATAATTTGAAGTTCTGTGTCAGCCAGAGAACTCTGTGCTTGGGAGACAGGGAAAACACCTCACTCTGCCCAGGTGCCTTGGTCAAGAAGGTAGTTTGGCTTTCTTATCTATCTTTATCTTTCTTTATCTTTCTGTCCTGCCTGCTGAAGTCTGCAGCTTCAGCTGAGTGTTTTCAGTCCTTCTCAGAGCTGGGAGCTCACACAACAACCAGTTTTCTTGGAATCCCAGTGTGTGAATTGTCTGGGAAACTCATTGTCACGACAGATAGTTGAGACCTGCAGCTGGTCAGGCTTCAGGCAGGGACCAGGCATCACTGCAAACCACATCTAGGGTTACACACCTAGGAAATTTGGAAATATAAGTAGAAAGTTTGGGGTGAGGGGGAAAACTCAGGATTTAACTCAGTATTGCATTACAGAGGGGTATGATGGAAATATCTCATCTGTACCACCCAAATCTGTACCACATTCTGCCTGCTGCTTGTACCTTCCTCAAAAGCACCCAAGGCTTGGAATTTCAGATTTAAAAAAAAAACCAACCAGGATTAAGACACTGCTAGATCTCAAGTAGAGCAATATTTCATTTATATTGCTTAAATTTTTCTGCAAAATTGATGTGAGTTCTCAGGAGACTTGGCATTGCCTTGTCATTGCATTTTATTACAACTGAGAACTCTTTACCTCTTTATTGCACAGCAGGCCTTCACAATATCAGAGATGCTTAGACTTGCTTTTTGCAGGAGTAGTGGTTGAGTAAATTATGTCAGCATTGCATTTAAGCACAGGTTTCTGAATCTACAGGCAAACTTGGTGTTAATAGTTATTGCTATTATTATTGTTATTGTTATTATTATTACTATTATTACTACTACTGCTATTACTACAAAATATTTGAATGTTATAGACTCATGAATGAATTACTTGAACAATTAGGTGGTTGCATGGCTCGAGAACATACAGAAAACTCTGAGACCAACTGTATGCAAAGTATTATCAATACAGAAGCCAAATTACCTGGCAATAAAGAATTCCTTCTTAATGTGTTCTTTCTTTACTCTGACCTGGTGGTATTTTAATCAATTATTTAATTAAGAAAGACACATTAATTTAGTATGCCAGGGTCAATAGAGAAAATTTCAAAGACCAAGGACAACCTGAAGGTTTTGGATAGTGATTTAGAGGTAACAGGTGGGCTTCCCAAATTTCTGTTTGTGTTCAGTGGAGCAGTCACACCTTGTAAAGGCAGCTCAGAAAGAACAAGAAGGAGCAGGGCTTTTCCTCATGGGTGTGTCCAAGCGTCTGGAAGAGGAGGGAATTTGGGCAGGGTGTGTTTGGGCGAGGAGAGCCAACCAGCCCTTGGGAGTGCAGGGAGTGGCTCAGAGTGGGGCTATGTAACGGGCAGGCCAGGATGGGACACCCTCATCCTGGGACACAGAGCTGGCTCTGAAGGGTTCCAGCACGGATGGCTCCACAGACTGGGCCCAGCGAGAAGGGGCCACCATCCATCCCAGCCTTCCCAGAGCTTCTCACCTGGGAAGAGATCAGGACCCGCAACGGGCGTGGGCGAGGCCGGGAGCAGTGGCTGGTGATTGACAGGAAGGTTTACGATGTCACCCAGTTCTCCAGGAGACATCCTGGGGGCAGCCGGGTCATAGGCCACTACGCCGGGCAGGATGCCACGGTAAGAGCTGGGAAAGCACTGGAGGAAGGTGGTTCCAGTGGCAAGGAAAGGAGGATGTGGTCGGGGATTCTGTCTGGTGGTGGTCATCACTGTGCTCGTTCAGAGAGCAGCATGATGCCCCGTGGGCTGCAGGACGTAAGGAAAAGTCCTACAAACACAAATCTCCCAGAGATTCCTGCAAAAATCTTTGATCTAGAGGATTTATCTAAAATCATTCGGTGCTTGTTGGCAGGAATAATAAATTCTGAGCAGATCTCCCAGGCTATGAAAGGAGACAGTGAATTTCGGAATAGGCAGAAATCTGAGCATTGGAAACATGGGCATAAAGTTGTGATGTGGGAGATTTAATTCTTGTCACGACAAGACTTTCTGACTTGAAGAGAGTTGCTTAGCCTGTCTTAATTCCTCATGTTTCAGCATGTGGAATGGGATAGCACTTTTTACTCCTGGCCCAAAATGGACCAGATCAGTTACTTTTCACATTTCATCCCTTGCACCCTGCTTGAAACTGAGGCAGAAAAATACCTGGTGGTCTCAGAGGAAGAAAAAGGAGAGGTTTGAGTCTTGTTTGGTTTCTCCCAAGTTCACTGACCTTCAGAGCATAGGCCAGCCCAGAGACCCTGGTGCCATCTCCTGCCCTTCCTGCCACTGGACTTTTACAGGGGTCAAGGAATGCAGAATGCATGGAATGATTTGTCCCCAAGCTATGTCCTACCAGCTCCTGCAAGGACCTGCAGTTTACATCGTTGTGTTTATAGACACCCAGGGGCTTTAACCGTGGTGAATGTGTTTAAAAAATGACCTTTGATGTTACTTGCTTTTATTGTTGTAATAATTACAATCTGATTTTACTTGATCTTTAAGGGAACTTCTAGATGTACTATATCCCTTTGGAGACAGGACCACAACCAGTAGCTAAAATCATGGGTTCAATGTGGATTTGTGTGGCATCCTAGCAGCACTTTCTGTCTTGCCCTTGCTAATCCTAATCATTCTTTTTGCTTTTTAAGTCCTGCTTTTTCATATATTCTAAGAAATCCTCATAGAAAAGCAGGACTGGAAGGTGTCTCAAAAAATTACTGGTGCAGGACTTTACCTAAAACCAGGATCCAGGATTTTTTTTTTTCCCAACAGCTCTTGACTACTCTAGAGCTCATATTAGTGTATACATTGTGAGAATTTTACTTCCTCTCTGGGTGATTATTTTGAAAATACAAAAAAGACAAGACCATTGCAGAACATTTAATTGATATCAAATGTTGTGAGTTATGTGAGTTGTAGGTGGTAGTTCTTAAACTCTAAAGTTAATCTTGAAGTTAGTAGGATGTTAATCAGGGCCTAAGACCAGGGAGGATAAGGAATAGGAAGGGCTGAGAGGCTTTCAGAGATAAGAATCTGTGATACTGATCTCATGGATAGGAGTTTCTGCTTGAAAGGATTCTGGTTCCTGTTTCCAAACTGCAGTACAGATACTGATGGATTTAATCAGAATTCCTGGCAAGATAGAGGAATATAAAAATGTATAAAGACCTGGGGGATGAGGGATGCACAATCATCATGGAAAGATTTCCCCAGTCCTCCGAGTCTGGACACAGTTGTTCATTTGTCACTGCGACAAAGGGTCACTAGATGTCTGTAGAAAAGCTCAAATGTCCAAAAAGCTACTCTGTTCTGACTTCTACACTAAAGTACTCAGAGAGAGACTGTCTCCAGCCAAGAGGCTCCAAGGAAGTCCTCTGTCCCCTTCCATGGATTTGATTCTGACCAAACCTCTACAGAAGATTTGAGTTGTGCTCATCCCTGCTGATTTTCAGAGCCGAAATCAGCAAAATCAGACTGTTCAAAATGAGGATTTTGAGCTCTTTCTGGAAGAAAATCCTTTCTTCTGGAAAATCCACTGGGGACATGAGCTAAAGAAGATTTTTGATTTATCTGGAATCTCATCCTTTATTCCATTGTTTATATTTGATTTGAAACTAGGATTTGAAATGGTTCTTGGACAAGCACTTTTGTGTCATTAGGTGTTCCCACTTCCCCAAAACATCAACAAGTCTGGAAATTTGGAGGGAACAGTAAGAGACACCCAGTTTGAGGTTATGAGGCTTCAGCATCTATTTTGTATGGCCTTAGTGTTACACAGACAGGATTGCAAAGCCTCATCCCAAGCATGGCAAGGACACACGTCATTCCCTGCTCCTGGGTCCCATCCATAGGGCAGGGCTGCTGGCTGGAGCCTTCTAGGGACAGACTGTGCTGAAACAAGCAGATCAAAGAACAGGTTTCCTTCTGCAAAGGGTTTTTCATCAAACCCTTTCATGTTTATTACCAGCCTCGCCCAGGGGCTTTTATGAAATCTGGGCTCTTGAAACACCTCCAACTTCCTTGGTCCAAGCTCCAGTTGATGGGAAAGAGTGACAGGAGAGACAAAAATAGACAAGGGGAGCAGGATTTTATGTTATAATCCAGACCTGGCAAATGAGAGGCTCAGATCTGGTGTTGGGACACTTCCCCTCTCTCACCCCCTCCCTTCGTGTTCCTCAGGATGCCTTTGTGGCATTTCATCAGGACAAGGCCCTGGTGAAAAAGTATATGAAATCTCTGCTGATTGGGGAGCTGGCACCGGATCAACCCAGCTTTGAGTCTAATAAAAAGGTGAGTGTCCTAGATTCCAGCGGTGGGAATGGCTTGTGGTTCAGCATGGGAGGGGAAGGAAAACAGGAGAGGTAGCAGGAATCACCTCTGAGGGAACATGCCTGGTGCTGTGGGTGGGCAGGAGGGTGGTGATGGGAGGCATGGAAACAGGACTGTCCCAGCATCACTAAATCCACCTCTGGGAGCAAGGAATGAGTGCCAGAGCCTCAAATCCTGCTTGGTTCTCCTCAATGGGATGTCTCAGGATCAAAGTAAAGTCTGTTCACTTCATGCTTGTTTTGGCACTGACTCCCCACTGACAGAACATCTCCTCCAACTTCTGTGGCTGTTTTGGGATTCCTGGCTCTGCTCTATGACATTTTCAAAGTAAATAGTGCATTAATATTCACTTTACCCACAGAAATCCCTCTTGGAGGATTTCCGTGAGCTGCGCTGCACCATTGAGAAGATGGGACTTCTGAGGCCCAATCACTTCTTCTTCTTCCTGATTTTCCTTCACCTCCTGGTGCTGGATGCTGCATCCTGGCTCGTGGTCTGGTACTTTGGTGTCTCCCTGGTGCCTTTCCTGGCTGGCATGATGTTGTTCACCACTGCCCAGGTAAACTGCTGACGGGTGCTCAGTGCTGCAGATGCCCTCAGCTCTCCCTGGTGGAGAGGATTAATGGGATGTCTCAGGCATTGCCTCCTCTCCTTGGATCCCATTATCTGGCTGCAGACAAGCATGTTCTGCGTCACTGTTTTTGTTGCCTGCAGCAGATCTCGTTTTGCTGACAGGCTGCTCCCTTGGGGTGGTGGGGTTCTTGTGGAATGAGCTCTTGCACAAGATGGGACAAGCTGATCTAACCACTCACCCCAGCAAAAAGAAGGAATATTTCATTCTCACTTGCACTTTTGTCTCTCTGTTTCTTCTGTCAGATGACTCTGGTGTTTTTTGGGTCCTTTATGAGTCCCCACTGGATAGTTTGCTGCTGGATTAGTAAATTCAGGCATATAGGCAAAGGACCCATTTCAGGGCAGGTGTAGGGAAGGCGGGGAATAGGGATTTGTGGCACTTAGATGGGAGAAATTGAAGAGTGTGGTGGAGGGAGAACAAGATTTTCTTTTGACACTGAATGCTAAAGTTTGCTCAGATGCCCCTGGAGCAGGTGCAAATGAGCTAATTTATTTAATTAATCTGTTTTATTTTCCTAATATCTGCTAAGGCAGATATCCCTTGAGGAGCAGTCTTGTATTTCCATGGAAATAGGGAATGCAGTGAAACCACAGACTTGGAAACCATTCCACTTGCTAGCTGGTTACTTGGAAATTAATTATTTGTGATGGCAGCAGCAGAATTCCGTGCTGTGACACTGAAGTTAATTGCAGTGATGCTTCGCTGCTTTCCCTATATTCCAGATGGAACTAGTATTTGGAATTGAGCAGCTCTAGTGGACAGTGGCTGGGATGGAAGTTCCCAGCCCTGTGATCATCTCTTCCACACATCAGGTGGATGAGACTCACCCTATGAAGTTACAGACACTCACAAGGCAAATTATTGCAATAAAGCAGTTCTCTTTTCTCAGTGATCTTCTTGTCTCCCAGATCCAGATGGGCTGGTTCCAGCACGATCTGGGACACTGCTCTGTCTTCAGGAAGCCTAGGTGGAATCGTCTCCTGCAGATTGTGATGATAAACATGCTGAAGGTACTGGTGGGAACATTCTCTGGGGCTAGTCAGGACTCAGCAATGGATGGGAGTGTGCCTAAATCCAGGCAAGGCTGCTTGTGATGGAATTGAGATGAATAGATGTGATCCTTGATACTGTTTAAATCCCTGGTGTTGCCCTTTTCCGCACGCAGGGGCTGCCTGCCAGCTGGTGGAACCACCTGCACAACCAGCACCACGCCAAGCCCAACTGCTTCCGCAAGGACCCCGACCTCAACATGCACCCTCTGCTGTTCAGCCTGGGAAAGACCCTCTCCGTGGAGGTCTGGAATGGAAGATTTAATGACAGAAAGCTAGAGTGTGATGTGTATCTAATGTATCATAATAACAATCCAGATTGTGCCTTGAAACCGAGTTGTTTTTAAAGTCTCTTCCAACCCAGACTATTCTATTCTATTCTATTCTATTCTATTCTATTCTATTCTATTCTATTCTATTCTATTCTATTCTGTTCTGTTCTGTTCTGTTCTGTTCTGTTCTGTTACGTTACGTTACGTTACGTTACGTTTATTCTATTCTATTTATTCTATTCATTCTATTCTATTTATGATAATTCCCAAAGCGTTTCAAGATCTGACAGTCTGGTGATATTGCAGTGCTGAGGCAAGCCACTCCTGAGAAGCAAAAGCTTAATATCAGTGCTTAAGTAAGGGCAAGCGCCTTGAAGGCAGCTCCAGGGGTGAGTCAGCCCACTTGCATTAGGGTATTAGTGAGTCAGATATTCCCTCTGGATCCTCCTGGCTGCTAGAGCTCTTGGGCACCCAAATCCTTCAGGGCGGGTGGAGCTGCCACGCACGGAATGCAAACGCAGCGAATGATTTCCTAACCCTGAATTTATGGCTTTCATAAAAAGAGAGACTATGAATAGATCCTCGCTTCTTCCATTGTGGTTTCTGATAGCATCAGGATAGGCAAGGGCTCATTTGCCTTTTCTTTTCCTTGTAATTCCATTTACTTATGGGGTGATGAAACGGCCTCGTTGCCAGACAACACCAGCCTCTTAAAAAAATGGCCCTCTCTCTTTTACCTGCTGAAGAAACTCACCAAGGCACATGGAAAATTCCAACTCTCTTGTCCCAGAAAGATTCCTGCAATGGGAGATACAAAATGCTTAGTGATAGAAAACCCTCAGCTCCAGTGGGGAAGGATTTTGTCTGGGATTTTGGGAAAGACCTCTCATGTAGGAGGAGCATGAGCATCCAGAGCAGGCTGGCTGTGTTCCAGTGGGTTTGATGGAGTGAAAATTTAGGAAATTTTTACCAGGATCAGAGTTAGGCACACTATGGATAGGCAAAGTGGATTTCAAGGGTTTTGTTTATCTGGTTTATTTTTTGCTTTAGTGTTGATCCACTGCACACTGGAGCTCTGGAAGTAGTTTGCTTTAGCTCCTTATTATTTTGTCTTTTAAATAATTAAATTCACCAAAATTTGGGGTGATGTTAAGAAACTTTTTTTTTGCGCAATTGGTGAAAAATCACAGGGTGAAGAAATAAATTTAATTGTGCTGTTTGTAAATATTTCAATATCTTTTCATTTTTTCAGCTTGGAAAGCAGAAGAAGAAGTTCATGCCTTACAATTACCAGCACAAGTATTTCATCTGTGAGTATCCCTTAAAACCATGAGTGCATCTCCTCCCCCACAAAATAAGGGTTTTTAAAGATATTCCCATTGAAGTGAGAACTCCAGGAAGCTTCCTTCACATTAAAGAAGGTCCCTGTGGGGAGGAATTGCCCCTTAAGTCTCTGTTTGGGTTATGAGATGCAGATGGGGGTGTGTCAAACAGGAGGAAGGGAGAGATGGGGAAGAAATGGAGAAGTAATGAGAAGAAAAGAGGAAGAGATTATGTGGATGCATGGAGGTTCATATGAGGGAAAGACAGCAATTTTTCTTCCACTGGAAAGAAGAATAATTTTCATGATGCAGTGAAATGACAAATGTTTCTCTCTTTCTGTTCCATCCTTCAGTGCTGGCCCCACTTGCCCTCATACCCTTCTTCCAGCTGACAATATTCTACTTTGCAATCAAGAGGAAAAAGTGGTTGGTAAGCACTGCTTCCCTGTCTGGAAAACTCCAAAAATGTCACTGTGTCCACCTTCACCTCCTATTGGTCAGATGATTGGGGGTAAGAGAGAAAAAAGGATAGAAAAGGCTGATTCTAGTCTTGCTGCAACAAGAG
The DNA here is from genome assembly GCA_013397095.1 of Sterrhoptilus dennistouni. Classification (NCBI taxonomy): domain Eukaryota; kingdom Metazoa; phylum Chordata; class Aves; order Passeriformes; family Zosteropidae; genus Sterrhoptilus; species Sterrhoptilus dennistouni. Next base: position 116,545 of record VWZU01006305.1, read on the forward strand.
AAAAATGTTTAGAAGAGGCTTTTTAGCCTTTTAGCAGATAAATAAGTTACCAGGAAAATTCTCAGACCCAGAGTGTGATGGCTGGGCTGTTGTCTGCAGTTATTGATAGTTAACTGGGAATATTTCAGGGACACACCCACCTTGATGCAGAATGGAGCTCACTCCTGATAATCCAGAAATCTGCGTATCAGAACATTTTTTAAGATATAGTTCAAGTAAAAGGGAGAGGATGGAGTGGAGGCATTTCATCAACAAAGGCTGATTTTCATCCTGATTTCAAGCTGATTTGCTTGGAGGTGGTTTTTTTTTTTTTTCTTTAATTTTTTTTTTTTTTTACAGGACCTGATGTTGATTGTGGCTTTCAACATCCGAGTCTGCCTCATGTACGTTCCTTTAATGGGATTTAAAAACTTCATGGTGTACTACTGGCTGTCCAGGTAAACTCAGAGCACACCCAGAGCCCCCATAATTAATATTTTTAACCAATATTGAGCTTCAAAAGAAAGAAATGAAAACTAAACCCAAGATTTTCTCAGAATTAAATAGTCCAGAAGAAACAGTTTAACTTCAGTGGGGTGGTGGCTGCTCAGGGACATCTGCAGCTACAACTTGAGTGATTCTTAAACTCCGAAAGTGCATTTTTCCCTTGAGAAGAGATTTAGCCAAGAGTTCTGGTGTTAAATTTCAATGGGATTAGAGAGATGACAAGAGTTTCTGTGTTTATCTGCCCAGGTACCTTGAGAGTACCTGGTTTATTTGGGTGACCCAGATGAATCACATCCCAATGGACATTGATTATGACAAGAATGAAGACTGGGTGTCCACTCAGGTGAGAAGCTCCTTTCCTCTGGAATATTGGGTTTTCTGGTCTAAATTCTAGAACAAAGACAATGCTGTTATTCTCTTAGATTTAATGTTAATGCGGTTTGCCCTCCCATTCATTGAATAAACATTTCTGTTATATTCAAACCGTTTAAAATTTTAGTTTGAAAACAGGAAATCTAGATTTTAAAAATCCTGTTTTTTCACTGAAATGCCTTGACATATTTTTCACAACCCTTTCCTCTCCCTATTATAGAAAAGCGCTGATGGTGTAACAGCCAATCTCTTTTTTAGGCCAACTAAAGGGAAGCAAAGTGGGATACCTTTATTTTTACCCTACAGGCTGCAGGTTTACTACATATCAGATAAATCTGAGAAAATTGCCTGATAAAAATGAATATGTAAATAGAGCTTTGCTCACATCTCTCCTGCCTCTAGCAATATAATCCCACATAGTGGGTTTGAAGGATAAAAATCTCAGCCCAGCTAGTCTAGACTGTGTGGAATTCCTCAGGGCAATGATGGCTGTAATCCCTGACTTTGCCTTGATTTTTATGCTAGACAAGGGTGGGCAGGGATTGCTGGGGATTCAACTGTTGAACTTGCAGGAAAATAGAATCTAAATCATCTGGGGGTTTTGGGTTTTTTTCCCTCCCAGCTCCACGCAACCTGCAACGTGAACCAGTCTGTGTTCAACGACTGGTTCACTGGGCACCTGAACTTCCAAATCGAGCACCAGTGAGTATCATCCTGGGGGGAAAAAATAGGAATAATCAGGGGGATATTTTGAGCAGGGAGAAAGCCAAGTCTTGCAATAACTCTCCCCCATCCCATTCTGCAGCCTGTTCCCCACGATGCCTCGGCATAACTACTGGAAAGTGGCTCCCCTGGTGAAAAGCCTCTGTGACAAGCACGGCATTGAGTACAAAAGCAAGACTTTGCTGACAGCCTTTGTAGATATTTTGAAGTAAGTATCAATAGACAAGATGATTTTGCTCTGCAGTGGCAGGCAAGAGACACCCAGGCAGCCATTTCAAATCAATGTCCACGGAGAGATCAAACCTAGAGTTTATTTAGACTTTTCTGAAGTTTTAAAGTTTCAAAGCTTGTTTTTCTCTTCCTTAAATCCTCTCAGCTCACTGCCAGCAGTCAGGCTTTGCTGTGAGGTGTCTATGCAATTTAAAATCCATTTCTTTCCTTTTAGTTCTTTAACTACAGCTGGGCTCCCAGAAAGTTGTACTCTGTCTCCTCCTAAGTGATTTTTTTCCTTTCTGCTCCTGCAGTTCCCTGAAGGATTCTGGGGAGCACTGGCTGGAAGCATATCTGCATGGATAGAAACTGGCAACTCTCCAAGGGAATCCATTCACCACAAAACTGCTGCCAAGAGCCAGGACACACCATCCCTTTGCGTGTTCTCAGGCATAAGAACTCAGGAGCTGGGCAACTTTCAGTAAGAATGAAATGGGAAAGCAGCTTCAAGATACATTTTTACCTTATTCCCAACCATGAACCTCTGTTTTTTTCCTGCTCTCAATCTCAGAATTCAGAGATGGGCTTTTAAACTTGAGAGAAGTAGCTTTTGAACCAGCTTGATCAGTTCAACTTTATTGGAGGTGCCAGCTCCTTGCTTATGGAAAAAAGGATATTCTTCTCCGAGTCGTGCAATCCTCGAATGGTTTGGGTTGGAAAGGACCTTAAAGATCATCTTGCTCCACCCCTTGCCATGGGCAGGGACACCTTCCACCTGACCAGATTGCTCCAAGCACTGTCCAGCCTGGCCTTGAACAGTTCCAGGGATGGGACATCATCCACAGCTTCCTTGGGAAACCTGTTCCAGTGCCTCACAATTCAGAATTTCTTTCTAATATCCAATCCACACCCATCCTCTGTCAGTTCAAAACTCTTGTCCCCCATCCTGGCCCTACAAGTCCTGATAAAAACTCTCCATCTTCCTCACAAGCCTCTTTCAGTATTGAGGTCTCGCTTGTGTTCTTAGCTGAGTGGATCAGTGAAAAGATGCAGGAAAAGTGCAGGAAGTCAGGAGACATTAGACATGGGGAAATCTTTAGGGGATCTTCTAGCACAGATCAAATAAATGTGCAAAGAACAAGGTGGGCTCTGGGGCATGTCCCCATCACTTCTGGTCACCTTGCTGTGACTGTGAAGGGTTCTGTTCTGTCCAGGGAACAGGGTCTGTTCCTGGATTGCCTGGGCAGGCAGATCAGCTGGGGGCTGCTTACACCTGCAGCAGCCTGTGTGAACACAGTTTGTGTGGCATGTGGTATCTACAGGCATAAATACATGTCTGGGTTTTAGCTGAGTGCTGGATGTGCTGTCAGATTGCATTTCTGGGAGTAAACCAGCTTTGAATCAGGCTAAGAAGACAAAGCACTGAGGTGTAGGTCCAGATTTCAAGGGTATTTAGGATACTCTTGCTTTTATATATGTATTATATTTTACCTAAAATTTTAAATCTTGGTGGTTTTTACAAGAAAATTACGAATGAAATTCTTGATCATGATTTTTAGATTGGGGCCAAAGTCTCTTTTAGAAGGAGCTTTGATTTAACTTGCGGATTTTGAAAAACAATTATGATTCAATGATATTTCCTAATGTCACTTAGAGCAAATATATTCCATTATGGGAGTGGCAGAACCCGTGTGGTGCTGTACCCACCTCAGTAACCCAAAACCAAAAAGGTTTTCGTGGCAAGAACCTGAAGTGGCAAATAAAGAGACAATTTGTCCATGAAAGCAAAGGCCACATGGTTCCTCTCTGCCTTCATACCCAGAACTTTCAGTGGATGAATCACCTACAGGAGGAGGATGTGGGAGATTTAAAAGCAGCTCACTTATCTTACAAGTTACAGACCCCAACACCCCTCTTCTGGGTAACAAGATCAAGCTCAACAAACAAAGCAGAAGGAGTTTGGACTTTTTTTTTCTTTCCTTTGTTTTTTCTTAGAACATCTCTGTTTCTTCTTTTTATTTATATTTTTGTGTGTAGGTGCAGGTACCAATAACACTGTGCTGGTTGTTTTGTGATAATGACTGACAGATGTCCTTGAAAAGAGTCCTGTTCAAAAAGGAGTTATTAAAAAATGTTTAAAATGTAGTTTGGGAATCCCTGCTACAGCAATTAAGTGTTCCCAAATTCAGGACTGGTTATAATGGTGCTATCCATAATTATTTGCAAAAGCAGAAATATTGTATAATCATTTAAGGGATAATACATCATTAAGCTGAATGCAGAGATTTCATGGTACTACATAAAGACATTTTAAAATTGCTGTCCTGATGAAGGTGAGACTTGAAAGCTGTGCTGATCCTGTGTCCCAGTGAAATCAATACAAGGCTGAATCAAAAGGGTTCTTTGTGATGTCAATCTCATGAATTAAACTGATCATTTGTAATGTTTAATTAGAATTCTGCTTATTTGAATGTCATTATTTATTGATTCTTTTTTTTCAATCTGGTTTTAATTAAAACATTTCTGTCTCTATTTGTCTCAACAGGCTGCTCTGTGTCAATAGTAATTTCTTTATCTTTTCAATAAAGGTTATTAATAGTGGAGCTGGTTTACCTTGGTCAAATTCTAACATGGTTTACAAACTCTAAGGGGTCAGGTGAGAACTGTAATATTCCTTGAAAGACAATATTTGCTATCTGGAATACGTGGATGAGAAGGAAATTAGGGAGACGAGTCGAGTCAAAATATTAATTCTTTCACTCTGCTTCAAGTCTTCTTGACTGGTGAGTGGTGAGGATGTTCCTCACTTAAACTCTTGGCCTCTCAAGGGCATTTTTTTTATTTTCTCAGAAAAATATAAATACATCTTCCTTATATCCTCTTATTCTTGGTAATAGATGAGGAAAAATCAAGTGAAATGATTTTTGCAGATTTGTCTGGTCACTTAAGTCAATCTAATTGGAAAAAAAATAAATTTTCCCTACAAGATCTACGTTCCCTCTTGGAAATAACACCTGAAAACACGTAAAATAGATGTGAAAATACATCTTTTAGGGATGGTTTAAGTTCTGGAAATGGTCTAGAACTCTCCCCAGTGACTGTTCCATCCTTACAAATATTTACCACTCAAGTCTTATTTACCTTATCTCTGTATTTTATCTGCAGGGTGGTTATGCTTAGATGGGTAAATATGTTTATATTTGAGATTTTGATTTTGTGTGGGGGGGGTTTCCATTCTAAAAAACTCACACATGCTCAGCCACCCTGCTATCTTTTTGTGCCAGTTAATCCAGTTTATTGATTGAAGATGTTGACACAAAGGTGCCCACTGGATCTGTTATTCCAATCTGTGATGGGTTAGAAGAGATTCAGTTTAAACGTATTCATGAAATAAAAATAATGGCAAATTTTTTAAAAGCACCACCCCTTGCCATTTTGGGGCTTTAATAGCACATAACACCTGAAAAATCCGTCAGGAGCATCCAGAATCCAGCCCTGTGAGGAGATTATTGAGCAAGAACAAGCTCATTATGCAAATGAAGCCCATATTCCCAAGCAAGAATTGCTGCATGCAGCAATCTGCGTGGCCTTCATCTTCACTCTGACTCATAATTCCACTTTTGGGAGCAGAACTGTGCACACCAGTTGGATCCCAGTCAGTGGAGGGCTGGGGTTTGCTTACCTGGGCTTTTCTACCTGTTCACATCCTGTTGGATCAACGTCAGCTTCGGTTCATGGTCTGTTGGGTATCCAGAACAACAAACAGGCAGGAGAGGGCAAAAGAGAGACCACATCAGATCAGGGCATTATTCCAGTGCCCAAAAGTGGAGGCCTGAAGAAGGAAATAAACCCAGCTTCAATAGGGATTAATTACAATGTTCATTTTGTTATTCTACGTGGATTGAATCCACAAGGACTTATCCCACATGGGAAGAGGCAGCTCTACCACAGTGATTTAAAGGGTGGGTAGCTCTTCTCAGGAATTACTCATTCCACTTCCACTGATTTACTAGTGGAATTGCATCCTCATGCCAGAGGTCCCAAACATTCATCTAACCTTCTTCTATTCCTCTGGAATTATGAAATATCCTAAACCTCTTTGACCTGTTGCAACAATGGATTTACCAACTTTGTCTTTTTTATTTTTGGCTTCATTTTCTTGTTGAAGTGGGTGGGTGTTAGATCTACACACACCATGACCAAAAAAAAAAAAAAAAATAAAAAAAAAAACTCCAAACCAAACCCAAACCCCACATAAAAATTACACATTAAAGTATTTATGCCATTAAAAAAAAAAAAAGAAACAACTTCAAACTAAGATTCCCTGCATTCTTTGTGTTATGTCAGGGAGAGAGGAGCCAATCAATTCTGGAATGTTCTGCTTGGGCTTTCTTTCAGGGAAATAGATGGGACACAAACTCCATCTGGGATTTTTTGAGGCCATCTATCAACACCCCATTGTGGAGCTCCAGTTTGCTGGATCAGAAATCCATCAGCCATGCACAGCAATGAGCAAAGCAAAGCAGGCAGGGACTACTCAGCAAAATACTCATTAAAATTATTTAAACATCAGCTGTGGGACTTGAGCTAAAAGTGTGATATTGCAGCACACAAAATTTGCTCAATGTAAGTGGTGGTGATGTAAGATTTTTAACCCTAGGATTGACGTTACAGGCTTTGGGTGTGTGAAAATGAAAGAGATGCTCTCAGGGGAGTTTTAAATCCTCTTTTATTAACTCACTTCTCCTTTTCATTGCTCCTACCAGCTATTAAATGAAAAAAATCCCTTGAGTAAGAAGGTGAGATGTGCTGACAGCTGGTGAAGTAAGGGAAAACTCAGCCAGTGTGACCATCCACCCAACAGTCCTGAATTCTGTGGTCTCAGGAATGAGGTGAAATCCATTAGTGCCTAAGAATGTGGTAGAAAAAGTACTGAGGAAACTTTCCCCCTGACTCAGATAAGGTATTCTTGGGGCTGTAATTTATAGTTTGAGCACCTCTCTGAAATGTGTCCCCTCCAATCAAAAATCTCATCTCCTTTTTGCCCATTTAATCTTTTTAATTTCCTGCAGCACAGCCCTGAGTTCCTCATTTTGACTGCTTTTATTTAAAAATAGTTGATGATGAAAGGCTGTGTTATATCTTTAACCAACACCCCCTTTTTCTCAATATAAACTCTTAATTTACATCCTTGCTACACTCCCCAGTCCAAAATCTGAATATCCCTGGATACTTTCACTGCCTGTGTGAGCTATTTTTCCACCTCCATCTCTCCCTAATCACACCTTGGGAAGGGATTTACCTCTGGGCTACTCTCTCCGCTTTTGTTACTCATGGGATTCTGCCCCCTTCAAAGAGGTTTGGAATAAGTATTGGTGGGGTTATGCAGAGAAATACCTGGATTTAGGCAGCTGGGCTGAATAAAGTCTGATGGCATTTCTTACCACAAATACACTCAGTGACTTACAGAGCAGAGGAGGAGGGATCCCAGCCAATGTCCTGTGAATTTGTTGACAGTGTGCCAAGGTAAGATGTAATGCCAACATATCCAAACAGCTGGCTTTTCCAGTGAGCTGCACAAGATCCCAGTTCCCCATCCTTGTATTCCTTGTGTTATGGTGCCTTTCAGGCCTTGATCAGCACCAGCTGCAGTCCTTTCATATAGCCAGAGCCTCACCACCCTCAAAGGGAAGAATTTCTCCCCAATATCCAATCCAAACCCATCCTCTGGCAGTTTGAAACCATTCCCCAGTGTCCCAGGAAATAAAAACCTTCAATTTTTCTCTTAATGAAAACGTGGCTTTGGAAAAAGAACTCTATGGAATATAATTTGCTTTGGTGCTGCTTCTTCAGCACTGCAGTCCCTGTGGAACAGAAGATTCCTGGAAAAGGAATTCTCTCTTGACTAACGAGCTCTTAAATATGACCTCAGACATTAAAAGCAAGTTTGAGGCATAAGTGCCTCATCCATGCAGTGTTTTATTACATGTTGTCACTCTTCAGTTGTATGAACCAGGGTGTGCCTGGTGCTCTTGTCTGAATCTGTTGACAGCAGGATAATCCCTCTTGTCTCTGCAAAGGCAACCACTTAACGAGTTTCCCGCTGGAGAGCTGGGACCTGGCAAGCCCAGAACTCATCTCCAGATGCTCAACTTGGCCTCTGTGTCACTGCTTGACACTTTTAGCATCATTCCCACCCGGCACTGGGAGGAAACCTTGCTTTCTCCAGGTGTGCTGGTCCCTACTAAAGCTGAATATTGGCTGTGGCCATGCGCTCTCCCTGCTGGTAAATGTATCCAAGATTATACTTTGCATTTTCTAAACCCAAAATGTGAAATCACCTGATTTTGGAGTGTAATCCTCAGCTACTGAGGATGTTTTACATTGATTCTGGGGTTAGCAGTTCCCTTTATGACTTGAAATCAAATTAAAACTTCTTAAAATTTTATTTCTTGGGCGATTTCAAAGGAGTTCATTTGACTGACTGTGGATCTGGAGAAAACCACTGTGTTTTTCTTCAGTCCCTAGGGAGAGGTAGCTGAGTTTTCTGACTGATTGATATTTGGACAGCTAAGGATAGGAAGGTTAGAGAGTCTCGACAATTTGATCATCTGCAGGGGTTCTCATGGAGAAAACCGGGAAAGGATGAGGAAAAATGATTCAAGATTGCCTCCCTGTGGCAGGATCCCGCTGCTGCCCCTGGAATTGGGCCAGTTTTTGCTTTTCCTTGGATGAATTCTTCCCTGGAACAGCTGGTGTGAATAGCACAGAAATGTTAATCCAAATCACAAAAACAAATGACAACATAAAAGAACTTAAATATAGCTGCTGTGACTAACACAGAAATGTTATCCGAATCATTATAACATATGTCAATATAAAAAAAATCTTTCTCCTCGGTTACATTTGCATTAGGTGTATTTGATAATGAAAAGGTGGAGCAATTGTAACAATTAATTTTTAGCAGGTTTGCAGCTGGAGATATTCAATCTGGGAGTAAAAGAACCCAAGTTATCTCCAGACAAAAATTCTGACTTTTAAGTATCTCATAAAAGAGAGAAAAAAAATGAGATGAGAACTCTAACATTTTTTGGTGAGTTATTTTGAAATAAGGATGGATTTAGAAGCCAAGACTGCACAGGACTCAAAGTTCACAAACTTCATCCCAAATCTGTATATTTTAGAGAAAGCACTCCGCCTCCTGAACAAGAAGGATCAATTGTTCACATGAAATTTCACAGTGTAACAATTTGGCTCACTTGTTTTTCCACCAAACCGTGAGGGTTTATTCATGAAGTGATGCCTGGTCTGCCTGCAGACCACGAGGAGAAGGTTCAGGGTCTCACCTCACATTTAGTGCTCCTTTCCCCATGGTGTGGATGCCTGTCCCTCATCACCTGCTTTTTTGGGCATGGCTTTGGATGCTGTGAGGGGTTTGCCAGTGTCCAGGAAGATAAATGTCACCTTTGAGATGATTTTCTACCAGAGGAAGAGTTTGCTGCCAATTTTTGGTGCCTCGTTTTCTGATGGGGAGAGACTCAGAGTTTGGATGATGGGTCAGGGTCCTTGAGTTCCCTTCTCCTCCAAAACCTCTTCTCCAAGGAAAGGAGCATAAGAATAGCTGCATGGCCTCTCATATCAGTACCCTTTTCTTTCAATCCATCTTATAAAATATAGAAGGGGATGTGGTGTTTCCACTGCTTGCTCCACATTATATCCTGTGAGAGACCAGCAGTGGCTGGGCCTGACTCAGCTTTGGATGGTTAAACTCATTCCTTTGCAGCTCCCAAAACCTTGTTACGCTTCTTCCAGTGGGAAATTTAATTGCATTGTGTCCCTGGTATAATCCCTAAAGCTGCAAGTTAATTGCTGGTCTGTTGTCCCAGGACAGGGGAGACCCTGCTGTGGTGGAGGTGGTATTTGCAGATCCATGTTACCCTGGGATAAACCTGGCTGCTGTGGAACTTTCTGTTCCACACCCAAAGGACAAGGCTTGGAATGGTTTGGTGTCTGGCACTGCAGCCTCCTCCGGGTTGCAATCTGTGAGCAATCAGTTCATCAACAAGGGTTTATGGGTTTAGCTGCTCAGGGCTAAGATTATCCAGTTAGTACTTCAGAAATGTCCCACAGGCACAGCCCAAGGCCTCTGTTTATCTCATCAAGGATTAGGAGCAATTAAGAGAAGTCAAATGCAATGCTGGCACAATATCCACCAATATCCATCATGCTGGGCTGGAGCAGAAGGGTTTGTAATGCAATTTCCTTCCATGTGGCTCATGGAGCACCTAAAGAAGATACCATACTAGAAGAACAAAGTATTCCAACCAGTTAACCTATGGAAGGGTAATCCATGAATCCAAATAAAGATCGAGTGCCTTAATGGACTTCTCTCACTTAGGATCCCTCAGTTCAAGGATGTAGAAGTGAGAAGAAAAGGACTGCACATGAAAATCCACCTTAAATCTACACTGTTTGCCTGGTTTTATTCTCCCCAGGCATTATAATTTGTCCAGTTGTTTTCTGAGTCTTTGCTTCCCTCAGACGCCGCTTCATCTGCCTCAGTTCTAACACTTCATTATATTTTAAAGATGCCATTTTCCCCCTAAAACTTTTAACCTTCTGTTTTGATTAAAGAGCATAAAATAATACTCTATAAAAACCAACAAAGCATTAAATAATCTGGTTAGCACTAATAATCATTAGTGATGTTGGGTTTTTAGACTTTAAGCAATTTGTTATCTACAGCAAATAATCAGATTCTTGAGATAATATCTAATGACATTGGAAAAGAATAATGATAAACCATTGCTGATCCATGGAAGGGATTGCGCAAGGAAATATTTAAGTATTTGTTATACTTTATGAATGTTTTTATTCTACTGATTGACTGAGACCAGTCAATCTTTTCCTTTAATGTGTGTTCCTTAACAATTTTAACCTTATAGATTCTTTCAATGGGTTTGGTGGGGTTTTTTTGAGATGATAATCAAATGTTCTGCCTGAAAAATTAGACATTTTGATTATAGGCAAGTAGGATAGAGGAAACTTTGAGCTTAACTGTGGCTTTTGCTCCTGAGCAGGAGCAGTGACATATTTGCCTTATATGAAGATGTTTATGAAATAAAACCCTCTCAAAGGAGGCACTGCAGTGCAACACTCACTTATCTGTGCTTAACACCCCTTCTATTGTTTGATTGAATTGTATTATCTGCTCTTTATATGTTAGACACTACTATGAAAGGAATATTTCATTATTTTTAGGGTTCCTAATTGGTGGACAAGAAGTTTCCCACAGATATTGTTATTACACATATGTAAAGGCACAGGTTTTGACTGCCTGAGTTGTAGCTTTTGTTTTAACAACACTGAAATTGCAGGTAATAAATCCCTGTGGTTTCCAGAGTGAGCTGCACACTTGTGCACCTAGGGATGTGATGTTGGTGTGTCCTGTGCCTGTGTCACCCATGCAAATTTATGTTTCCATAAACATAACATTGCAACTGCAAGCCACAACACAGATAACCTATAGACACTTTATAGATTGTTTGAGATAAATTCTGTTTGGCAAGCAATAAATGTGAAGTTTAAGCAGCATTAAGTGCCCATTTCTGCTTCTTTGCCCTTCACAGGGATGCAGGAGGAGGAAGACCCCAAAAGAAAGGATGGGTTGTGATGAAATCCAGCCACTCCAGGTGAAACAAGGCAGTTAGGTAACCCAGGTGGTGCTGGGCACAAGTTGAGCAAGGAACTGGTCCAGCTATAAAACACAGTTCCTCCCTTTTCATCTTGATAATGGCTCCTGAGTGACAGGATGAATTACATCCCTTGTTCCGCTCCCCCTCATTTCCCTCCAGTCAAAGTGACAAGATTGTCCCCACAGAGTCAGTGGGTGTCTGAGATTTTGTAAGACAATTCCAAGTGTGGAAAACACCGGTTCTCGCTTGACAATGGCTGAATAACTTGACTGGGGTTTTTTTTTTAATGTTGTGTCTCCCCTGGGGAGAATAAAGGAGAATAATTTAGGTTCATTCCTAAAGGTGAGGAAGTTGTAAAAACTAATCGTAAGAGTGTAATACTGCAAAGGGGTATTTTAATTCTTTGATTTTATATTTCAAATGCTTCTGCAGACTTTTTTTGAAAGCACAGTTCCTTAAAGAACTGGATTATTGCACTTACGAAAGTGAAGTTGAAGAGCTAACCCGGTCACTGTCCATAACAAAGGGAAGGAATACAAAGAAATGCTTATTAGATCTCAGGTACTCCAGTTTTCTTTAAATCTAAAACTTGTGCTGTCTGTAGCAATGACTTTCTAGAAAAAGAACCTTGTCAACAATAGCGCTGAAGGACTCCTTAAATGAAATTCATCTTGTCCATCTTCATGGAGTCAAGCATCTTGTCTAAGCCGCTGCCTGGGCTTTCTTGTCAATGGAGAGAGATAATTATCTCTGGATCTAATTTATGCAGTCCATTTCCATAGGCGATTATAAAGCAAGAACACATAAATCATTTACATTATGCATTTTAAGACAGCTAAAGCTGAGTGATTAAATTCATTTACTGCATTTGGAATATTCTGGTGCTCACATCATTCTCTTTGGAGACAGAGAGGTGCCATGGAGCACTTTCTGTACCTGTGCCACCACACAGCATAATTCTTAAATATGTAGTTGATAAAAGGGGGTGGGGTTGTTGAAGGACATCATGTTCTTCATGGGATCATGGAATGGTTTGAGTTGGAAGGGACCTTAAAGCCCATGGAGTTCCATGGACAGAGACTTGCTCCAGCCTGGCCTGGAACACTTCCTGCAAACAGCAAAGGGGGGAAAAAAGAGAGAAACAAGTATGAAAGGACCAACCACATTTTCAGAGGATGTTTGCAGCATTTCTCTCCAAATGAAAGGTCACTGCAATTTATATTTGTGTGTTTAAATTTTGCAGACTAATGTGATTTCCAGCTGGGTTTTGTATGAGCCTGTTAGTGCAAAGAACTGCAAAGGAAGTCGTTCTTAGGAGGTGCCATGAAAGACACACAAGTTGTGTCCAAAGATTACAGAACAAGCTTCTCAGGAAGGTAATTTGGAGGGTTGTGCAATGTGTTTTCACTCTGGTGGCTGATGGGGCCTGCCTGTACCTGCTGACACACCTCGCGTGGGAAGGCTGGGTGGTTCTTTACTCAGGAGCTGGAATGGCTCTGGAGTTTTCCCCAAACACTAAAACAGAAAAAGCTTCCTACCAATGGGATCTGTGAGCTTGTGCAGGATGTGGACACAGCTTGTCATGTGCAACAAATCCTTGCTGCCTCCTTGCTCTTCTTCATCTCCTTGTGCTTCCTCAGCTCTTGAAATGCACAATTCCTCTCTTTTATAAGAAAAGGAGGGAATGCAGCAGCACAAACATAAGGAGAGCCCCTCTCTGGCTTCCTTTCCAGGAGAAAATGTGCATTTACTGTGGACACTGTCACAAGTTTCTCTCCAGATTTGCTTTAAGAACATGACTGTAAAAGGTCTTTTCTAGGCAAAATGGTTCCAGCTTTTTCCTGCATTTCCCCATCCTTGCCAGTGATGTGATGGAAACATAATCACCACCCTTATGAAATCTCTCTGCTTACTTTCCACCACAAGTGAGAACCATGTTTCACCTTCTACACCAGCTAATTGTGGATGGGTTATGTTCTTTTCCTTTCCTAATTCTTTACTTTATAATTTGAGATCAATTTCGTTTCTTTTCCTTCATAATTCCAATGTGTTTAGGGTTGCTAGGCTGTTCCTTAGGCCTTTTCCAAACACTCTCTTCATGAGGACATTATCCTCTGGAGATTAGGAAAGGAAGTAATTATGGTTCTGGTATACAGAACTAAGAAATTAGAAATTATGCAACATTAATCCCTTTCTCCCCCACGGTTTGGCAATGTGAAGTGGAAATCAACTCAGAATATTCCAGGTACACTGAAGAGTGAGAGATCAGCTTAGCAATGCTGTGATACAAGATTATTTGGAAGAGCCAAGGATTTCTGAGGGATTTCTGGCTCCCTCTGATCCTTATTCTAAAACAAAGTGTCTGTGTTTACAGGAGGAGAGGGAGGAAGAGAGGGACTGGTAGATTTAGACTGAAATAATGTATAAAACTGGGTATAACTTTAACTCTGTTTTTATTTCACAGGACCAAGTTGGAAATACTCTGTTTGAAATAGGGCAGTTGTGAAATACTTTCACTGATTATCTGCTGTTGATAGGACTGATAAGACAGCTAATCTCTAAACTAATCAAGATAACATGAGGGAAAGTTATGTGGACTGATAAAGCTTTCAGTCACTTCATTTATTACTTCTTGCTCCAACAAGAGAGCAGTGCCTCCTGTGTGAGTGAGTGATCATACACCACATTTTATGCGAGCTGGTCTGTCCTTCTTTATTCTGTCTCCTCTTTCTGGCTTCTCTTGCTGTCATGGAGAAGTCTGAGGTATAAGAAACAAGGGTGATGAGAGAAATCACTTCCCCAGAGGTTATAAAATCCCTTGGATTATGCAGCAACTTCAGCATGTGCCACCTCCATGACTCCTGTACCCACCATTTTCCTCAGCTTATTTCCCATTTATCCCACTGACAGCAGTAGAAGTTATCCCATGGTAACATTCCCCAGCCACATTCTTTGTAGTTTTTTGTTCAGGTTCTTCTCTTCCTTATTTTTGTGCCATAGTTCGGCTTGAACAACTCTCAAATATGTTTTGAGTTCCCATGGAAGTTCTTCCTCTGTGTTGACATCCTTGCCTGCCTTGTTCCGACATGCAGAGACACATATTTGGTGCCTCCTCAGCCCTGAATTTGGGACTGGAAACTTCTGACTTGATTTGGGTAGAAGTATGGTAGTCTGGTGCTTGGAAAAGCCAGTTGGATGAAGAAAATGGGAATAATGCAAGGTTTTCCTTAGAGTTCAAGTGGTTAAAAGTGAGGGGAAGTTGGTAGAAGGAAGCTTTCACATGTTTCCAGAATTTTTTTCAGGGTTTAAGGGACCTGTGGGTGCAGTTATTACCAAAACAGGGCGTAATGAGCTCTACCAGGGTGTGACGTGGAGTGACAGGAGAGATTCTATCACTTTTAGTTCAGCAATCCTGTGCTGCAAACCCTGAGTCACACCTGCTGCTTTTGGGGGATCTGCTCTTGTGAAAGATCACACTACATTACATAAAGCTACAAGGATTCAGCTCTGCTACTTAAAACCTGGGGAGCACACCCAAAGAATGGGTTATCCTACCCTACCCTACACAAAAAATAGAGTTACCAGCAGCTCTGAGCCGTGCCAGCTGCTCTAATAATTCACAATTTATCAGATCCTTACCCACCTGAACCTTTTCTGCACCAGCCTACAGGATCATGAACAAAAGGCAGTGACAAATTTCCACGGGAAGCACAGTGTCTCACCCACAGCACCAGTTTGGCTGAACACATCTAAAATCCTCAGCAGAATATCAGGACCCTCCAAAGTCCCTACCATGGTGTCCCTTCTAGTCTGATGCTGTAAACTCCAAGGACTTGCTCAGATCCTGCTAGGAATGAGGAATGAATAGAGAACATTCCTCTCAGGAGTTGCACCACATAGAAGAATAAGAAACAAAAAGAAGGAACTGAGGCTACGGGCTGCAAATAATAATTTATGGATACAACTTGCATTCTTCTATAAATTGCATTTTTATGACTAAGTGGTTCATTTATTTATATTTAATAATTTTTTATTTATTTTTATTTATGTTTGGCTCTGAGTTGCTCGGCTAAATTAGTGCTCCTTTTATTTTTTCCCTTTTTCTTCAAGAGGTGGGTGATGCTCCAAGCCTGGCAGTGTTTAAGATGCATTTGAACAATGATAGAGGCTTTAACTTTTGGTCTGCCCTAGTCAGGCATGATATTTGTAGTGATCTAAATGATCTAAGTGATTAAATGATATTCCCTTTCAACAAACTCAACTATTAAAATATTCTGTTGTATTCCATTCTGTTCTATTTCCTCCTGCCTCTAAGAGAGAGGAAATTCCTGCTTGGACATTTATGAAGGCGCTTGACCTCCTCATGCCTTTGGTGTCAATCATCTGATCAATGTTTCTCTCCAGAATCTGCCACGTTCATGACATGCAGAAAGGGAACTGATGGAGCTCCTTTGGCAGTCAGCAAATATATTAATCACTTAGGAAGTGCAACAGCTCAGTTTGGAAAAAATCAGATTTTAATCTGCACAAAAAGTCCATATGACTTTGCCCCAAATATTTTTTTTCCAGGCTTGATGACATATATATTAAGACAAAAGTTCCAGAAAGGACCATCATGCAGCTTTGGTACACTGCAAGGAAAGGAAGACTGGATTACAGGGGCATAGAAATGTAGGATGTGTGAAGGAACAATGGTTATCAGGTAGCTATAATTTGATGCTTATCTTTTTAGCAGCTGACATCTTTGTTGTGAAAAGCCAGGTTGCAAAACCAATCAGTGCTGCTTAATGTGGGTAAAAGACTGAGGAGCTGGAACCCTGGTGATGTAAGGGCTGTGGTGCAGGTTAATGAAGGGCTTGTTCTCAAATGGATTTGAGACCAAATGGATTTGAGAGGCTGTAAGGACCTGCTGCTACAATGGAATTGGGTGCAGTTATCAGCATTCCTGTCAGAGCAGTGTCTGACACAGTGGTAATGTCATGAGTGTCCTGCATGTGACAAGGCAGCTCCTTCTCTCAGCAGGTTACCTGGCTCATCCTGAGGTGATGAAAGCTTCAGTTATCCAAGGGCTTGACACAAATCCATGTAAAGTCTTAAAACCTTGCTGCCATTTTGGGTGCTCCGGAGCAGTTTTTTTTTAAAAATCTGAAGCTCCAGCTAAGCTCTTGCTTGTCTCCTGAAATCCCCAGGTACAAGCCTTGTCCAACCTGGCCTGGAACACTTCCAGGGATGGAGCAGCCACAGCTTCTCTGGACAGCCTGTGCCAGGGCCTCCCCACCCTCACAGGGAAGGATTTCATCCCAATATCCATCCCGTCCAACCCTGCCCTCTGGCAGTGTGAAGCCATTCCCTCTTGTCCTGTCACTCCAGGTCCTTGTAAAGAGTCCATCTCCAGCTCTCTTGGAGCTCCTTTAGGTACTGGAATTGCGCACACAAGTTGTGGTGTTTGGGGTTATTTTGTGTGCTCCATACACTAAAACCCCCTCTGGGGAGGAAGATTTTCCCTGCTTGTCTTACTGACCCAGTGGGAGCTGTTTAACTTTGTGAAAGATTTCAGGGTCAGGGAAAGGTTGGGCTGATGATCTTGAAGGTTGGATTTGATCTTGGAGGTCTTTTCCTTCCATAAAGGAGCTCTAAGGAGGTATAAAAATGGGACAAGGAGGAGCTGGATTCTTCCTCCTTTTCTGCTGAATTTTCAATATTGAGTATTCAGTGTAAGAGGGGAAACTAAAAGAAACGAGTTGTGTTGCATTCCTGAAGGTGTGTGCTGGTGTGCTGGAAGTGGTTTATCTCAAATGTTACAAAAACACATTCTGCAAAAAGCACCAAATGTGAGCCTAAAGGGATGGCAAAGCCTAGGAATCAGAAGGAAAAAGTGCCTACTGTGACAGGGGACAAACAAAGAAACAGGTGGATGATAACGACTATTAAACTTCTTTTTAAAGCACCTGATTGCACTGTCTGTCTCTGGGAGCTGGGCTGAGAAATTGGCTTTAGGATTTTCACACCCTCCTTTAAAGGAGAAGAGCCAGAAATACTGTGTAAACAACCTAACTGAGATAACTAGATGAGATTTCTTCTTTTGCATCACCATTTCTTTTGGAAGTCTAGACTGCAGAATCATTATCAAGTGTGAGCTTTACCAGCACAAGTAGACTCAAGAGCAAACAAGCACTGAGAAAAAAAAAGGCAGGTAGGTGCTGTGAGAAGTGTTGTGAGTGGAAAGAAATTAGTTCAAAATAATTAATTGTCAAAAGACGGTATCTCTCATAAATAAATTAATGTACTTTGAAAAGCCTGTCCTAATTGTGGGCTCCTCCATCTGATGTGGGTTTTAACAGGTGAAAGAAATCATTCAGTCAATCACTTCTAAATTTTCAGGATTGGGTCTGTTTTGACAAGAGAAAATTATGTGGATGCTGTGACTATTTAGAGGGAAAGGAAAAGTGGCACCAAGTGTTGTTCTGCAACTAATGCTCATTTCCTGGAGTCCCAAATCTAATTAATAATTTTCCAAACATGAAGGGGGCAGGTGGGAGGTGAAGAACCAGCAGTTTCACAACCTGCCATCAGAAGCTGGTATAACATTCCATGTGTGCCATCCCAGGTTTATCACAAGGAACAGAAGCATCAAGGGCAGAGGTTCGAGGATTATTCCTGCCATGGGCTCTGTGGGAACTCCCTGCTCGCTGTGAGAGTTGGAAAATCAGGCTGAAATATCAGGTTTCATCATGTGCTAAATATTACACTGAGATTTCTCCAGATCGGTTTTGGGGTATTTTTAGTAGGACATAAGAATATGCTTAATTCATGTTTCATCCAAGGGGCTTGTAAGCAAAAGCAAAAGATCAAAAGCAAAGCTACAGATTAATACTATTTTTTTTTTCCAGTTAATCAGAGGAGTATTTTAAGGGAAGTTTTCCCTGTCTGAGCCCTTAGGCATACCCCCCTAAGCAGTCAGGTCACCCCCAGCTGAGGGTACCGCGGGATTTTGGGCACTGGGGATGCAGAACCAGGGCAGGAGAGGGGCAATTTTGGGGGGGCAAACCCAACCCCGCGGCGCTGGAGCGGGTGCAGGAGGCGGAGAGCGGCGCCGGGGCGGGTCCCTCCCTTAAAGGCCAGGGCGGAGGGGGATGCGGGGCTGGAGCTGCGGGAGGGAGGAGGTAGGGCAGGAGGCAGGATGGCACCGCCGGGGGGTGGCGGGGAGGCGCGGGATGGGGACAGGGATGGGGACAAGGACAGAGCCCCCGCAGCGGGGATGCGGCGCTTCACCTGGGAGGAGATCGGGCAGCG
>VWZU01006305.1:135690-161007 GCA_013397095.1 Sterrhoptilus dennistouni
TGCTGGGGAAGGGGAGGCTCCAGGAAGAGCTCAAAGCCCCTTCCAGTACCTAAAGGGCTCCAAGGGAACCGGAGAGGGACTTTGGACAAGGGCCTGGGGCGACACGGCAAAGGAGAATAGCTTTAAACTAAAAGAATGTCGATTTAGATTGAATATAGGAAAGAAGGTTTTGATGATAAGGATGGTGAGACACAGGCACAGGTCACCCAGAGCTGCCTGGACACACTCAAGGGCAGGTTGGATGGAGCAACCTAATGGAGTTGAAGATGTCTCTGCTCATTGCAGGGGGTTTGGACTAGAGGAGCTTTAAAGGTCCCTTCCAACCCATTCTGTGATTCTTAAGTCTTCAGGATTTCTCTTATCTCCTGGTCTTGCTTGTGCAGTTGCTGTGTGCTGCAGCAATTTTTTTCCATATATAAGAGATATTCGAGGCTCATGGAAATCAAAATAATTTTCAGTCCATCAAGTTTAAATTTCAAATTGTGTATTAGTTAAACTTCGCATTCTGTAATTTCATCACTCATTTCTTGAGTTACTACAGCCAGATTTCTTTAATTTTAGCATGCTGGAAAATCCCAGATTTTTTTTTTTTCTGGGATCTGAGCTGCTGCTTGTAGGTTGGTTCCATGTCTAAATCATTAAGCCCTAGAGGATCTGAGCCACTTTTGTGTCTGTCCATCTTGCATTACATCCATTGGATAATCTTTTGGATGTATATTATGAAAAATTAGGAAATTATCTTAATTGAACTGGAAGATTTTAACCAAAAGCAGAAAGCTATGAAAGTTGGCAGCTCAGGAGAGGATGAGAAGCACAGAAGGCTCTCAGTGAGCAAAGAAACCTGAGGAATGAAAAAATTAGTATAATTAATGTCGCCAGTTTAGAAAGGATGACAGTGCAGACCAAAACTGTGGAGTCCTCTTGGTGCCGCTTTTTGTTGTGGTGTTCTCTCACAAAGGATAAAAAAGGAAGGATGCCTTCCACCAGACCAGGTTGCTTCAACCTGACCTTGGATATTGCCAGAAATGGAGTAATACAAAAGGCAATTTTTTAAAACAAAATTTTTAAAACTAAAATCTGAATTTCTTTTCCTTTACTCCTGTGCCTTTGCAGGATGCCTTTGTGGCATTCCATGTCGACAAGGTGCTGGTGAGCAAGTACTTGAAGCCACTGCAGATTGGAGAGCTGGCACCAGACCAACCCAGCACTGAGCCCACTAAAAATGTAAGTCTGTCCTCACAAACCAGATCAGAGGAGACTAAAAGGAAATATTCTGTGCATAGCTTGTTCTTCTCTACCAGCATAGCTCCTGGAGCAATGGGATCCAGGTTCCTCACATTTTTGGGGCTACTACTTAAGGACAATGTATGAATATGAGTCTAAATCCACATTGTGTGGTTGAGAATGAGATTCCTGAAGATTATTTTTTCTTATCACAGAAACTCTATTTAAATAGCAGAGTCATCACCTCTTCTTCCCCTTGCTTTGAGGAAGAGCTAACCAAAAGGAAAAGGAATAGTCTCGGAGAATAAACATCCTCCTTCAGCTGTAGGTGCATTTAACCCTCCCGTGTTAATCCTGGGAAGGGAAAAGCGAAGACAAATAAAAGGAATAATTTCATGCAAAGACCTACCACAAGGTGGCATGGGAAGTTCATGAACACAAAGTACCACTTCCACCGAACACAACCTCCAGCAGAGCCCTCTGTTGCCTGCCAAGGATTCGACAGAAGCACCGAGGATGTGTTTTAGGAATTGGGGTGCAGACATTGTGATGGCTGCTCCTGGTTCCTCAACGAAAAGCTGTAGCAGAGCAATGATAATGTTTATTAAACCCAACTCTTGCCCTTTTAGCCAGATCCTTTGCTCTTCCCCCTCCCCATTAAAGTGGTTTTTGGGTTATGAGGCTGCAGTGGTGCCCTCTAAGACCAGAGAATTCTAACCCTGGTGCCTCCCCCAGGAAAGGCTGGTGAAAGATTTCCGGGAATTGCGCTCTACAGTCGAGAGAATGGGACTCCTGGAGCCAAACCAACTCTTCTTCTTCCTGCTCCTGGCTCACATCCTGCTCTTGGATGCAGCTGCCTGGCTCGTCCTCTTCTACTTTGGGACATCCTTACTGCCCTTTGTTTTCTCCCTGCTGCTGCTGACCATTTCCCAGGTGAGCAATGAATTCCATGGCATGGACTTGCATCAACCTACACACACACACACACATGTGAGCAGTATCTTGTCCTTTGTTTTCTCACTTGGCACAGTTTCACTTTGTCATAAAAAATACAGCCACTATCTGGATACCAAGAAGAAATTCTGCACATGGGGAGCCTCACACTACACTTAGTTTGGGATTCTTTCAAGATATGTTCTGGGGGAAGCCTTGAGGCTCTCAGGATTCCACAGTCCCTTTCTGCTGGTGACTTTAGAGCAATGTCTGAGAATTAAATCTTGGTATTTCAAAGCAAAGGATGAGTGTGGCATCATCCTGGCCTCAATTCCTGTTCTCCTCCTCTTCAAAGTTTTCTTTTCCTCCTCCAGGTCCAGGCTTCCTGGTTACAGCATGATTTAGGACACCTCTCAGTATTCAGGAAAACCAAGTGGAACCACTTGCTACACAAGTTCGTGATGTGCCATTTGATTGTGAGTCCCTGGAAAACTTCTGAGGGTTTTCCTGTAAAAACGTGTGTTCTGAGGACTCTGTGGAGCATGTGCAGCACTGGGGGAAGAATTAGGGTCAGGAACGGAGGGGATTCTGGCTTGAAAGGGCTTTTCATGCTTTGCTCTTCCCTTGATCAGGGGGCCTCAGCCAAGTGGTGGACTCTGCTGCACTCCCAGCACCACGCCAAACCCAACTGCTTCCACAAGGACCCTGACATTGACATGCACCCTTTCCTCTTCACTTTGGGGAAGAAATTATCTGTGGAGGTCAGTGAGTGGGTATGGGAAGTCTAAAACTAAGGTGTGGTGGCAGTTATTGTAAAGAGATTTATTTCTCCACAGTTCACTAAGTCCTTTAAGGATGTCTTGAACAGCTGATATGTTGATGTAAATGAGACATGATGTAAGGGCATTGTATATAGGGTGGAAAATCCACCAGCACGTTAATGGTTGGAGAAACCTAATGACCTAGAACAACAAGTCAGTAATTAGTGATCATTAGATAACTTGTAAATATCAATGGAAGGCATGGCTGCAGTCAGCCTGGAATTACTATTTTAATATTAATGTATGGAGCCCAGTCAGAGGGGTGGCTTTGGTGTGTCCATGTCTTCTAGGAAAGTCTGCTGACAGGAACAGCAGGACTGAAAAACCTGAGGCTGTTCCTGGAACTCCAGCTGGGCAGAATTTGTTGGACCATGTAGGATATTCCCAGTTTATCCAGCTTGGACATTTCCAGGAGTGACAGCCTAGGAATGCTGAACTACTTTTGGTGTAGATCCCATCAGCTCTTGAGACCACACCACAGCAGCTACAGCAGTGAAATATTTTTCTCCATGCCATTGTGGAACTGCCATTTAATTTGAGAGAATCAGAGAAGAAATAAGGGGAAAAAAGTGAGAGAAAATATGTATTTCTGACCACTAACATAACTCAGCCTTGATATATCTAATTCTTCATAAAATAAATCATGAAACAAGGAATGAGGGTTGTGGGAAGTGTGCAAGAAGAGTCCCTCTGGAAAAGAAATGGAAAAGAGCAAGTTACCTGTGCAAATTGCATGGCCTTTTTTTTTTTTCCCCCACAGCTTGGGATCAAAAAGAAAAAATACATGCCTTACAACCACCAACACAAATACTTCTTCATCAGTGAGTATCTCCATTCCCCTGCAATTCCCTGGAATGTACTGAAGGGGCTTGAAGATCCTACTTTTGACCTGGAGAACTTGAGAAGAACAAAGGTGCCCGAGTCAAAGAACACAATAAAACACCATAACAATACCTGAATATTTGGAAGAGTTGAAGACCTGACCCATCTTATCCCAGATCTCCCACTCCTCCACAAAGGCTCTGGGTTATGATATCGTACCACATCTTAGTAGTAGTATCAAAGTCTGTGGGTTTGAGGGGTTTTTAAATTTGGTTTGCTTTGTTTTCTTGGGGTTGTTTTAAGTGCAAGTGAGATGTCCTTTTGGAAGGTTGAGTTTGAGTTCTTCAACCCCAAATCCCTGATAGAAAAGAGATTTCATTTGCATTCCTGTTGTTCCCCTGCTTTGCACCAAGGATTAAGGGGCCAGATAAAGCTTTGGGCTGTGGAAATAATAGTAACTTCTCAAAATAATCATTTGTGGCTGTTCCTCAGTTAAGAGCCTAAGATGAAATCTGAGGTAAGAACTCAAAAACAGACTTAGAAATGTTTCAAGGCACTAAACCAACATCCTAACCTGAGATGTTCTCCAGATTGAGCAGGAATTCAGGACCCTTCCCTCCCAGGCTGTTGTTGTCACTCAGTCCATGACATCACCACTGACAAATTTTTCTTTCCAGCTCTTCCTCCGCTCCTGTTCCCTACCTACTTCCACTACCACACCTTCTACATTGCCTACACAAAGAAATACTGGGTGGTGAGTACTGCTGCTTTTGTCACCAAAAAGGGTCAGACTTCAAACTTCTTTCTGAGCATGGAACCAGCTCCTTTCTGGGCAAGAATGCTCAGATTCACCTCTTACAGTATGCAGCTGTGAGAAAGTATCTATACCTATATCTATAGTATGTGTTGGATTGGTCCAGATTATTTCATTCAGAAAAATAACTGTCAAAGCTGAAAGTAAATTGTACTCTTATACCTGTACTATGAAGCTTAAAAAAAGAAATAAGAAAATGTAATTTATGAAGACCTGTTTTTCTTGTTGTCTCTGTTTTTGGTAGGACTTGGCCTGGATGCTGACCTTCTACATCAGATTCTTTTATACTTATGGATCTTTACTAGGAGCAAAGAGTCTCTTGGCATATTATTTTATATTCAGGTGATGTCTCTTTAGAAGGTTCTTTAGCCTTTCCTCTATGCACTCTTTCAATCTGTACCTGCCTGCCTTTCTCTGTTAATATTTCCACATTCTTCATTTTCACCTTACTTTTTGCCTACTTTTTAATTCATAAATTCTTTGTTTAATTGCCAGTTCAAGTTTTATGTTGCCCCATTAGCTGTGGCAGCAAAGAGATTTCACTGAGTGCTGACCAAACTGAGAAATATTTACCTCATATAACATTCAGTGCTTTGGGTGGTGTTGGGTCTGTTGCTACTTAAAGAGAACATTTAACTAAAACAGCTTAGCCTGGGCTTGCAAATGCTCAGGTATTATCCAGCAGCACTCACTTGAGTGGACAGCACTCTCTCCCCTTGGATCATTTCACTGATTCTAATCAGTTTGGGTCTTGGCTACAAATAAAACAAGCTGAACACCAGTCAGTGTTATAAAAACACATGAAATAATCCTGAGTTTCATAAGGAAATATGAAGCTTCCAGGGTTTGGAAGTCCTTCCCAGGTGCTGGCTTAGCAGGGCTAGTGTTCAGCCATGTCTTTAAGTCTAGCTGTACCATTATTTCACTGGGTCCTCACTGACCTGCTCACCCAGCACTGAATTCTCTCATCTCATTGCACAGGATGCTGGAGAGCAGCTGGTTTGTCTGGGTCTCACAGATGAACCACATCCCAATGGATATCGACTATGACAAGAATTTGGACTGGGTGTCTACTCAGGTAAAAGACTGTTCCCTTCCTAAGAATTGTGGCCATACAGCTAAAAATTTTAACCACAAGCAAGTTTCCTGTTGCATTAAAGGGTGAAATCTGTTGATGGCTGGGAGGTGGTTAATAGGCTGATGGATTCAGTCATGGAAAAGGTAAAGGAGGACAGCAGTGACACACTCATGGGCAATCCAAAATGACATCCAGGTCGAGCTCTGGTTCCTAGTCATCCTCTGACCTGCCTCTGACTTTGCTTTCCTCTCCCCTCCTTCAGCTCCAGGCAACCTGCAACGTGGAGCAGTCACTGTTCAATGACTGGTTCACGGGGCACCTCAACTTCCAGATTGAGCATCAGTGAGTACTCACCCCAAGAGTGAATTTTCTTTCCCCTCCTCCCTTTTTAAAAATATTTTTCCTTCTCTCTTTTTCCCCCACTTCTTATTCCTTTTTGCTCTGAATTCTACAAATAGTTGTGGGGCACCAATGAGTTTGTCTTTAAAACCTGAAACTCTTTAAGAGAATCATGTAATTCAAAACTTTCACTGGATCCACAGAATGACAAGAGAGGATGGAACAGGGGCAGGATCCATGCAAGGACAGCACTAGAGTCAATCCCAAGTAGTAGGTTTTAAGGATCAGTGAAAATGTCCTGGTTAAAGCACCTGTTTTTAGTCTGTCACAGGAGTTTGAAGCCACCTCTGCTGATTTTTCATGCTGTTACTCTATAGAGTGAGATATGCAAGGATGAAGGATGGACTAATCTCCTCCTCTGTGCTATGGAAATGGCTACTTCTG
This sequence comes from Sterrhoptilus dennistouni, assembly GCA_013397095.1. NCBI lineage: Eukaryota > Metazoa > Chordata > Aves > Passeriformes > Zosteropidae > Sterrhoptilus > Sterrhoptilus dennistouni. Next base: position 142,166 of record VWZU01006305.1, read on the forward strand.
GAAAAAGGGAGGGAGGGAAGGGAAAGTAGTTTCTTCCATAAACATCATTTAATTTGGAGACAAACTGTTGAAAAGAACAGAGGGGAAAGCAGGAAATTCCTACTAGTTCCTTGGGCTAAAAGCACAGCAGAGGGAAAGGAGCTGGGAGAAGCTACAAACCCTGCTCACTGTGAGCTGGGTGAATCCTGGGAAGTACTAATGACTGGGATTTCCTGTGAAGCTTGCTTGTCTCTTGTCCACAGCCTTTTCCCTACAATGCCACGGCACAACTACTGGAAGGTGGCCCCTCTGGTGAAGTCCCTGTGTGCCAAGCATGGCATTGAGTACCAGTGCAAGCCTCTGCTCACAGCCTTCGCAGACATCGTGCAGTGAGTAAAAATAAACCCCCCAAAACTGCAGGAGGAGGCAGGAGAGACTGGAATCCTAAAAGCAAGAGTTGCCTTGTTCTCCTTCTACCCTCTTAGGGTCACATAGTGACTCTTGGGGATGGTGCTGTGCAGGGCTGGACTCAATCTTTGTGGGTCTCTCCCAGCTCAGCTTGCTGTGGGATTCTGGGAAATGAGCACAGGGCAAACCCTCATCCTCTTGTCCCAGCAACACTCCCCTGAGCAGCCCTGTGATGTGTCCTCTCTTTCTCTCTCTCTCAGCTCCCTGAAGAGCTCAGGACAACTCTGGCACGATGCCTACCTGCACAAATAAAGGACAAGGCTTGGTGCTACCATTCACAGCCTGCCATGGCTGCATTCCCAGCAAGCTGAAGGTCAGGGACTACAAGGAACTCTCTGGCAGAAGGAAGTGAGTAAGGACTGAGGGACAAAATTCCAATACAGATGAAGCTATCTGAATTTTTCTTCTGGTTTTTCCTGGGGTTATGGTTCAGATATGTTAAGAGTGGGCAGGGCAAGTAGAAGGTGAATTGTTAGGAGAGAGAGGAGCTCTTTGCTGACTGAGTCTGAGCATTTCTGAGCCTGGGCATAGGTTCAAGCCAGATCTGTGGAGCTGCACACACTTTACTTCATGTCAGAGGCCTCTGACCATGGTTTGATTTTGGTTTGTTGTTTTTTTTTCTTTGTTTTATTTTCCTCATGTGGAGGGTTTAATGCTTGAAACAGCATTTGCTTACTTGAATTTGAAACTACAAAGGATTTTGGATTAACATGGTGTTCCAGCAATGCGCTTAAATCACAATAAATTAGGATAAACTACAAACAACACTTAAGACTGTAGCAAGTGCACGTGCAGTGAATAAAAACATAAATGTCTTTTCATTACTGTTCTCTAGAGCATCCTCATTGTAACAAGGCCAAGAAACACATGGGTTAAAAGCAGCTCAAGGCCTCTGCTCTCTTCAAAATGTATCTGGTTGGGGTTTTTTTGTACTTTGAGTTGGGCTGAGACATGTGCACACTCCACATACACTCCCCCACCTATACAGGACTAAGATTATTATACTACAGAAAGGTAAACCAGAAGTAAAATAAATCACCTACAGATATTGGGTCAAATCTGAAAGTTGCTGTTGCAGCTAAACCAAGATTAGATCAGATTTTGGCTGTGCCAGGCAGAAGGTGAGTCAGTGAAAGAGGCTGGTCCAGGTACTTTGAATCACTCTTGAGAGGAGACAATATCTTTCCATTAATTAGTAAAAAAGCCTGTTCTCTGTCTCAAGTGAGTACTACAGTGAGTACATACTCACACCCTGAAATAAAAGACCAGCTTTTGGAAAGGAGACTACAGGAACAACAAAATCCATCTGAATATTAGCAGTTACCACACTTTTTTTTTTTCCCAATAGTTCAAGGTTAATAAACAGAAATCTTGAAAGGTAAAAAGATATAAAGAAGTCTCTGATGATGTAACAAATGGACTTTGTTCTACTTGTGCAATGACTGGCTGAATTACTTAAAAAACCTTCAACCCCACACAGCCAGCCAAAACAAGGGTAAGACTTGCTATTAAGCCATTTTTCCTGCCTTGGAAAAAGTGCAATTGTGTTTAGAGGTTAACAGCACCAAGTACAATGCCTGACCCATGGGAGTAGAAGAAGCAATTCCCAAAAATTCTGTGGGAGAATTAAGAAATAAAGCGGGAGTCACAACAGTATCATTTACTCACAAACACACTTTAAAAAGCCTTTTAAAATTACCTTAAGCAACCTTTAAAAATTATTTATTGGGTAGATGTTGAAGATCATAATTTGATTTTTGGACCTTTGACATCATTAGGCTCCTAGTTCAGGACCCCTGCAAGTCCAAATGAAATTAAAAAAGAGAGCTGTGAATGTTTCCATTGTTTAAAGACTCAGCAGTGCTCCAATGAGGACGGGTGTGCAAGAGGATTGAGCAAGATTGAGCTGAAGGGCTGTGCATAAATATGGAATAAAGCCTAAGCAATACATGGATCAATGCCAGAGCAAACAGGAGCAGTTGCCAAATTTTCCCTGGGTATCTTTAACCAATCTTATCAGTATCAGTCTCAGATGAAACGTTGCCTGCACTCCCTCAGGAAAATATTGAATAGCTGGGAAAGATTTTAAAGAAGATATCACTGAGCAGTCCAAAGAAAGAAACACATACAAATTCGTCATACAACCCAACAGAAAAGTATAACCAAACAAACAAAAAAACAAACAAAAGGCCCCCCAAAAAACCCTCCCACAAAAATTTATGGTACATGAAAACAGTGAAAGGAAAATCAGCATCAGCAGTAGAGTATCTTCCTTAAATGTGAACAATGATGAAAACAATACAAAATATTAACTGGCTTACTCTAAAATACAGCCTTGATTCCTACAACTCTGAAGGGCAAAATTCCATTCTTTTCTTACAGCAGTATCTTGGAATCAGAGGTTCAGGGAAGACAGTTCCTACTTGAAATAAAAATGAAAGTTTAAATTCAAAGTGAAGTATTTTTCCAATAAAATCTCTTAGGAAAAGTACTGAGTGACTAAAGCGTGTTGGACTCTGCACACACAGAGTAAGTAAAGCAGGGAAAATGAGATTTCTTCATTCCTGGTTTTCCAGCTTCCCTCCACAAAGTGGAGAGTGTTGTTGAGACCTGGTAGACACCACAGGAGCTATGATTATGTAGGAATTCTGAATTTTCATTCTGTTTGGGGAGTGTTGCAACTGTAACTTAATCTGTAACCAGTACCTGCCATCACCCTCCTTCCTCAATAAATCTTACAATATGTAAGCACAAGGTCAAAGATTCCCAAGTGTGGAAAAGAGAATCATACAATAGTTTTGGTAAGAAAGTCTATCCACTTCTGTGTCAATCCTGAATCAATAATCACAGGGACAAGGATTTGTTGCCCTGGAAAAAAAAAATCCCAAAAAACCCCAAGCAAACAATAAAAAAATAACGAAGTTCTGAATCCTGGTCATAGTTTAAAAACGGGGAACCTGAGAGAAACAAGCAAAGAATAAATACTGAAATTAACAGACAGAGCAAATCTATATAAAGGATTTCTGTGGTTCATCACATGGTAGGAAACAGGAAATGAAGTTTTCCTTCTCATTGGGTCCATTAGAGATTTACAGTATTTGAACTGCTCTGAGTAGCAGGATGTAAAAATACTTAGTGTTTTTTTTTTTCATTAAAAAAGTAAAACTATCAGTTTATCAAGCTTCAGTGTGTGACCTGAGAGCAAATTTCAGCCCAGCTCTTGGAGGCCTGCAGTGCAAGGAGATTTCCAGCTGCTCTGGGGTTGGAGTTTGACTTCAGGTAGAATTCCAGCATAACAATATCCAAGCTTTCATCAGACAATTAAACCACACAGGCTCTGCTCTGCAATCCAGGCTGCAAGTGTCATCACTAACAGTCAGCTATCAAATACTTCACTTGTTATTTTTACATCACTGCTTTGTTCAGCCTTCATTTGCTTTCCCAGACTGTGTAACAATACACACCACTTTATAACCTTCTGCAAACACAGGGCTGGTTTTGGGAATCTTCTTAATTTCACTGATCCATCCCATGGAATCATCAAAAATGCCACAAACCTGGCAAAACTGCCTTAAAAATTCATTTACAATAATCAAAATAGAGCCTCAGTTCTTTTCCCAATTCTGCCTAAAATGGCCTTGGGCAACCACTGAGATTGAATCCTCAACATCAGAGTTGAGGTTATGCTCAAGTCCACCTCTGTGTGCCATCCCCTGTGTCATGACCACACAACTTTGACCCCAAACATCAGGCTGAGCTCTGCAATATTATTGGGGGAGCAGAGGTCAGGCTTTACCAGGCACTGCAGATCTCTATGTAATTTGCTCTCAGCAAGAGATAAGAACACACAACACATCACTGGATCAATGCAATCCCACAGTGCTGGGCTGGAGCCCCACACTCCCCAGCAAAGGGAACTCAGAGTGTAGAGCCACAGAAGGCTCATCCAGCCCAACCCCCTGCAGTGAACAGGAACACCTTCCACCATCCCAGGCTGCTCAGAGCCCTGTCCAACCTGGCCTTGAACAATTCCAGGGATGTGGCACCCACCACCTCCCACCCACCGTCTCATCACCCTCATAAAAACGTTTTGTGATAAAATGGTGACACCTGCCTGTGAGAATTTCTGAGGATCAGATTTCCAAACAGAGAGCAAACAGCCTTTTTTCTGCAAGATGAGCAAGAGGTATTGGATATTTGGCAAAAGCAAAGTGATTGATTTACTGGAAGCTGAAATTATGGATACCCACACACTGCTTAGCAGGCAATTCCCATCAATGAGCTGCACTAAGGAAAGGAAATCGGGGCTTTTTCCAACATCTCTGAAGCACTGAAAGTCTGATCCAAACCTACCTAACCTTCTTCCTCCCCACATAACATTTGGCAATCCCATGAAGTTCCTCATCTCCCAGCACAGCTCACTTCAACAAATAGGATTCTGAAATTGGCTCGTGTTTTTTGGATATTCAAGTTCAAATATTTTGGGGAAGGGAAAATAACCTAGGAATGAAGGCACATTAGAAGAAGAGGTACTCCTAGAGAAGCTGTAATTTCCCAAACATTAGTTTCAAATTAATTCCCAAATCCACTGCTAGAGATGTCCATCTAAAATAAAACAGTAATAAGAAAATGTTGAGCAATTCTGCTTTACACGTCACTGAAATCACATTGCAAAAATGTTTATTTTTCCTTTGCCAAAGGAATGTTTGATTTTAATTGACCAGAACACAAAAGCAAAACCGTGGTTGTGTCATGTCAGCAGTCTCTACTCTCAAGATAAGGAGCTCTAAATGGATTTATTGTCTTACTTATTTGAAGAAATAGCATTAATGTTCCACCAGTGTTGCCCAACACTCTCCACAGCTTCAGGAAAAGTTAAGTTTTCTGTACAACACTTGTTGTGGGTCATTTGAGTAATTTAAACACAACTGTGGGGTTGAAACATGAGTTTTTAAAACAAAAGCAGCTGCAAAAAGTACATCCAACCTACAGCTTCTGTATCACCTCCAGAAAAACAGATGAAGGGATGTTTGAACTGCCCAGATCAACACGAAGTATTTGAAGACATTTGCACAGAAAACATAGTGCCAAGAGCTTTTTCATTCCATTTATTTCAGAAATAAAACAAGACAAAAATCACTTAGCAGACACAACCAAAAATCAGATGATCAGGCCTGATTTACTCTTTTCCAAAACTCATTAGGATTCTCTGTTCCAGCACAATACACTCCCACCCAATCCTGTAATCCCACGTCTGATCAGTTAGAGAGCCAAGGGAATCCCAGAATGTAGTAGGTTATCAGTTCATATTATTTTATTGCACCTCTACCCCAGCTAATTTTCCACAATAGGTTGGTAGATAAATGAACTGCAGAGCAAGTAACATTCTCCAAAATTTAACAGAACAGCATTTAGTATCTATTCTTCTTTACCTGCCACCATTCCTGAGAATTCACACTTAAATGACGATGTCAAAATACAACTCAAAGCAGACACAGAAATGCAGGGATTATTGACAAATCACCCCCAAACTGCTATGATTTGAATTTTTTTTACATTTGCCTGAGTTAGGAGCAGTAGTTGGGCTCTGAAATGCTTTGAATTTAGCTTGGACAATAATGATCCCATAACTGGGGTCCCAATTTTTTTTTTTGTTTTTTTGCACAATTTAACTAAACTGCAGATCTGCAGATGCTGAGTAACATTACAACATGCCTCAAATCAGGTTTTAGACGTATTTTCTAGATATCTACAGTCATACAAAAATGCTGCTTTAATTAAAAGGATGATCCTGAAAATTGGCCCTGGCTTGATCAAGGAATAGCAACAGCAGATTATTGCACTAAAAGAACAAATTCAGCAACCACTAGAAATAGTTTTGAAAGTTCTTGAATATCAATATTCATGCATTTGAAGGTTTATTTCTCAAACATTTGGCATGTTAATATTTTTTCCATTTAAATCCTCACAGATTAGAAAGAACAATTTACTCTCCTAGCCCTGAAAGGGCTGTAAGGTGTAATTAAATTAGTTGAACAGTACATGGCATAAGAAAACATCTTTTTCTACCTCCCTTATGTCAGTTATATCCCAACACCACATTAGTAAGGAAATATTATCTTAAAATATATATTGGGAATACAATTGAACTATATTTGGATTAAATTTTGTAGTTAGTTTTATCTCCATCATAAAGAATGAGACATACCAGCATTTTACTCAAACTACTGGGTATTATTTTACTTCTGAAAGGCCAAAAATGAAATTCAAGGGATGCATTTACAAATACAGACAGATAATTATTAGAAATACTGAACAGCATCAACTTTTTAACTAGTTTCTTCTTGAGGGCAATCACAGTGTCCTTATAGAAATTCTGTGTGATTTAGCCAGGAAAGTTGTACAACAAAAAAACCTCTTGTATTGAAGCAGTATTTTGATTAAATTTCTGTTTGCTCCTAGAAACTAAGATAATTTCTCATGATGAGTTGTTTAAAAATCCCCTAAGTTATGATCAAGCAGTAAAGCACTAGTGTTGAAAGGCACTACGATTGGAGCTTGTGTTACCTGGTTTCCAGTACAGACAGCACTTGAGAGCTCAGTAAATCACACCTGTACAACACTCTTGTGCTTGGGCCCAAGTCTGCTACATTCATTGAGGTGTTGGAGAGGTTCTTGTGCAGCTGGAAGCAGGCAGAATTCAGAGCAGATCTCTTCAGACTTACAGGTTGGATCTTTCCTTGACAGACACACGACCTGTGGACTGCGTGTAGGTTCTAATTACATCCTGAAAATAAAACAACAGAGAATCTCAGGGCAAGTTCCATTTAAAGCAGAGAACTGCAGGAAAAAACTGAATTAACTGAGTTGTTGTTCTTTGGAGCAAGCACTGAGCCCAGGAAAGGCTCCTGGCAATGTTTCATTACCATCACAAAGAGTGGGTAACCAACCTGAACACATTTTATGTGATGTACAGTTACCTTCCAGAAACCCTACAAACCCCAGCTGAAACAAAGTCTTTGTACATCACCAGTTAATCAACATTTAATTGTTATTACAGTGATGTCTCCTTATTTTGCAATTCTACAAGCACTGACTTCTGGCCTTTAAATCAAACAGTAATCAAGACTAATTTCTCACTTCAAGAGAAGCCAAAATAATTCACAGCCAGTCAAAATGCAGCTACAAAAATCATTACCATACCTTTTTCCCACCCTCAGCATTGTATTTGTCCAGCAAAGCCTGGATACAGGCTCCATATTTAGGATGAACATCAGTAAAGTTTTTCACCTGCACAGGAAGACAAAACAGAAAATACAACGAGAATTTTTTTCCTCCATTTCAAAAGGATTCTTTACCACATTTCCTGGGCTAGAAGCAGTAGGTATCATAAGGAAGAGAAGTTTAATTCTGATCAGTTCTAAACAAGATATGAACATCTACAAACACAATTTCTGTTATCCCACACAGAGCTCATTCCCAATTTAAACAAAGTTGCCCTGGGAAGGGTCCAATCCCTCCCTGGCCCTCACTGCTTTCCTGTTTAGAGCAAAAACTTACTCTGGCAGCTATCTGACTTTTGAAACACCCAACTAAACACATGTTCAACATCTATCCCATTCTTCCCCCCAGGAAAAAGTTACTTTAACATGTTACATATTGATGTTATATTGTGTGAATAGGCACAACATTTAATTACTGAGTAAGAAAAAAATCCAGCCTTTAAAGAGAATTCCTGATCTTCCTTTCCAGAAGCCATTATGCCAGCATTACTAGACTGGTAGGAACCCTGGAATAAATCCCAGAGAGGGCACTTACAGCTCGTTTCTGAATGAAGAGTTGGGCATCCTTCAGGTGACTTGCAATGTTTTTACACAGCCTCTGGCGCTCCTCCTCGTTCAGCACTTTGAGGTAAAATTCCCGAACCTGGCCGTTGGAAGAAAAGGTTTATTTTGATATTCCCAAAAGCGAGTAAGAACAGCTTTCACTTCCTAGTCAAGCAACACTTAAAATACTCAAAATGTTTAAAAGGCAGCCAATCTGTGAGGGCTCTTTTTTGGAGCCAACAACTCCTTCTCCAGACACTAAAGGCAAGAAGACAAGTCAGCACCTCTAGGTAACAATGCCCAAAATGTGAATTTCAGATTCTACGAGAAGTCACACTAATGCACACCCCACACACTCCTCTCATGTTCCAAGCAGTACCAAGCCTTCCCACAGCCCCACCTGGGTGATGTTGTCCTCATCAGCGCTGTTGAAGCGCTGCACGTCCCCTGAGGCAAACATGCGGCTCTCCTTGAGCTGGGGCTGATCCTCGGGACCAGTGAAGCTGTTTGGGTAATAATTTGGGGCACCACCTGGGTAAAAAAATAAAATATCCCCTAAGCAAATCTATCAGAAGGCAGCACTTTCAACTAAGTCAGAAGATGTGATTTGCTTGGAGGAATCTAAACCAATTACTCAGTTATGATTAGTTTTATTAAGAACACCTCACAGCATTTTTCTGTCAACACCTTCAAGCCAGGACTCAACAGCACCTGCTCCAACCAGAATTTCTACAGCTTTTTTCAGGCAATATTGATTTGATTCAAGAATAAGAAAACCTGGCCACTCTCACAACAGTATTTCTCAATTATAACAGTCAGTCATGGCTGAAGTCTGAGGCAGCATAAAAATATAGTTATTTACATACCTGAAGTACTACAATGCCTCCCTGCGTAGGGGGTGTATTTTAAACACATAATGAACATAGAGAATGGCATAAAAATAAATTCATTATCTGTTCTGGGGAAAGAGCAGCTGTGCTCAAGTTCCTGTTTTTCAAATATTTCCCTCTCCTCCCTCAGCAAGTGTCTGAATTCATAGCCCAGAGGAACACATATTTTGGCATGAGCCACAGCTTAAGTATATCCTTGTTTACTCTCAGGTGGAAAACAGCCACTATTGGGCAAACCCTGACAGAACAGAAGCTGCTCAGTAGAGGAGAAGTTACAGCACTACTCTTGGCATTTTCACTTCTGTCTTTCACAATGTCTCAGAAATCTGAAAGCAAAGCAGTTTAGTAAAGTGGACTGAGTCAGTCTTTAAAACTTGACTGCTTGTATTCTCCCACAAACTCCTTTTCTGTTAAAGGGATTTTTGTTAAGTTTTAAACACATCCTAAGCTTCACTTGGTTTCCATACTTTTAAACAAACTCGTCACCCTGTATCCAAACATTCCAAGTCTGCCTTACTGGATTAACAGAGAAGATAGACACGCATTTGACACGAGTAGGTAAAGATAACAAAACATGGATCTTAAGCCCCCTGTGAACTGAAGAGAATGCTGCAGCCCATGCTTAAGTATCATAATATTGAGAGCTGTTTTCCTGACTACCTTGGTTGTCAGAAACAGTCATTGGCCCATCCCTCTGGTAGTTGGCCACCCTGGCTCTGAAGGGACAATTCACAGGGATCTGGAGGTAGTTGGGGCCCAGGCGGTGTCTGTGGGTGTCAGGATACGAGAAGAGGCGTCCCTAAAACATTGATCACAAACCACCATTAACCACCACTTATCAAAGACTGGGGCATGTCAACTCAGAGCTTTCACAAGCAGCAGAGTAACCAATGCTCCTCAGGTCAAACCTCCTGTTTACCTGCAGCATTTTGTCAGGGCTGGGCTCAATTCCAGGGGGCATGTTGCTAGGGTCATAAGCCATCTGTTCCACCTCTGCAAAGTAGTTGACAGGATTCCTGTTCAAGACCAGCTTTCCCACAGGGATGAGAGGGTAGTCACCATGAGGCCAAACCTTTAAGACACGACACACATCCAGTAAAATCAACATTATTACAGTATTATGCAGCTTAATTGCCAGGCAGAACTCACCTGATTCAAGTCTAGATTAAGAAAATGCATTACTGAGTTTCTTTTCTCTTAACAAACAAACTGAGAAACATCTTATTTTAAGAAGCCTTTTGCAATTAACACAGAGTATTAATGCAACTTATTTCATCATCCCAGCATAACCTCAGCACTTGAGTACTTGAACAAAATACCCTCAGGCCCTTGAAAAGCTGCCTAGGGAAGCAGGGCGTGGGTAGAACAAATGGTGGCACAAATGTTTTCAGCTCCTTCAAAATGCTTAACTGGCTTAACTGGCCTTTTCTTTGCCATCTGAGCTGCACTTCTAAGTTCAAAGGTCTTTAGCCACCTGGGGAGAGCAGTGTTAGAGGTAAAAAAATAGTTTACACATTGCAAGTTCATGTGGGCATTTTTCAGTGAGCCATTCCTAGGAGCAGCTATCGGAAGTGGGACAAAATGAGCCCAGCTCAGGGTGTGACTCTGATCTGAGATCACACTTCTCAAGTGTCATGAGCTCTACAGGCCTGGATTCAAGCCCTATTCAAGCCTGAGGAAGAGTAACATCAGATATGTTACAAACAACTACGGTTTCATCTCCAGAATTTCTGGCTCATCGTGGCTCTACAGAATACACTTAAATAAAGAATACACTTAAAGAATACACTTAAAATAAAGAATACACTTAAAAACTACCCGAAATTGAATATTCCCAGCAGTACAGACATACCTTAGTCAAATCAAAAGGATTAAAATGGAACCTCTCTGCCTGTTCAAAGGTCATGACCTGAATGTAGAAGGACCATGAAGGATGGTTCCCCTGGGCAATGGCATTGTAAAGGTCCCGTGTGGCATAATCAGGATCAGCAGAAGCCAATCTTCCTGCTTCTTCCACAGAAAGGTTTTTGATGCCCTGGTCAGTCTAAAAGCAACAAAAGCATCAGTTACAGCATGCCAAAAGTACTACAGAGATCATTCATCAAAATGCATTCTAATAAGATTTTATAATCCAAGAATGAGATTGTCCAAGTTCCAACTTCCAATAACTTGACTTTAGATTTATTTATAGTGCATTCAACAGTTGCCTTCCAGATAAAAATCAGTTCACTGATAATGCTCCATTAAGAAGAGAGAGATGCCCAAAGAAGAGTTTCTTATAGTCTAGCAAATGATTACTGTGTTAGCAAGAAGAAAGATGCCTCTCCTATTGGTTAAAGGTATGAAACTGATATTAAACAAGGCTTCCACACACCTTTGAGCTTAAACCTGAAAAGTCACGTATTTTTATGGTTTTTATCCAATCTTATCTATAGCTCCAACTAAAAAAAAAAAAAAGTCAAAAATCAATACCTTGGCATGGAATTTGCAGTAAACTGCTCTTCCATCAGCATTAACCAGTTTGAAGGTGTGTGATCCATATCCATTCATGTGGCGATAGCCATCGGGAATGCCACGATCACTGAACAGGAAAGACACCTGAAGAGAAGGATCAAACACTATGAATGGGCTCAGCATATCAAGGAAGAAGTCTCCACTCCAGACTAAGTTTGTTTATAGTGTTAATCTGCATCACTGGCAGCTCTGTTAATGTTGTTAGGAATTCCTTGAGGAATTTCTACTTTAGGTGTTAATGAAAAAAAAAAATTACTCCCTCTCTAAGCACAGTTAAGCAGGGACCATTTAAAATCATATTAAAATAAAATAAAAATAAGACTACGTAGACTTCTAAATGAACATAGAAAATTGAGAGTTAAAAACCTGCTGTCACAACATGTTTTTCTTAATCATACCAAACAAAGTCATGGGAGAAGCTTACTTGATGCAAAGACTCAGGCCGAAGACTCCAGAAGTCCCACACCATGTCTGCATCCTTCAGATGAGTCTGAGGGTTCCTCTTTTGGCTATGGATGAAGGATGGGAACTAATTTGTCCAGATGCAGAGGAGGAAAAAGAGAAAAAAAAGAAATTAAAGCTGTAAGATCACGGAGGAGAGAAAAAAAAAATAAATCACCTACTGCCACACCCTTCCTGCAAACAAATTAATTCGCAGACCAGTAAAATTAGGGTAACATCAAACATCCACAATTAGAATAAACAGAGATAAAGAATGCTTTCATTTTGTGGTTGATAAAGTGAGAGATAAAACTGTTCAGATTTGTATATCTGTGTTTATGTGACTCATGAATGAATACAGAGATACTACAAAGTATCTGTGCAGAATTCCTGCACTAAAGGAAAGCCTCTGAACTAACTGCTGTCAAGCTCATGCCAGAAGACCAAAAAACCCAAATTTAATAAAAATAATTGGAAAGAAGCTTTTGAAGTGAAAAGTTCAAGTGAAAAGTATGAAACCACATAAGTTACCAAGTTTTAGTTCCTTATTTACTTTTGTTTAAGAACATCTTTCCAAGTAAAAGATGTTCAGACAATCTGACAAACAATCAAGTTTAAAAGCGTGTCAAAGCAGGAGCTTTTGTTTCTGAGGGAAGCCAGAACAAGATGTGAATGAAGTTTTGGGCTTTCTCACAAAGTACTCCCACCTTTTGTGCTTACTCACCAACAGTGGATCCCGAATAAAGAAGATGGGAGTGTTGTTTCCCACAAGATCCCAATTCCCATCCTCCGTGTAGAATTTCATGGCAAAGCCTCGGGGATCACGAACTGTGTCAGCTGAGCCAGATTCTCCAGCTTGAAGAAATATATGAACACACAGAAGTATTAGGATAGGAAATGCATATAAGTATGTCCTGAAAATAGGCCTAAAATGGCAGGGCTGATTGCAGTCTTTTCTAGACCAAGGAATTTTAGGAATATTTTCAACAATACTGCAGGCACTGTGAGTGTTCAAAGTGTGAACAAACAGCCAAACATTCAGGCCACAGTTAGAAGGAAAGAAAAAGTATATCCACTTGAACCAACTAAGAGTGGAATCTGCATTTTGCTAAGAGAGACATCATCAGATTTTAAGGCTGAATCATCTAAACCCACATTTGTTTCTGTGCACCAAATCCCAGTGGGAAAGCCCTCATCTGGAAGCTAGCAATCTAACCAGCGTGCCTAATAAAAAACTATAGAAGAGCTGTAATCCTTTTAATTCTCCCTGCTTCAGCCAGGATGGAATTTTCAATGGGAATTTAGACCAGAGCACAAGTGCTCAGCCCAACACCTGAGCACAAGTGTTCCAGAAGTGCTCAGAACAGCTAATGCTGAATTGTGATGAAATCATTAGGACGCTCATTCTCTCGTTAAAAACATGGTGTATTCCAGAACAGCAGGGAGGAAACGTGTCCAAACAGGGTAGGCAAAGGGAAGGGAAGGATGCAACAACCTGCTCCAGCAGGGGCCATATTTCAAACTCAACTCCATGTCCTCACCCTGTACAACACTCAGGACACCCTAAATCCTAAGGGATTTAACACTGGAAGCAGCCAATGGGCCAAAGCCAGCAGCTCCCCCAGCCTTGCTGAACTACTTTATTATCTCCAATACTTCCAGAACTGAATCCTCATGAGGATTTCTTTTCTTTTAAATACATCCACATCACAAATTATAACTTCCCTATCAGACAAGCTATTTATCACAACCAGCTTCAACTAACAGCATTTAAAATTTCGTTAGCTTGTGCATTCCAATCTTTAAGAAATCAGGGTTTATTTATGGAAGATTTTTATTTTTCTTTGCCTGGTATTTAGTTGACATCATTCGTCCCCAAAACATTCCTGCAGCATAAAAGAGATCATAGGTGTTTAATTTGCAAGTGTTGATTGTGATCCAAGCAGAAACAAAACAAGCTTTCTGTCAGATAAAAACAGCTCAGGCTGCCCTCCCTCCCACATTTCAGAGAGAAAAGTGTCTCCAGGGAGCTCTGACAGAAAGGGGCAAAAGCTGCTTAAGGTCTTCCATGTAAGTGAATTTCAGAGAAGATGAACTGGCAGCAGAAAGCATTGCAAACACCCTTAGGTGCCCCAGAATGCAAGCACTGCTCTCAGGGCACACATGTAAAAGACACAAGGTGAATTTAGAGCCTTACCAACAGTGGAGAAGCGGATGGCAATCGGAGTCCTTTTCCCAATGTGCTCAAACACTTTTGCCTTACAATACTGAGTGATATCATGAGTGACTTCAAAATAGCCAAAGGCTCCTGAAGAACAGCAAGTCCAAAATATCAGATTTAGGTACCTTCCTTCCACTCACTGCTCGTCTGTTGTTAACATACAACTTCAAGTCAAAGGGAAACATGGAAGTGCACCAGTTTAAACAATGCTCTAAACACTCAATTTACTTTCACAAAACAAAACAGATTCAACACAAACTATTTGCTCATTCTCTCCTCCCTAATTGACTGCTAGCAGCTCCTAGCAGCAGCACAGAAGATGCTCTCCTGCCAAGATCTGTGTATTTATCTGGGAGCAACGCAGGTATTTCTTTAATCCTGCCATGAGTTGCAGAATTTTTGGTGCACCTGCAAGCTGGGTGAAGCAACAGAGCCCTTCCCACCCCCACAGAGGAGCTTTTCCCATGTACAGTCACATTTTAAATACAGCCTCATGTCTGCTCCTTCTATGGCAATGCACGACAAAAATCAAGGTACTAATTCTACCTTACTAAGATCGATACTGATTTTTTAAAGGTACAAGGTTTTTTTATTTAAATATTACATGAGTATCTTGCTTTGGCAGACATACATTAGAAGACAAAGCCAAATTCTCTATTAAGTAATATACCAACAATAGTAAATAGAGATGGGGAGGAAGAGAGAGAAAAAGCAGAGACTACAGGAGATACAGGAAAAATTGAAGGACTATAACCACATTTTCTCTCATTTTTGTAAATAATTTTTCAGTGTTTCAAATTTTGGCACTGAGCTCTTTTAAACCAGGCGTTACCACTGTTGTTTATACAGATTTATTGTATCTAGTAACACTAAATCATAAACAACAATGTAATTTACGTGTCATAATCTACACCTTAACTCAAAGCTCTTTAATTCTACAGAGAGAGAAAATAAGTGATTTTAAACATACCTGCCCCTTTTGCATGCACAACTCTCTCAGGAATCCTCTCTCTGTCAAAGTGAGCCATCTCATCCGTGAAAACAACATCTTGGACAAGGAGAGGCCCCCGTGGCCCCACTGTCAGGACATTCAGCTTGTCCCCAATGGGGTTCCCAGCACCCGTGGTCAGCACATCTGGTTTCTGGAAGCAAGAGAAAGTCACTGTCAACACCAGAAATCAAACACCCTCTGGATCTGAGCCGCACAATGTGCATGATTGTTCAACCATGATGTGTCACAGAACGTATCAACAACAAGAACTGGCAGAATGACTTCAGATTCTGGAGGAGGTTACAGAACATACAGATGTTTACCTAAATCACAGAGCTAAGTTTTAGGACAATTTAAGAAGGGGACCTGAAGTCATGTAAAATCCAGGAACGTTCCCCATGGTTCACAAATGTTTCTTCTAAAGACTACTGATCTTGCTTCAAGAAAAATATGGGATGGCAAAAAAACCCAAACCATAAAACAGGAGCAGTTACTGGAAAATAAAGGAGAAAGGAGAAGAAGTTAATGTCAGTACAGGGATAGAGACATAAGGAAAGAGCTACAACCAGACTAAAAGGGGGCTTCCATGATTAATGGGGTCTGGAAGAGTTATGGAAAATAATGGAAGTAGGAATACCTAAGGAGTCATCATTTTAGACTCCTGGACCATGGAAGGACTAAGATTAACACAAGCCCTAAGAAGTTCTACTGCCAAGAAATGTCCTATAACTCCAAAAAGCACCTGCACTAGAACTGAGTGTACTCCTAATTTCACAAAAAAGACTCCAGTAGAAAAAACTTTATCTGATCACATCTGGGTTATACACTCCTCTAAGGCAATATTCCTATTTTACTAGGTCCTGTAGAAAATGCAGTGAGAAAAGCACATCAGCTCCAGAGACCTAATGTCACAGTTCTCAGTTTTTCCTGGAGTATATTTATTGTTAGGAGCCTTGTAACAGACTTAGAAGAACAGGAAAACAAATAAGGACAAAGGAAAAAATAAAGGGAATAATGACAAAACGCATTGCAGAGTCACAGATTACGACCAACTAACAATGAATCCATCATCACACCTTGCACTAAAGTGTCATAATTCCATATGGGCCCTCCATCCACACCATCCTACCTGAACCACACCCTCAGCCCCTCCTGAGCAGTTCTCCTCCTTTTAAAGCTCTACAAATGAAAAGTGATGATGGAGCGAAGGAAGAAGCAATTTTTGATGAGAAAAGCATTCACTATTCTAACAGTGACTTCATGGGGTTCCAATTCTTACCCTAAGTTCTGCTTTAAGGGGGTTAATCACTGCAGACAGACAAAATTCCCATCTGATAGAAGACTTTTTTCCCCCAAAAAGGCAACCCACAAAGGCAAGGAAAGCACATCCACATCCAGAGCTCTGGATGAGGCAGAGAACACAAGGAGCTCCAGACACGTTTGTTTCACTCATATCCATGAATAACCACATGAAAGACATTTGACAGGGTAAGTGCATTTCCACTGTGTTCCTACTAATGTGCAACACACGCTACTCCAGCTGGCTTGAATTCCCAAAATACCCATGTTCTTTATTCTTCCTTCACCACTTCATTAGCATAAAGCTTTAAGCACAAATCCAATTCCTTTGGGATACCTGGAATCCTCACCTACACTGAAACGTGCACAAACATTTTAAAAGACAATATGTAACTGGTTACTAACACAAACACGATGTTCAGAAACTTACAGGAAAGTTAAAGAAAGCTAAATTCGTATTTCAAGCAAAAAAAAATCTGCTTAAATCAAAAAGTTATCTATAGTTTGTCATGGGAACTATGCAAGAGTAGAAATTGTTCTCAGTATATTTTCCACTGCTTGTTTATTACAGGCAAGACTATTCTATAATGCCAATATTTAAGGCCACCAGAAGTAGTTGCTAAAACCACAACTTGTTGACATTAGGGCTATAAAAAAACAGCATTGTGGCTGTGGCTGTACAGGGTTTTTTTGTGTAGGCAGACTTTCTAGGGTTCACATCAGAAGTAAAGAATATTCATTTCTTTAGTGGAAGGAGATTTTTCCCTCTAGTTTCAGGATAATGTTATGTGGGGCCCACGAAGTAAGTTCCAGAGAGAAAAAAACCCCACACCATAGTTTAAAGAACTCCCATACTACTTCTGGACCTGAGTTTGTTTGGTGCCTGTGTTTTCATCTGGCTGAGAGCTGCACACAGCCCAAACCTCGATAGGTAAGAACTTTTAAATCTGTATTTCATTACAGCATTAACCTGCCGTGGCAAAAAGAAGGGAAGGAAAGCCAGGAGAATTTTAGTCACTGCTGGGGTAAACAGCACACATCAAAGTACATACTTCCAGGCATTACTGATACTTTGTACCTTATACAACTCACTTTAAAATTCTAATAAGTCCTCCCTACTTTCTATCTTAAAGTCTCATGACTCCTTATGCAACGCAGATTTTGGGTTGCCTCCCAATCGCCAAATTAACCTTGGCCTCTTTTCAAACGCTGCTTTGCCACAGAAAAGCCGACATCCCTACAAAAAGAATTACTCATGGATAAAAAAGGAACTATTATGACACACGCTAGGATGTGATGGAGTCACAAGTCATCAGGTAGTTTTCACACTGTACCTTTGAGAACCAAGAGAAAAAATAAAATCGAGACAACATCTCCAGTGGGAAGTGAGACACTCACTTGCATCTTGCAACATTGCCACTTAAAACCTGCACAAAGCATATTTAGTGGCAAACACACATTTCTGTCAGAAACTACACGTGGAAACTGTCACAGTAATTTGATGAAGAAGGGGAGTGAACTCTTGCAACATTTACACATTAACCTAAATATCTGAAGTCTATTCTACATCTTCAGTGACTGAGTGTCATCCTGTTGATCACATGCCCTTACAATTTCAGTCAACCACTTGTCCCAATCCACTTCACAGAATCATAGAATGGTTTGGGTTGGAAGGGATCTGCAAGGTCATGGAATTCCATCCCCCTGCCATGGGCAGAGACACCTTCCACTATCCCAGATTGCTCCAAGCCCTGTCCAGCCTGGCTTTGGACACTTCCAGGGATGGGGCAGCCACGGCTTCTCTGGGAAACTTGTGCCTGCGTCTCACCACTCTCAGGGAAGAATTTCGTCCTAAAAAATGCACTTCGGTCTGGTCAGCAAGTCCACAAAGAATATGCTGAGTCGGGAGGGAGACACAAGGATCAACGAATCCAACTGCTGGCCCTGCCCACACTGCTGAACGTGCTTTATCTTTTCTATTACTCCCTAGTCACATTTCCACTGGGCTTTACCGCCGTGGCAGCGAACCGAACGGCAAATCCCTGATTTAAAGGCGGAAAATATCACCGCCACCTCTGCTCTCGGCTCGGGTACAGCGCAGCCCCAGCGCTGCCTGGGAGGCGCGGCCGGGGCCGGACAGAGCCGCCCGCCCTTATCGCTCGGGGCCAGCTGGCAGCCTCCGTCCCTCCGCTGCTCCCGGGAACGGCTCCAAG
>VWZU01006306.1:0-15223 GCA_013397095.1 Sterrhoptilus dennistouni
TTTAGGTGTTTAAGCAGCACCAGTGCTGGCATGAGACCAGCACTCCATGGTGTCCTGGGGTGACTTTGTGATGCTTCTATCCCCAGTTGTCTGTTCTGTTTGTTTTGGATATTGTGTTCTGTACCTTTCACTGGTTCTGAGAGTCAAGGACACGAAAAAAAGAATTGTGGGGTTTGTTTTCAGAAACTGCTCTCACTGCCCCACATTCTGCCCCTGGACTGTGTTGTCTGCAGCACGGACAGACAGCGAGACAGAGATCTCCTGTGCTTTTAGTTAGTTTTTGGCTAGTTAAGGCAGAGAAGTTCCCTGGACTGTTTTTGTCTTTTTCTTGGAACTGTTTAAGCCTGTTCTGGACTGAAAAACCCAGAAAAACACCAGGATCTCACACTTGCAGCCCACCAGAGCCTGGACCTTGGCATTTTCCAGCATCAAAGCAACTGATAAGAGACTAAATGTGCCAAGGTACACCCTCAAGGACTTTCTCAATTTGCCATCTCACTTCACAATGAAAGGTTTTATTGTTTCATATTATTCATTTTGTGTGTGTGTGTGTGTGTGTTTGTGGGCACTTTGTTAAATAAATAGGTTTTTTCCACTTTTTCTCTNTTTGTGGGCACTTTGTTAAATAAATAGGTTTTTTCCACTTTTTCTCTAAGGAGATGTTGTGCCAGTTGGGGAAGGGGCTGTTTGGGTTTGCTTTCCAGAGGGGCTCCATGCAGAGGTTTCCTCCCAAATTTGCCCTAAGCCAGGACAGATGGTCACACACATCCATCTCTTCCCTGGTTTCAGCTAAGGAAGATGTGTCAGTGTGGATAAAAAGGTCTCATTTGCTCATCCCAAGCATTCCCCAAGGCCTTGCCCAGTGACTCAGCTCATCCCACTCTTTCTGCCTCTCCACCTCACACATTATCATCAACAGAGACACCATTTATTTCCCATTTTTGCCCACCCCACAACAAGTGGCAGTGACTGCTTTACTCCAAAATAAAGCTTTCATGGCCACATTGTTATTGGGTGAGGTGAGTTCTGCTTTCCAGGGAATTCCAAACTGAGTGCACATCCTATTTGTGACTCGCCTTGGACACGCTGGAGAAGCCAACAGAGATGTTTAACCTCTGAATTCTTCCAACACCCCTCAGGGATCAATCCCAGGACAATCCAACCATCAGTGCCCTCTGTGAAAAGCTGAGTCTGTCAGAGATGCGACATTCTCAGCAAAGTGGCCATAGAGACTTGATACATAAAGGAAAATTTGGACAAAAAGGTGACAATCAGGTTATTTTTATTTATAAAACTACATTAAATATTTTACTTGCACGAAAATGACCTTGAATTATTTTTTTTACATTATTTGAACATATATAAATATTTTGTTGTTTGGGTTGTTTTTTTTCATTACCCTGTGGAAGGCAGACAAGGGCCCCTCAGGAAAGACAGAAGAAACAAGCACCAAGGTTTTTATTCAAGTGTGCTCTCCTCAAAGTGCCCCATTCATCTAATGATGGATATTTACATCAGTATTTATACAACTGCTGGCTGTAGTCAGTGTCACAGATCTTTAGTATGATTCTGTCCCAACAGGATGCACATCCACACTTGAAAAACCCAAAGTGCCTGCACAATGGATTTATAATCCTAGAAAACTAATTTCTTTCCACATCACAACAGAATTCAGCCCTTAAATGTTCCTCAGCTGGAACACAAATCAATCATTTACAAGATGATTAAGCACCCAGGAAAGCTTTCACTCACACATTTACATCCCAGAATAGCTTGGCTCCACAACTGCTGCCAGAAGTGGCCTTTGAAATCTAACTTGGATACTCTGCCTGGATTTCAAAGTGATTCTGACTAAAGTAGAATGTATAAATTATATAAAATGTGTATTTGCTCATGATAAATGCTGCTTCTGCTGAACAGAGGGAAGAGAGTTCTCTCAGCTTAGCAGTGGTCTCAGCTGAGCTGCAGCAACCCTGGGACAGCAACAGCTGCACAAACAGGACAAGAACATCATGAACATCATTGCCAAGGGCTGTTCATGCCCTGGATAAACACAGGGTGAGGTCTGAGAGAGGGACTTGGGACGAGGACTCATTCTGGTAAAAAAAGGAGGAATGGCTTGAGATTGAAAGAGAGCAGGTTTAGGTGAGATATTGGGAAGGACTTCCTGGCTCTGAGGTGGTGAGACCCTGGCACAGAGTGCCCAGAGAAGCTGTGGCTGCCCCTGGATACCTGGAAGTGCTCAAGACCAGGTTGGACAGGGCTTGGAGCAGCCTGGGTTGATGGAAGGTGCCCCTGGCCATGGCAGGGGTGGAATAGGATGATCTTCAGTGTCCCTTCCAACCCAAGCCATTCTTGGATTCCCTGATCTGCAAGAAGAGTGGAGCAACTTACTCTGTGAAGGTTTGTGAATGCTCAATAAACACCTAAGAGTGAATTCCAGACATGCCTCCATCCCTATTTCTTCCTGGTGACACCAATCACTTGAGCGCCCTGATAAAAAACCTTGACACAAGCCAGACAGATTTTATTTCCCTCATTAATAGCTGTGACTTCCTCTGTTTAATCCCTCCTAAAGAGCTGTTTATTCTTCTGCACATTGAGTTTTAATGGAATTGCCTGTAGCCTTGGCTGTGCCAGGGATCTAGCTGGATAACAAACCCATATTTTCCACTAAAATATCCTTTACAACAGCTCAGATACCTGTTGAAAATGGATTTATGGATTCCAGAATTCAGAAAGCAATACCCCAGCAATTCAGTCAATCCTCTAAACCCTCTAGTTTTTGTTTAAACTTCTGATACATCTTCACCCATCTTATTTTTCAAATTTAAGTGATTTACAGTCCCTCCTGTTCTGGGGGTAATCCTCGAGCTTCCAGGGTCACACTGGTACAATTACATTGATTAAACTCAGGCAGACCTTGAGTTCTTCCCTATTTGCTTCAAGAATTGATAAACCACCCCCAAACCCATGAAGAACAAAAGGAATTCTGTCATTCAACAGGTTCTGTAGCACAGCAAGAAGAGAGATCAGGAACAGCTCCTGAGAGGGAGGAAGCTTCTCACAGCTCTGAAATCCATCCACATCTCTCAAACCAACATTTGTCAGCAAAGATAAAGATCTGTGTTACCATAAATTCTTTCTGTAAGTCAGAATGCTCCCACAGCTCCTTCAGTTATGACCTACCCACAGCAAAAGGATCTGGGAATTCTGTACAGGAGCAACAGTCAAAACTACTTTTTTTCCCCCATTTATCTAAATCCTCTGTTTGTGCAACCCCACACTCTTTAGTTAAATATTTATCTAAGCAACTTGATTCATCAGCTCCAAATCAAAGGTCTCCTCAGTAAGTAGAGGGAGTTGGCAATGTGGAAACACAGGTTTTAATTTTTATATGGCACTATAATTCAAATCAGGACAGCACAACTGAATTTCACAGCTTTACGAAGCCCAGCCCATCACACAAATGTGGATTTAAAGCACTTTTGATTAATATTAATTAAAAATCAACATACTGAATGTTATCAGACTGATTTGGGAAGGACACGTTTCCCTGTCTCCAAAAGCATCTCCACTGGCAAGCTGCCAGCACAGTCGCACTAAAATAGCTTCATTTATTCCATCACAGGTGTTTTGGAACAAGTATCAAAGCAACCAAGCTGCAGACAAATAAAAGCAGAGATGCCTGTCAGGGAAGGGATGTTTCTCTCACGATCTGCTCTGGAAATCCCCTTCTCTCTGGAAAAGGAAGAAAAAAAAGAGGAGGCTTCTTGGCAGTGGCCCCAAAACTCATTTATAAAACACGTGTCCAAACAGCAACAACAACAGAAATCTGGTCAGAAGGGATGATTTGGGATGTTTGATGTGTACAGGTCAGCTGAAGATGGAAACCCCTCAAAATTACATCTTTAGATTATCCAAAGTACCGTGGACATTTTTATAACTCCTCCACCAATGAGAAGAAATTGTATCAATTATTTTTTCTGCCTGTCACCAGAAAAGAAAAAAACGCTTTTTTATTTTAAACTCTAAAGCAAGGAACATTTCCCTGTGGAGGTTTAGAACATCACACTTGTAAGAACTAAAATATAAGTTCCTCAATTCAGTTGAGTGTCCTTACTGTAAAGTGCCTTTTCAGTTAGATACTATTTACCTTACCTGTTGTAAGGCTTTCTCTGTTAAATACCGTTTAGCTCAGAGCTATTATTATTATAATTGTAAATGCCTTTCCTAAATGTTTTCTCTGTTAAATGTTACTTACCTGGGAGTCCTTTTTTGAAACTGTATCTTTCCTGCATGGCAACTGATGACACCACCCAGTATGCAAATAAAGAGGACTCCCATGGGCCTCAGCCCCCAGAGGAAGCAGAATTGATCTCTTAAAACTCCTAGAACAACCAAGCCATTGCCCAGATTGGACTCCAAACTACATCAGTGAGCAGGGAAAACATCTGGCTACCTGCTGGGGGGCTCTGTGTCTTGTCACCATGACTTCAATAGTACCTTCTGTGCATGACTACCTTAGACTTGTCAACAGGCCAGTGTCTTCCCAGAGACTCTCATGAGGATGGAAGCCCCAGCTCTGCTGTGCAGCACAGCTAAACACCTCCTACCCTGCATCATCCACCTGGAGTAGAGGTGGTGTGTGTGGCTCCTTGGGCCCCCACTCAGAGTTGACCTTAATAAAGGCATTAAAAAGGAAGAGATCTCCTTGCCCACTCATTTCAATGCTCAATTCCACAGGACAAACCAGCCAAATTCTGTTGTTACCTGTGAAATTCTTGACCTGTACATCTGATCTCTGCCAACAGAATCAGATCTGGGACACTCTCCGGTTTGGGTTTCTCTCTTGACCCGAGATTACAGGCTGGTGGTTCTGGTGGGTCTTTTTCTGCTCTCTCTGACATCTGAAGGCTTTAAATCTGTGCTTGGTGTGAGAATGAATCGGAATCTCAAGGTCTTGGTTTTCTTGGTTTCTTGTGTTGTTTATTAATTCTTATCTTACAAGTCCTTTGTGCCCAGCCAAGGTGTTCACAGCAGCTTGGACACGATGTGATGGGAGGTCGCTCTGCTTTTATTCAGATAACTATGTGTCTGTTATTTACAATTTCATACCAATGCCTAGTAACTATACTAGAAGGGTAATTTCTATTTTGACCCAATCCACTCAAACTACCTTGTGCCCACGTCACTGCACAAAATGGATACCAAGGGAGAAGAAGAAGGACTCAGGGTGCCACCCTAAATCCTCCATCATCCCCCAGTCAGCTCTATTCTAAAAATCCCAAAACTACAAAACTTTCTACACCGGTGATTAGCTACACTACTGTCTGTTACACATTTGTGACTTGTAATTCCTCTCTGTGTTGGAAGTTTTTCTCATGGACTAAAATCAAAGCCTGTGTCTTCCTGGGCTCTGTGCCAGGCAACTCCCCCTGAACAGACCCCAGACACTCTTTCTTGGGTCTCAGATCCCTCTACTGAGGTCTGTGACCTTCCAGGGCACCCAGAGGGATGTCCTGGACTCCAACAGGACACTTGTAAATCTATTTTGAGAAAAGAGCCAAATTCATTCCAATTCCCCCCATAAGGACTTCCCCTTGAAGTCCTTACTGAAGTCTGCCTTTTATTCTCAACTGAGAATGAATACCTGATGCAAATCTGAATTTTCTGTGTGATCCAAGGGATCCCTCAGCCCCAAGTTCAACGACTGCCCAAACTTCCCCTTCTCCCACAGAATAAAGGCAATAAAACCAGTCACAAAAAACACGAAGGACTTTAATTTCTGTCATGAACACGTAACAGGTCTTTTCAAGGCAGAATTTCCAAACTGAAATTCAGCAGCTGAGAAACAGTGTGAGTTGATCTAAATGAGCTGTCACTATTTATTAGGGACATCCACACAACCACAGGTGATTATTTAAATAAAAGGAATCAAACCACGTACATAGAAAAATACCAGAAAATTACAATGGCCATGGTTTATCATGGAATTCTCCTATTTCTGAAGACTCACACATATAACACAAACCCGGTCAGTTCAACACAGGTGGACATAACAAGGCATCCTGGTGTTCCACAATAAAAAAAAAAATAAATAAAA
Source organism: Sterrhoptilus dennistouni (assembly GCA_013397095.1). Lineage (NCBI taxonomy): Eukaryota > Metazoa > Chordata > Aves > Passeriformes > Zosteropidae > Sterrhoptilus > Sterrhoptilus dennistouni. The sequence continues at coordinate 6,107 of VWZU01006306.1, forward strand.
GAAAATAAAAGGAAAAGCAGATGAAATTCCCAAGTTAAGGTGCACCAACACCCTGTGGCATCAGAGTACATCTGTGAAGGGGAATTTTAAGGATGTTACACAAGAGGTAGAAGTAAGATTTTTGCAGCGTTCAAACATCCACAGTTGTTTTACAGAAACATTTAAATAAGCCTAAATTGATTAATGATTAAAATCTTGCATAATCAACAATTTACTTTTTTAAGCTACATTATAATTTCACATATTTCTGTTGGGACCCAATCAAAATGTCCTTCAGTAACATTTCACTCTAAAATGGGATATTTTAAAGAAATGACTTTGACCAACACACACGTAAATGATCCACTTCAGACATCAAACAGGTATTATTAAAATATAGACACTATTCATCTTTGTATATCTGTCATAAAAAATAAAAGGAAACTTATTTTTCCCATCTATATATTGCAAACAGCCTAATTCTGTGAAAAAAACTATGCTCATTAAGTTACTACTGTGCATAAACAAGTTGTGTTTTTATTCAGTAAAAAACATAAAGCAATCTTTGTCTGGCAATGATTTTTACTCTGATTTATTCTCTCTCTAACCAGTGCATTTTTTAAATACACTATATGCAAATATTTTCCTTTTTAAAGCTCATTTGGCAACAAGCAAAGAGGATTTAGAACTCCAGCTCCTCAATTTGTTTAAAAGTTGCTCCTAACCCAATATATTTTCCATCTCTAACAGCACAGACAGGTACATTAAACGCATTTATTTTGCACCTTTGATTACAGTATTGCTAATGAAGAAAAATAAGGACTTTCCATTCTGCATCACCGATAAATTTGCTTGGCAAAGTTATTATTTTATTTTAGAAAATTACAAAGCAGTTCTCTACTTAAAAAAAAAACCTGATAAAAATCAGACATCTCAAGTGCTACAAACCAAACCAAACAAACAAAAAAGTGCTGGTGACTGCCATGGATAAACTGCACAGGGAATAAATCAAGGTCTCAGCATGGTTAAGGCTCTATTTCCCTCGAAGCAGAACAGGAGAAAACAAGGTGCAAAAATTCCCAGAAACCTTCCCCCAGTTTCTGCAGCAGCTACATTCCTCAGCTTCAAGAGAAAGCAAAATTATCCCAGCTAATTCCAAGAATCCTTATAAAACAGAGGCTGGGAACTCAGAGTTCCTTGATAAATGTGAACTACTGAGCTTGTTGTGTTTAACGAGCACCCGAACTCAAGGTAAAACAACAAAGCCAAACCAAGACAGAAATCTCTTAAAAGCTGTAGCTTCAATGGAAGCAGGACCACACTCAGCTCTTCAGCAGCCCAGTTGTTTGAAAATAATAATTAAAATACATATTCCACAGTCAACTGCCCTCATATTGACTGATGTGAAGTGCTCCCTGCTCCTGTTCAATCTACAAACACTCAATAATCAATAGCTCGAAAGTTCTTCCATTTGAATGACTGCATTAGGAAAAATAAATAAATCTGTAGCAGACTCCAGCCATAAAGAATTTAACATTTAGTTTTGCAGCTAAAATCACATACTCTGCCATGGAAATAAAGATATCAAGAACAAAATCCCCAAACCCCACTGCTTTGGGCTGTGACACCATGCAGCATTTATCAAAATTGCAGCTCTCAACCAAAGAATGGGCCAAAAAACCCCCCAAAAAATCCCAATACCCAGCTTCCAGAGCAGGTAAAAATAGCATTAAAAATAATAATAAACATATAGGCGTAAGGGCTGTTTGTTGCATCATTTTTAGAGTATTTCAACAAAAAAAAAATCCAACTTCCTGCAGAATCAGAGCTGTGACTTAATGGTGACTTTGGAAATTGTGGATATCCCATGGAGTCAAGCTGGATTCTGCCTCTGGAGAAAGAACAGATATGAACCACAAACCAAACTCATCTTGTGCTCAGTCCTCCTTGCTCTTTGTCATTTCCCAAGTCAAGAAAAGACTAGTTAAGATTTTTAAGATTTAAGCTGAGCTTAAATCCTGCCTCAGCCCCTTCCCTGCCAGCAGCCAGGAGAGGAGATGATGCTGACCCCTGGGCTTGGGCCAGCTGTCCCCAAACTGTCCCCAAGCCCTCTCTTGACCCCTCCAGTGTGATGAAAACACCTGGAAGGAAGGTTGGGCACACCAGAGCAGGGCAGGAAGAATCCAACTCTGCCCAAAATCTCAGCAGCTGCACCCTGCAAACATCCAGCGGGGAAAAGAGTCTTGGTTCAAGCAAAGATTCCTGGTCCCTCAAGCCCCCCTGACCATGGAAGCCAATAGAGATCCTCTCCACTGGAATTGGGGCTCCCTGTGGTTCCTTCCTTCCTGAAGTTTCCTTTTCCTCCTTTAAATCCCCCCCAAAATGGCTGCAGATCAAAGGCAATCCCAGAGAGTTGTGCTTGTGGTCACCTCTGGAGAAGTGGCCAGGAAAGCCACAGAACTTTCCACAAAAACCTGGGGTATCCCCACACTTGTCTGGGAACAGAAATACCTCAATAAAGCCTCTCGCTCACATAATCCCCACCTTAAACCTTAATTTTCTTCCAAGAGAAATAACCAGGAGTAACGATAAGAGACTTATTGTGGACTAGAGCAGCAGTCATGACTAAGGCAATTAAATCCCAAATTTCACACACCCAGGTATAGACAAAAAAATATTGGTAGTGGTGGTAAATCCGAGCAGCAAAGAAAAATATTCAGTTTGGAAAGGATAAAATCCAAGAGCAGCAGTTTGGGAATTAAATGTCACCCACTCCTGGAAAGGCCACGGCAAGACAAGCACCATGAACTTAAATAACCTCCCTGCATGCTGCTCTAATGGAAATAACAAATTAATACCAATTTCTTTTAGTTTTAGTTTATATAAATAGCATCAGAGCAACTTAACTGCCAGAGGGACCCTGCGGATACAGAAAAACAGAGATACAAAAATCTATAACCAGAAAAAAAAATTAAATAAAGAGTTCTTCCCCTGCTGCTGGCCTCCCTTCTGGGAATTAATAAGCTGGAATCACCCAAAACCTCCAGTTGCTTACACAGAATACAAAACTAATTGTAATTCTTAAGTCTATGTTGTACTGGACTATCAGATTGGGATTTTAAAGCATTAAAGGTTCACTACCAACTATCAAAAAGCACCCTGATAATGATCCTGACTCAAAAAGGGACAACTGAGTATTCCATTTATTTAAACTGTCACCAGGACTGGCTACAACTCTGCCACCTTCTTCATCTCACCCCCAAAATTTAAAAAGCTTAAATCCAAACAGGGAAAAAAACTTCAAACAATTAAATCTCAAGAAAGCCGAGTGGAAGGGTGGAAGTGGGAAAAAAAGGGAATAAACTGAATTTTACCTGATTGCTTCTCAAAATGGGGAGGGAAAGGGAGATTTATTTTTTCTCTCTCTCTCTAAAAGTCAAACCTAACTCCAAACCAAAACCACCTCTTTGGCTTAAGTGTGACCCAAACCCTCAATTCTGCCTTCCCTGAAGTCAGTAAAATGTGAATACAATTAGTCCCTAAAGCCACAAGCATTATATTGGTGCTTATTCACACCAAAAATTCAGTGCAAGGCTTGCAGAATCTGTACCTTGGTGCCAAATGAAACACCAGGCAGCAAAAATTATGTTCTGACTGACAGGGCTGCTGCAACTCCAGGCATTATTTTACAAAATAAAGTGGTGTTTTTTAAATTTTTTTTTCCCATAAAATGCAAAAGGATTTGTAATAAAACAACAGAAGTGGAACATTCTGAAATCAAAAACTGAAGACAAAACGCATTCTGGGTCTGATGTTGTCCATAACCAACTCATTTGAAGAAAGGGGAACTAAAAAAACAATAATAATTTTTTGTTTGAAGACCTTGAGTGTTGGCGAAGAGAAATGAGTGAGGCCAAGTGAAACAGGAGCGTTTGGAGGGCGTGACAAGGAGCACCTGACCCGGCACATGATCCAGGGGGACATTCCAGAGCCTCTGAGCTCCTTAAAGGACCTGAACCTGGAGGATCCCGGGTGTGCAATTAGCGTAATTAACACCAGGTGCTGATTGCAGTCACGTGCAGCCACGTGTAACCCTCTAAAATGCATTTTTTAACTGAAATTGGAACCAGGAGTGAGCACACGGGGTTTGTTTAACACTGGAAAAAACGAGACTGTTAAAGGCACATTAACTATGAACTAATTAAGATCATTAATTAGCACACGATCGTTAATTAACACAATAAGAACCAATTATACCCTAAATATTCATCACTACAAAACAACCCTGGTTCTGTAAACAGAAAAAACAAACCAACCAAACAAACAAACAAACAAAAAAAACCCCCACACATAACAAGATCCAAACTTTTAAATTCTGATTTCCTGTCAACACAGCAATGGTAAATTAATCTTAATTTGGGTAATTAAACCCCCAAATCACCCACGGACTGAAAGACTGCAAACTCCACTTTTAAGCTGTGGAGCACAAGCAGCTTCAGAAATGCAGATGGAACCTTCTTAAATTAGTTTGTGCAAATAAATTGAATGTGCACATGGAGAAAATAGTCACAACTAAAATAACTCTGGTACCTGTTTTTTAGGCTAAGGCTGAAAAATCATCTTTTAGGTGGAATTCACTTTCTTTAGGGGAAAAAAAAACCCATAATTTTGCTATACCAAGAATCTGATTTCTATCTACTTTTGCTTTTAAACTTTACTCAGTGGATTACAACAAGGCCTGGGTAAATTTTAGCTACAAATTTCCACGCCTCAATGGAGTTAAGGATGGCACTACTGAGACAAAATCTGCTCTAGAAACATCCAGAACTACACAATGCATTTGGAACAATTTTGCATGTACAAATATATATGGGAATAGTTCTGTGATTACCCACAAAAATGTCAAATTCGACACTGAACACCGTGTGACACAAAAAATCTGCATTTTTGTCCTTCAAATTTCGCCTGTATCCCCAACTTAATTCACTTTTAACCCAAGAACTGCTCTCCAAAGCTGTTCATTAAATATCCTGATACTCAAGAACCTTAATTATTAGTACATGTTAGGAGATTGTGTAAGACAGTTGTTAAAGCATTAAAATATTCCTAAGTGCCCTAAGATCACACCTTGAATTTATTATTCTTTACTAATTTTCACCCTGAACAACCACACTCTGATTGTCTAAGCCACACAATGGAGACTAATTAACAGCAATTAAATACATTAAACCTTCCACACCAAAAAAATGATCAGTGAAACAGCTTTGGTAACCTAGTACATAGTTAGCTCTGTGTAAATATTTTGCAAACATCCCTTTCCCAAAAAAATCCCTATATACCACGTGTATATTTATATAATAATATACAGAGTTCCTGAGTAAATCATTAAATCTGATTATTCGGAAGATTTGGCAAAATATTTAACTTTGTGTTACTAAAATAGCTTTTTAAATAAACATTTAACGGAGACATTGAAATAAATATGGAATGTGTCTCAAAAATATTATAGTACCATGAACATATATTAATAACAAATAATAGTGTTGTTTTATTTTTTAATTAAGTGCATACTATTTATATTGTTACTGGTTTTAAACCCACTGAGGGATCAATAAATCTAATTTCTCATCCTGAGCGAGTTTTCTATCGCCTGCTAACGGGCACTTCCATGCAGCTCACACTGCAAAGCTACAAAATCCACTTTTTCAGTGGTCAATTTTATGGAAAAGCTCAGTTTACTCAGGTTTTGCTGGAAACTGAACTGGCAGCACAACTGCTGGAGCCTCTCACAACCAGCACTGAACACTGATTATTCCTGTCAAACTGAGAGAGAACCTACCACAAAATAAACAACACCAACAGCAGCTCCTGACACAGTGATGGGGTGCAAACTACTCAGTGATCGCTTTGGCTCTGCAAAGAACTCGACATGGTACAGAAAATTAAAATAAAACAAACCCTGAACGATTCTTGAGTACCTTTAAATATGCTAAATTATCTCATTAACAAAAAAAAAAAAAAAAAAAAAAAAAAAAAATTTAAGCTCTGCCACACTCAGGTCCTGGCCTGACTCAGAGCTTTGGGTAAGCACAGGAGGAAATGCTCAGCTCTTGTTCAGCTCCTCTGAACATTAAAATTCTCAGCAGCATCCACCAGCAATATTAAAGCTGCATTGACACCACCACAAGCTGCATCTCTCCACACCAGAATCCCAGTACCACAACTGCAGCACGGACCAGGTTAATTAATTAGAACCTTAATTAACCCTTTTTTGCTTCTCGGCATCCTATGAAAATCCATCTCTCATGGTGCTGGGCAGGACCTGAGCCCTTCCCTCCTCCTCCATCCTCGGCTTTCCTTTCATTATCCACAATTATTCCAAAATCTTCATCGCTTCCTCAGCTTTTTCACTTCCTCTGCTTTCGTGCTCCACGCTGCTTTTCTCCTGGCTGCTTGTGCTTGAGGAACAAAGCTCTTGCAGTGCCCCTTGAAGGAGAAGTTGCTGATTTTGGGGTGCAGCAGGAGGGGATTTTGGCAGAGTTGCCTGCAGCGCGCACCAGAGCGCGGTGCGAGCCCTGCGTGTGGCACCAGCCAGGGCTCGCAGGGCAGATGCCAGGGCCAGCACATCTGCAACAGGAAAAACACACATCAATGAACAAGCCTGAAAACTTTATTAATTTAATTTTTTTTTAATTGCATAAATTTGTTTAACTCATGGCCTGGAGCGAACTGTGCTCAAAGAGCAGCTGAGCTGCAACAGTAATGACAGTGACATCATCTCATGTGAATTGTCTGTGTAAAAAGAGTCCAAAATGCTTCAAAATGGGTTCAAAATGCTAAAGAAAGGGTCAAAAAATGCTGGGCAAACTGGTCTGCTGAGGCTGCAGGCAGTTTTTTGATTTTGCAGAAAGAAGGGAACATTGATTTTTGGGTGGGTGAGTAAAAGCGCAAAGATCTGGTCAAATGCAGAGATGAAATCTTAAAGCAGCTCCATAGGGAATTTGTTTGCAGCTCTGACTCCTGGCAAGGCCAGGGATTGCTAACCTGCCCGTTTCCAGCCAAAAGTGCAGATATTGCAACCTTTCAGACAGAGATTGTTGATGAAATCTGGGACTAAGGGGACCAAGCTGCTCCTACTTTTCTCTGGGAATTCAGGAAGGGAGGGGGGCTTTCACCAAAACCTGTCACTCAACAGGAAGGACCATAAGATGAATAAGATGATGCCATAGCAGTAAATAACAAATGATAGAGCTGTTATTTATAGTATTGGCAGGATTTAAATGCTGTATTGACATTAAATCTAATCACAATCATCCATTTAACCACTGTGTCCTACTTCTCCTGCCTGGCCAAGAACCTTCCTTCAACTACTTCTGACTCACACTTGGAGTTAAAAGTCATATAAAAGTTTTAAGAGTCATTTTAAAAGCCAGTTTGTACATAGGACTATTGTTTTAAGGGCATGAAATTTTATATTCATTTTATATTTTAATTTTTGACACCTGAACTGCAAAAGCAAAACATTTTGATTCTCTTTCCAGCTTATCTTTCCCTCTCATGAAGAACAGTTCCACACTCAAAACTCACTGTCCACTTCAGCAGTAAGGAGTAAATTCCTCTTTTGTTCTGAGACATAGGTATTTTCTGAAGAAAAATAACATGATTTTTTAACCTCAAACCATAAATTGCCACATTTACTGCTGCTCCAGGTAATTCTGGCTTTACTTCAACAGCATTTGGAAAACATGGAATGTCATTCCTGGTGGGTTTGTGATTTAGGTAAGGTAGACAGAAAATTGATTTGCACAATACTGGCAATTTTTTTATTATTTTATGAGCTAATGAGAAAAGAAAGTTCAGCCATACCAGGAAAACTTGCTTAAAAACAAGCACATTTTTGCTTTTAGGACAACCACTTCTGGTTACATAATGCCACTGAGGAGTTTTTCCAGTTGTTTTCTAGTCAAGAGGGAAAAAATCACATTTTTTAAACTAGTAACAGGAAAACAACAAAAAACCCAATAGAACTCAAAGTAATTTAAAGCTTTAAAAAGTAACAAGAGTGTATTTACAAACTTTCTTTTGCTGAGGCGGCAAGAATTGCTGGGCATTGCAAATTTACATTTTCAAGTGGAACACATTCACAATTAAATCCCTGAAAAAGCTTTGAGGACTTCAGGATGGCAGCTTTGAGAGCAGCTTTACCTTTCTCATTGTTATATCGTGGCACCCCACGACCCTGGGGGTTTGCAGCATTCCCAATCTCATCCTTCCGACGTGCCTGGGTCACCTGAATGGCTTCCAGGTGGAGCTCCAAGGTCCTGGAGATGTTTCTGTGCATGGGAGCACCACAAAGCCTCTCCATTCTTCCTATCAGTGCCAGAACCTGGCAGAGAACACCAAAACCACTGATTAGTTGTAGCAATGCACCCCCACAGTAGTATGGGTTAGGACAGGATTTGAGTTTCACCCTTTATCTTACAAGGCAAAGAAACAGAAACTTTGATGCTCTTCTTACTATAATCACCTTGGTTCTTATTTTGTCTTTTAAGGCAAAGAACAAGAAACTTCCACGCTCTTCTCACCATAATTGGCCTGGTTCCAACATAAAGGCACTTGCTGGATGGTTTGAGCTGTATCTCAAGACCTGTAGCTATTTCTATTGGGCAGCATGCCAAAAACCTGATGTGGATCATCACATACTTAAAGGAGAGCATGGAGATTTTCAGGGCATTTTCAAGGCAGTGTAGTAGGTGCAAGGATTCTCCTTGCATGGCTTATTTCTGTTTTGTTTCATATAGTTTGTTATTTTCATATTTAGTTATTTCTTTTGCTTTTCTTAACACCTCCCATCATGCCGCCAAGCTATTTTTTTTTAAAGCCATTTCTGAGGCTGTGGGCAGCCCTCTGAGGTGACCCTCTGTCCTGGGTTGTAGTGTAGGATGTACACAAAGTATTTATTCTATCACCATCTCCATGAGCTGTTGGAAGCAGGTGGGGCAGTGTTTCCCCAGGCCCCCCTTCCTTTGGGCTCTTCTGCTCATGGCCCATCAATGCCTTGCCCATGACTCACAGGTAGCTCCCTCCAGGAGTTATCTCTGTTTAATGGGCCATCAAGGACCCACTTCACAATTCATT